>OY804586.1:3292111-3852671 GCA_963680875.1 Bathymodiolus brooksi | reverse complement strand
CCTTCTATTTAAGGATTCTGATTTCCCTTTTGGTATCTTGGCCATTGTATTGTCTGTCCTTCTATTTAAGGATTCTGATTTCCCTTTTGGTATCTTGGCCATTGTATTGTCTGTCCTTCTATTTAAGGATTCTGATTTCCCTTTTGGTATCTTGGCCATTGTATTGTCTGTCCTTCTATTTAAGGATTCTGATTTCCCTTTTGGTATCTTGGCCATTGTATTGTCTGTCCTTCTATTTAAGGATTCTGATTTCCCTTTTGGTATCTTGGCCATTGTATTGTCTGTCCTTCTATTTAAGGATTCTGATTTCCCTTTTGGTATCTTGGCCATTGTATTGTCTGTCCTTCTATTTAAGGATTCTGATTTCCCTTTTGGTATCTTGGCCATTGTATTGTCTGTCCTTCTATTTAAGGATTCTGATTTCCCTTTTGGTATCTTGGCCATTGTATTGTCTGTCCTTCTATTTAAGGATTCTGATTTCCCTTTTGGTATCTTGGCCATTGTATTGTCTGTCCTTCTATTTAAGGATTCTGATTTCCCTTTTGGTATCTTGGCCATTGTATTGTCTGTCCTTCTATTTAAGGATTCTGATTTCCCTTTTGGTATCTTGGCCATTGTATTGTCTGTCCTTCTATTTAAGGATTCTGATTTCCCTTTTGGTATCTTGGCCATTGTATTGTCTGTCCTTCTATTTAAGGATTCTGATTTCCCTTTTGGTATCTTGGCCATTGTATTGTCTGTCCTTCTATTTAAGGATTCTGATTTCCCTTTTGGTATCTTGGCCATTGTATTGTCTGTCCTTCTATTTAAGGATTCTGATTTCCCTTTTGGTATCTTGGCCATTGTATTGTCTGTCCTTCTATTTAAGGATTCTGATTTCCCTTTTGGTATCTTGGCCATTGTATTGTCTGTCCTTCTATTTAAGGATTCTGATTTCCCTTTTGGTATCTTGGCCATTGTATTGTCTGTCCTTCTATTTAAGGATTCTGATTTCCCTTTTGGTATCTTGGCCATTGTATTGTCTGTCCTTCTATTTAAGGATTCTGATTTCCCTTTTGGTATCTTGGCCATTGTATTGTCTGTCCTTCTATTTAAGGATTCTGATTTCCCTTTTGGTATCTTGGCCATTGTATTGTCTGTCCTTCTATTTAAGGATTCTGATTTCCCTTTTGGTATCTTGGCCATTGTATTGTCTGTCCTTCTATTTAAGGATTCTGATTTCCCTTTTGGTATCTTGGCCATTGTATTGTCTGTCCTTCTATTTAAGGATTCTGATTTCCCTTTTGGTATCTTGGCCATTGTATTGTCTGTCCTTCTATTTAAGGATTCTGATTTCCCTTTTGGTATCTTGGCCATTGTATTGTCTGTCCTTCTATTTAAGGATTCTGATTTCCCTTTTGGTATCTTGGCCATTGTATTGTCTGTCCTTCTATTTAAGGATTCTGATTTCCCTTTTGGTATCTTGGCCATTGTATTGTCTGTCCTTCTATTTAAGGATTCTGATTTCCCTTTTGGTATCTTGGCCATTGTATTGTCTGTCCTTCTATTTAAGGATTCTGATTTCCCTTTTGGTATCTTGGCCATTGTATTGTCTGTCCTTCTATTTAAGGATTCTGATTTCCCTTTTGGTATCTTGGCCATTGTATTGTCTGTCCTTCTATTTAAGGATTCTGATTTCCCTTTTGGTATCTTGGCCATTGTATTGTCTGTCCTTCTATTTAAGGATTCTGATTTCCCTTTTGGTATCTTGGCCATTGTATTGTCTGTCCTTCTATTTAAGGATTCTGATTTCCCTTTTGGTATCTTGGCCATTGTATTGTCTGTCCTTCTATTTAAGGATTCTGATTTCCCTTTTGGTATCTTGGCCATTGTATTGTCTGTCCTTCTATTTAAGGATTCTGATTTCCCTTTTGGTATCTTGGCCATTGTATTGTCTGTCCTTCTATTTAAGGATTCTGATTTCCCTTTTGGTATCTTGGCCATTGTATTGTCTGTCCTTCTATTTAAGGATTCTGATTTCCCTTTTGGTATCTTGGCCATTGTATTGTCTGTCCTTCTATTTAAGGATTCTGATTTCCCTTTTGGTATCTTGGCCATTGTATTGTCTGTCCTTCTATTTAAGGATTCTGATTTCCCTTTTGGTATCTTGGCCATTGTATTGTCTGTCCTTCTATTTAAGGATTCTGATTTCCCTTTTGGTATCTTGGCCATTGTATTGTCTGTCCTTCTATTTAAGGATTCTGATTTCCCTTTTGGTATCTTGGCCATTGTATTGTCTGTCCTTCTATTTAAGGATTCTGATTTCCCTTTTGGTATCTTGGCCATTGTATTGTCTGTCCTTCTATTTAAGGATTCTGATTTCCCTTTTGGTATCTTGGCCATTGTATTGTCTGTCCTTCTATTTAAGGATTCTGATTTCCCTTTTGGTATCTTGGCCATTGTATTGTCTGTCCTTCTATTTAAGGATTCTGATTTCCCTTTTGGTATCTTGGCCATTGTATTGTCTGTCCTTCTATTTAAGGATTCTGATTTCCCTTTTGGTATCTTGGCCATTGTATTGTCTGTCCTTCTATTTAAGGATTCTGATTTCCCTTTTGGTATCTTGGCCATTGTATTGTCTGTCCTTCTATTTAAGGATTCTGATTTCCCTTTTGGTATCTTGGCCATTGTATTGTCTGTCCTTCTATTTAAGGATTCTGATTTCCCTTTTGGTATCTTGGCCATTGTATTGTCTGTCCTTCTATTTAAGGATTCTGATTTCCCTTTTGGTATCTTGGCCATTGTATTGTCTGTCCTTCTATTTAAGGATTCTGATTTCCCTTTTGGTATCTTGGCCATTGTATTGTCTGTCCTTCTATTTAAGGATTCTGATTTCCCTTTTGGTATCTTGGCCATTGTATTGTCTGTCCTTCTATTTAAGGATTCTGATTTCCCTTTTGGTATCTTGGCCATTGTATTGTCTGTCCTTCTATTTAAGGATTCTGATTTCCCTTTTGGTATCTTGGCCATTGTATTGTCTGTCCTTCTATTTAAGGATTCTGATTTCCCTTTTGGTATCTTGGCCATTGTATTGTCTGTCCTTCTATTTAAGGATTCTGATTTCCCTTTTGGTATCTTGGCCATTGTATTGTCTGTCCTTCTATTTAAGGATTCTGATTTCCCTTTTGGTATCTTGGCCATTGTATTGTCTGTCCTTCTATTTAAGGATTCTGATTTCCCTTTTGGTATCTTGGCCATTGTATTGTCTGTCCTTCTATTTAAGGATTCTGATTTCCCTTTTGGTATCTTGGCCATTGTATTGTCTGTCCTTCTATTTAAGGATTCTGATTTCCCTTTTGGTATCTTGGCCATTGTATTGTCTGTCCTTCTATTTAAGGATTCTGATTTCCCTTTTGGTATCTTGGCCATTGTATTGTCTGTCCTTCTATTTAAGGATTCTGATTTCCCTTTTGGTATCTTGGCCATTGTATTGTCTGTCCTTCTATTTAAGGATTCTGATTTCCCTTTTGGTATCTTGGCCATTGTATTGTCTGTCCTTCTATTTAAGGATTCTGATTTCCCTTTTGGTATCTTGGCCATTGTATTGTCTGTCCTTCTATTTAAGGATTCTGATTTCCCTTTTGGTATCTTGGCCATTGTATTGTCTGTCCTTCTATTTAAGGATTCTGATTTCCCTTTTGGTATCTTGGCCATTGTATTGTCTGTCCTTCTATTTAAGGATTCTGATTTCCCTTTTGGTATCTTGGCCATTGTATTGTCTGTCCTTCTATTTAAGGATTCTGATTTCCCTTTTGGTATCTTGGCCATTGTATTGTCTGTCCTTCTATTTAAGGATTCTGATTTCCCTTTTGGTATCTTGGCCATTGTATTGTCTGTCCTTCTATTTAAGGATTCTGATTTCCCTTTTGGTATCTTGGCCATTGTATTGTCTGTCCTTCTATTTAAGGATTCTGATTTCCCTTTTGGTATCTTGGCCATTGTATTGTCTGTCCTTCTATTTAAGGATTCTGATTTCCCTTTTGGTATCTTGGCCATTGTATTGTCTGTCCTTCTATTTAAGGATTCTGATTTCCCTTTTGGTATCTTGGCCATTGTATTGTCTGTCCTTCTATTTAAGGATTCTGATTTCCCTTTTGGTATCTTGGCCATTGTATTGTCTGTCCTTCTATTTAAGGATTCTGATTTCCCTTTTGGTATCTTGGCCATTGTATTGTCTGTCCTTCTATTTAAGGATTCTGATTTCCCTTTTGGTATCTTGGCCATTGTATTGTCTGTCCTTCTATTTAAGGATTCTGATTTCCCTTTTGGTATCTTGGCCATTGTATTGTCTGTCCTTCTATTTAAGGATTCTGATTTCCCTTTTGGTATCTTGGCCATTGTATTGTCTGTCCTTCTATTTAAGGATTCTGATTTCCCTTTTGGTATCTTGGCCATTGTATTGTCTGTCCTTCTATTTAAGGATTCTGATTTCCCTTTTGGTATCTTGGCCATTGTATTGTCTGTCCTTCTATTTAAGGATTCTGATTTCCCTTTTGGTATCTTGGCCATTGTATTGTCTGTCCTTCTATTTAAGGATTCTGATTTCCCTTTTGGTATCTTGGCCATTGTATTGTCTGTCCTTCTATTTAAGGATTCTGATTTCCCTTTTGGTATCTTGGCCATTGTATTGTCTGTCCTTCTATTTAAGGATTCTGATTTCCCTTTTGGTATCTTGGCCATTGTATTGTCTGTCCTTCTATTTAAGGATTCTGATTTCCCTTTTGGTATCTTGGCCATTGTATTGTCTGTCCTTCTATTTAAGGATTCTGATTTCCCTTTTGGTATCTTGGCCATTGTATTGTCTGTCCTTCTATTTAAGGATTCTGATTTCCCTTTTGGTATCTTGGCCATTGTATTGTCTGTCCTTCTATTTAAGGATTCTGATTTCCCTTTTGGTATCTTGGCCATTGTATTGTCTGTCCTTCTATTTAAGGATTCTGATTTCCCTTTTGGTATCTTGGCCATTGTATTGTCTGTCCTTCTATTTAAGGATTCTGATTTCCCTTTTGGTATCTTGGCCATTGTATTGTCTGTCCTTCTATTTAAGGATTCTGATTTCCCTTTTGGTATCTTGGCCATTGTATTGTCTGTCCTTCTATTTAAGGATTCTGATTTCCCTTTTGGTATCTTGGCCATTGTATTGTCTGTCCTTCTATTTAAGGATTCTGATTTCCCTTTTGGTATCTTGGCCATTGTATTGTCTGTCCTTCTATTTAAGGATTCTGATTTCCCTTTTGGTATCTTGGCCATTGTATTGTCTGTCCTTCTATTTAAGGATTCTGATTTCCCTTTTGGTATCTTGGCCATTGTATTGTCTGTCCTTCTATTTAAGGATTCTGATTTCCCTTTTGGTATCTTGGCCATTGTATTGTCTGTCCTTCTATTTAAGGATTCTGATTTCCCTTTTGGTATCTTGGCCATTGTATTGTCTGTCCTTCTATTTAAGGATTCTGATTTCCCTTTTGGTATCTTGGCCATTGTATTGTCTGTCCTTCTATTTAAGGATTCTGATTTCCCTTTTGGTATCTTGGCCATTGTATTGTCTGTCCTTCTATTTAAGGATTCTGATTTCCCTTTTGGTATCTTGGCCATTGTATTGTCTGTCCTTCTATTTAAGGATTCTGATTTCCCTTTTGGTATCTTGGCCATTGTATTGTCTGTCCTTCTATTTAAGGATTCTGATTTCCCTTTTGGTATCTTGGCCATTGTATTGTCTGTCCTTCTATTTAAGGATTCTGATTTCCCTTTTGGTATCTTGGCCATTGTATTGTCTGTCCTTCTATTTAAGGATTCTGATTTCCCTTTTGGTATCTTGGCCATTGTATTGTCTGTCCTTCTATTTAAGGATTCTGATTTCCCTTTTGGTATCTTGGCCATTGTATTGTCTGTCCTTCTATTTAAGGATTCTGATTTCCCTTTTGGTATCTTGGCCATTGTATTGTCTGTCCTTCTATTTAAGGATTCTGATTTCCCTTTTGGTATCTTGGCCATTGTATTGTCTGTCCTTCTATTTAAGGATTCTGATTTCCCTTTTGGTATCTTGGCCATTGTATTGTCTGTCCTTCTATTTAAGGATTCTGATTTCCCTTTTGGTATCTTGGCCATTGTATTGTCTGTCCTTCTATTTAAGGATTCTGATTTCCCTTTTGGTATCTTGGCCATTGTATTGTCTGTCCTTCTATTTAAGGATTCTGATTTCCCTTTTGGTATCTTGGCCATTGTATTGTCTGTCCTTCTATTTAAGGATTCTGATTTCCCTTTTGGTATCTTGGCCATTGTATTGTCTGTCCTTCTATTTAAGGATTCTGATTTCCCTTTTGGTATCTTGGCCATTGTATTGTCTGTCCTTCTATTTAAGGATTCTGATTTCCCTTTTGGTATCTTGGCCATTGTATTGTCTGTCCTTCTATTTAAGGATTCTGATTTCCCTTTTGGTATCTTGGCCATTGTATTGTCTGTCCTTCTATTTAAGGATTCTGATTTCCCTTTTGGTATCTTGGCCATTGTATTGTCTGTCCTTCTATTTAAGGATTCTGATTTCCCTTTTGGTATCTTGGCCATTGTATTGTCTGTCCTTCTATTTAAGGATTCTGATTTCCCTTTTGGTATCTTGGCCATTGTATTGTCTGTCCTTCTATTTAAGGATTCTGATTTCCCTTTTGGTATCTTGGCCATTGTATTGTCTGTCCTTCTATTTAAGGATTCTGATTTCCCTTTTGGTATCTTGGCCATTGTATTGTCTGTCCTTCTATTTAAGGATTCTGATTTCCCTTTTGGTATCTTGGCCATTGTATTGTCTGTCCTTCTATTTAAGGATTCTGATTTCCCTTTTGGTATCTTGGCCATTGTATTGTCTGTCCTTCTATTTAAGGATTCTGATTTCCCTTTTGGTATCTTGGCCATTGTATTGTCTGTCCTTCTATTTAAGGATTCTGATTTCCCTTTTGGTATCTTGGCCATTGTATTGTCTGTCCTTCTATTTAAGGATTCTGATTTCCCTTTTGGTATCTTGGCCATTGTATTGTCTGTCCTTCTATTTAAGGATTCTGATTTCCCTTTTGGTATCTTGGCCATTGTATTGTCTGTCCTTCTATTTAAGGATTCTGATTTCCCTTTTGGTATCTTGGCCATTGTATTGTCTGTCCTTCTATTTAAGGATTCTGATTTCCCTTTTGGTATCTTGGCCATTGTATTGTCTGTCCTTCTATTTAAGGATTCTGATTTCCCTTTTGGTATCTTGGCCATTGTATTGTCTGTCCTTCTATTTAAGGATTCTGATTTCCCTTTTGGTATCTTGGCCATTGTATTGTCTGTCCTTCTATTTAAGGATTCTGATTTCCCTTTTGGTATCTTGGCCATTGTATTGTCTGTCCTTCTATTTAAGGATTCTGATTTCCCTTTTGGTATCTTGGCCATTGTATTGTCTGTCCTTCTATTTAAGGATTCTGATTTCCCTTTTGGTATCTTGGCCATTGTATTGTCTGTCCTTCTATTTAAGGATTCTGATTTCCCTTTTGGTATCTTGGCCATTGTATTGTCTGTCCTTCTATTTAAGGATTCTGATTTCCCTTTTGGTATCTTGGCCATTGTATTGTCTGTCCTTCTATTTAAGGATTCTGATTTCCCTTTTGGTATCTTGGCCATTGTATTGTCTGTCCTTCTATTTAAGGATTCTGATTTCCCTTTTGGTATCTTGGCCATTGTATTGTCTGTCCTTCTATTTAAGGATTCTGATTTCCCTTTTGGTATCTTGGCCATTGTATTGTCTGTCCTTCTATTTAAGGATTCTGATTTCCCTTTTGGTATCTTGGCCATTGTATTGTCTGTCCTTCTATTTAAGGATTCTGATTTCCCTTTTGGTATCTTGGCCATTGTATTGTCTGTCCTTCTATTTAAGGATTCTGATTTCCCCGTTGGTGTCTTCAAACTTTTCTGATATCAATGTTTGAGATTTACAATTCCTTCATCCTGTAATTTATCAAAACTTCTCCTCCCTCATTCATAGGTAGCCTTGACAAATTGTGCTTTGTTATGTTATATTTATGGCCTTTGGTTAATCTTGCTTCCTTGCTCCCAAACACCTTTAATTTATTTCGCTTTTCAATCTCAGGGGCCCGGGTGGCTCAATGAGTTAGGTCGTTGGATCTAACAGCTCATACAAGCCTATCACTAATACGACGTGGATTCGCGCCCAGCGTTGTAAGTTTCAAAAAAGGGTGCTCTCGACTCGCATCGCAAGTGATAAAATTTACCAGTTGCTTGCCCATGGTTGGTGGTTCTACCCGGGTACTCCGGCTTATTCGACCACTAAAACTGGTCACCATGATATAGCTGAAATATTGCTGAAAGCGGCGCTAAAACACCAAAAAATCAATCAATCAATAACACCTTTCAATCTACTTAATAATGAAGGTTATTCCAGAAACGTGTCGTGTGCAATAAATTAGATTTCTACGTTAATATCATACATACCGGAAATGCTGTGAGTTTTTTCTGACAAGATGTTCCACAGGAAGGTTGAAAGCAGCATAATCTACCTATTAAGTAAGTATATAAACTGTAATGTGAAAACTACATGAAAAAACAGTAAGGCCAAAAGAATACTTTATCACATAATGTTTTATCGAGTACACCTCATCTGGGTGGGATTCGAACTCACTAACGTTGTGAATTCGAATCCCTCCCAGACGGAGTATACTCAATACAACATCATGTGATTATCTTAGTCAATGCCTTGCGGCAGGTCGGTGGTTTTCTCCGGGTACTCCGGTTTCCTCCACCAATAAAACTGACCGCCACAATATAACTGAAATATTGTTGAAAGTGGCGTTAAACACCATAGCCCTAACAAAAAATACTGTTTCTGTTAGCACTACCGGCACTAATTCTTGGTGTATATGTCTTCCAATATGTACTGTTAAGTCTGCCACATGTCCTGTATAACTTAGGTAGAAAAATAAACAAATAAAACAGTAACACGACGGGTGACACTAGTAGAGCAGGAACTTATTACCCTTCCGGAGCACCTGAGTTCACCCCCGGTTTTTAGTGATTGCTCGATCTTTAGGTTGACTGTGTAATGTTTTGTAGATCGTTGTTTGTCCTTTAGTCCTGTTTATGTTGTATTTTCTGTCGTTCGTCTCATTACCCCATTGGTATCTTCAAACATATATTTATCGAACTACCCTATTGTTTTTCAAGAAAGTTAGCGAAAACACAGATGTTTGTTTCTTTGGCCTTGAAATGCTGTTTAGTGAAATTAATTATCAAACAACTGCCTTCATTACTACTCCTTTAGGTCACAGTCAATCCCAAATCATAAACATGATAGTGTTGCAGTTACTAAGAAGATTTTGAAGATACCAAAGGGGTAATCAGAATCCGTAAATCGAAGAGGAACAGAGAACACATTGGCCAAAAGAAAAAGGACAAACAACGATCTACATAATATACACATAAAACTAAAAATCAGGTAACACGAACTCCACTATCAACCAACTTCATTACTACTTCATTGGGTGATAAACGTCATATCTTTACAGTTACTAAATTCAGTACTAGTTTATCTATTCTGTGCATGCATTTCTTGATGCAGTGTCTATTTATAGGGGGCTACGATTATGGTGTTTAACGTTACTTTCAACAATAGTTCAGTTATATCGTGGTGGTCAGTTTTATTGGTAGAGGACACCACAGTACCGAGAGAAAACCACCGACCTTCCGCAAGTCACTGACAAACTTTATCACATAATGTTGTATCGAGTACATCTTGCCATGAGCGGGAATCGAACTCATAGCATTGAATTGTCTGTTCTTATTCGATTTACGGCTTCTGACTATCCCTTTAGTATCTTCCAAAGTTTCGTATGGAAGATAAGACGAACCAGAAAAATAATACCCGTTACATGGAAAGATTAACCATGTTGCATTTGGAATGGTTAAAATGGAACAAGATCAAAGACATGTCTTATTTATATTTAGAATAGGGGCCGTAGTGGTCGTGATCGCATGGTAGTTGGATTTACAACTACCTATGCAATCAGTGCATATCACCACTAAAGTTGTGAGTTGGAACCCCGTTACTCACGACAGGTTGGTGGTTTAACCGGGTACTTCGGTTTCCTCCACCAATACAATTTATCGCCACGATATAGATGAACTATTGTTAAAAGTGGCGTTAAACACCATAAAGTAAATTATATAAAATATATGTGTTGTTGTATACTGAGTTCATAAATAAAATGAAATAGAAAGCCCATTTGCTACTACGTATACTGACCGTCATCACAATCTTGATCAGAATTACATTGTTGATTGTAGGTGACACAGCGCAGGTCAGGATTAATTGGAGAACATCCGGTTCTATTCCCCTGGAAACACAAAAGAGCATGTTAGTTTATTACAGATACATAGATTTCAGGATTTTTCAGGTCTGTCATAGAACAAAATCGGATGCAGTGAAATATATTGTGGTTGTCTCCCTTTCCCGTATTTATTCCATATCTTCCAACATATATTATGTTTTCAGTGGATGTAGTCCTGAAACTAATACTAGGACCAGTCCAGAGCACCCGAGTTCACTCCCTGTTTTTGATGGGGTTCGTACTACTCGATCTTTATTCTATGTGTAATTAAGAAATAAATCATGGAAGCCAGAATGTGTTTTGAGTTTTAACATCGATTGGCGAATATTAGTATTTTATCCCGAGCCAACCCATATTAAAACTCTAAGCAAATTCTGGCTTCCATGATTTATTTCGATTCTGATATGTGTAAGAGTACAAATACGGTAGTATACTTTGATTGGAAGACGATAATTTATATTTACGCTTGGAGAAAATGTCGCATGCAATTTATGCTGCCAAATTTGAGCAGACGATAATTCATCAACATGTACATTTACGACGGAAAAGTCAGTCACATTCACCGGCGCATGTGCTAATGAAATTATACCCAATCGATAAATCGCTTGTTTGTCTACAAAGCGAAAGAACGACGTCATGTTAGAATGTGCTATAGATCGTTGTTTGTACTTTTTGGCCATTGTGTTGTCTGTCCTTCTTCGATTTACGAATTCTGACTACCCTTTAGGTATCTTCAAACTCTTCTTGTTATCAAACATTACTATTATTTATTCTTTGTATAATAAACTTACAGTAATAGGATCTTGACACGTCTGAGATCCACATATCCCGGGACAGCATTTTTGTCCATCTATGGTAATTGAACAGTGAGTGATCAGTAAGGAATACAATCAATACATTCATTATTTGAAACCATCCACTGTAGTTGTATATATGTCAAAATGTTTTAATAGTTAGTGTCTACGATGATATCTCTGTCAGTTGACGCATGACAATTCCTGAGGTTTGTGAGGGTAAGGGGTAATGGTTATGGTGTTTAACGCCACTTTTAACAATATTTCTTTTATATCGTGGCGGTCAACTTTATTGGTGGAGGACCAGGAGAAAACCACCGACCTGCCGCAAGTCACTAACAAACTTTATTACATAATGTTGTATCGAGTACATCTCGCCGGAGAGGGATTCGAACTCACAACATTAATAGTGATAGGCACTGATTGCATAGCCAGTTGTAAGTCTAACTACCATGCGATCACGACCACGACGGCCCCTGGTTCTTGAGTTTGATTCTCGCCCGTGTTGGTATGTACACGATATAACTCTATGTAATAATGTTTGCCAGATTATTATTTCAGTTTTGGTGACTTCTTTCGGTTATTAGATAAAACTGGCTGATCATAGTTAAAATATGATTGTAAGAAACGTAAAATAACCACAAATCGATCCCTATCAATAGAGACTACATTAAGAAGGTGGGTGGGTTATAATGTTTAACGCCACTATGAACAATATTTATGTTATATTGTGGCGGTCAGTTTTATTCGTGGAGGAAACCGAAGTACTCGGAGAAATCCACCAACCTGTCACCAGTCACTGACAAACTATCTCATAATGTTGTATCGAGTACACCTCGCCATGAACGGAGTTAGAACTCACAACGTTATTGATTGCATAGGTAGCTGTAAATCCAACTACCATACGATTACGACAACAACGGACGTTTTCGAATAAACCTGGATCCGACTACATGTGTGCGTCAAGTGATTACCTATTGGGCACGTAGAGTCGTCGACATTACAGTCTGATCTGACACGGGCACGTTGACAGAAATCTTTGGCTGCAGGTTGAAATGGAGGACACACGCCTGATCTAGGTGTCTTAGCCTAAAACACAACGCCATTTTGATTTAGTTTATGTCATGTTTGTGTAGTTATAGAAATTTTCTTATTTAGGTAATAATTTTATAATCATAAATTAATCATAATTTATCAAAATAATGCTATTTCTATGACAATGTATAAAATACATAAATTACATCAATAAAACACAGAATCTAGATCCAGGATTTAGTACGACTTATCGTCCAATCAGAACGGTGCATTTATTAGATACGACTCTCTGATTGGTTGTTTTTCGAGTATGACTACACAACTCACATTATATGACCACGAGGCATGATCAGGAAACAAGACAGCGAAACCAAAACAGAGACTGGACGACATAAATATCATTAGATATGTTCGAAACATAGAAATGTTATTCTGCTTATTACGCGACACCCGTCGTGAGAGTGAACATATCTTAGTCAATGCATAGTCTCAATTAGGGACCACGAGCAGCTTAATATATATAACACGTAAAATGTCAACAAAAAGGACACAATGGTCATTACTGGAAACGTTTATATTAATTGTTTTGATTTGCTTTGTTTTGTTTGTTTTGTGTTTTTTTTTTTTTTTTTTTTTTTTTTTTATATATAAGAATTACTATGGAAACAAAATGCATTTAACAATGTTGTAATATGAGAATTCTACATTTTAATTTACATTATTATATAAGATAGAAACTAAATACACTTATATTAATGGACTATATAAATTACGATATGGGCATACTATGTTTTACATTTTTGCTTTTTAGAGAATTTGGCATGGGGAAAACACATTTATATTATTGTATTACATGTATATATGTTACGACATGGGTAAAGTATATTTTACAATTTTGGCATAAGAACATTTGGTAATGGGCAAAACACGTTTCAAATTATTGTACAATGAGAATTACGAAAGGAGCAAAATATATTGACATTATTATATTTAAAGAATTACGATAAGTACGAAATGCATTTTCACTGCTGTACTATAAAAATTACTATATGGGCAAAATATAATTTACATAATTGTACTATGAAAATTATGAAAGGAGCAAAATACATTTAACATTATTGCACTATGAAAATTATGATAGTTACGAAATACATGTCCATTGTTGTATTATAAAAATAAAGATATGGGTAAAATATAAATTACATTAATGTACTCTGAGAAATACGTAATGGGCAAAATACATTTTACATTACGAGAAGAACAAGTAAGGAGAGGCAACTCTGAGAGCATGAAGAAGAGAAAGAAAGACTTACACTAACGACCTGAACCAACCAGCAAACTAGCACACACGAGACTAGTACCATTATCCCGTTAAATCTCAGTCACAAAGTTTAGACGGATTGTGTTTTTATGTACTCAAATAGTTTTGTTGAGTAAAACCATCTTTTTTTTTATGTCCGTGGTGATACAATGCATATGAAATAAAAGCAATTTTACCATACCCATTTTTTTTTTTATATTCATAGAAATATTACGCCAATTATTAACATACTTCCTTGTAGTCGATTTATTCTAATCATTTAAGGAATGTAAAATTAACGACTGGAAAATTTATGACATTTGTCTAACACAAATACCTAAATAAATAGAAATTATTGTTTACATCCGATTAGGTAAACAAGTAAATACAGTCAAACCTGCCCACGCAGTCACCTCTATTAAGCAGTCACCTGTATTAAAAGGCCACATTTTTCTGTTCCTATCATAGAAAATTTCATATGAATTGAACCTCTTTTAAGATGTCACCTGTCTTATGAAGCCAGATTGTCTTTCTCCCATAGATGACCTCTTAATACAGGTTTGACTGTACATGTTACAAGAAGGCGTGAGGTGAATTGTTTCCTATTGTACACCATTATAAGATTATAATGTAACATATGTCTCGCCATTTTCTTCCTTTATTAAAGGTATAACTTTTACCTCACTATCAAATCCTGTTGCTCCATTACATGTATTTAACATTATAATTCCGCTTTAATATTATCATGTGTATGGTTTGTACAAGACTATAATATAATTCTTACATGTCGTAGGATATAATTGTTTGTACAAGACTTTAATATAATTCTTACATGTCGTAGGATATAGTTATTTTTGTATTTCCTGTTATAAATTGGATGTATTTTTATGGTGCATTTCGTCAGTGTGGATCAGGTTAGATTTTGGTAAAACTTGCATGACCGCATCAGTTTACTAAGAGGGGGGGAGGGCCTCATCTTTTTTACTGTTCGTCTATTGATATATGAGGGTTATATTATGGTAACACTTACATGACCTCATCAGTTCACTAAGAGGGGGGAGGGACTCATCTTTTTTACTGTTCGTCCATTGATATATGAGGGTTATATCATGGTAACACTTACATGACTGCATCAGTTCACTAAGAGGGGGAGGGACTCATCTTTTTTACTGTTCGTCTATTGATATATGAGGGTTATATTATGGTAACACTTACATGACCTCATCAGTTCACTAAGAGGGGGGAGGGACTCATCTTTTTTACTGTTCGTCCATTGATATATGAGGGTTATATCATGGTAACACTTATATGACCTCATCAGTTCACTAAGAGGGGGGTGGGGGCTCATCTTTTTTACTGTTCGTCCATTGATATATGAGGGTTATATCATGGTAACACTTACATGACTGCATCAGTTCACTAAGAGGGGGGAGGGACTCATCGTTTTTACTGTTCGTCTATTGATATATGAGGGTTATATCATGGTAACACTTACATGACCGCATCAGTTCACTAAGAGGGGGGAGGGACTCATCTTTTTTACTGTTCGTCCATTGATATATGAGGGTTAGATTATGGTAACACTTACATGACCGCATCAGTTCACTAAGAGGGGGGGGGGGGGCTCATCTTGTTTACTGTTCGTCCATTAATATATGAGGGTTATATCATGGTAACACTTACATGACCGCATCAGTTCACTAAGAGGGGGGTGGGGGCTCATCTTTTTTACTGTTCGTCCATTGATATATGAGGGTTATATCATGGTAACACTTACATGACCGCATCAGTTCACTAAGAGGGGGGGGGGGCTCATCTTTTTTACTGTTCGTCCATTAATATATGAGGGTTATATCATGGTAACACTTACATGACTGCATCAGTTCACTAAGAGGGGGGAGGGGCTCATCTTTTTTAATGTTCGTCCATTAATATATTAGGGTTATATCATGGTAACACTTATATGACCGCATCAGTTCACTAAGAGGGGGGAGGGGCTCATCTTGTTTACTGTTCGTCCATTGATATATGAGGGTTATATTATGGTACCACTTACATGACCTCATCAGTTCACTAAGAGGGGGGAGGGACTCATCTTTTTTACTGTTCGTCCATTGATATATGAGGGTTATATTATGGTAACACTTACATGACCTCATCAGTTCACTAAGAGGGGGTTGGGAACTCATCTTGTTTACTGTTCGTCCATTGATATATGAGGGTTATATCATGGTAACACTTACATGACCTCATCAGTTCACTAAGAGGGGGGATGGGCTCATCTTGTTTACTGTTCGTCCATTGATATATGAGGGTTATATCATGGTAACACTTACATGACCTCGTCAGTTTACTAAGAGGGGGGAGGGGCTCATCTTTTTTACTGTTCATCCATTGATATATGAGGGTTATATCATGGTAACACTTACATGACCACATCAGTTCACTAAGAGAGGGGAGGGGCTCATCTTGTTTACTGTTCGTCCATTGATATATGAGGGTTATATCATGGTAACACTTACATGACCTCATCAGTTCACTAAGAGGGGGGAGGGACTCATTTTGTTTACTGTTTGTCCATTGATATATGAGGGTTATATTATGGTAACACTTACATGACCGCATCAGTTCACTAAGAGGGGGGAGGGGCTCATCTTTTTTAATGTTCGTCCATTGATATATGAGGGTTATATCATGGTAACACTTACATAATCTCATCAGTTCACTAAGAGGGGGGGAGGACTCATCTTGTTTACTGTTCGTCCATTGATATATGAGGGCTATATCATGGTAACACTTACATGACCGCATCAGTTCACTAAGAGGGGGGAGGGGCTCATCTTTTTTACTGTTCGTCCATTGATATATGAGGGTTATATCATGGTAACACTTACATGACCTCATCAGTTCACTAAGAGGGGGGAGGGACTCATCTTGTTTACTGTTCGTCCATTGATATATGAGGGTTATATTATGGTAACACTTACATGACCGCATCGGTTCACTAAGAGGGGGGAGGGGCTCATCTTTTTTACTGTTCGTCCATTGATATATGAGGGTTATATCATGGTAACACTTACATGACCTCATCAGTTCACTAAGAGGGGGGAGGGACTCATCTTGTTTACTGTTCGTCGATTGATATATGAGGGTTATATTATGGTAACACTTACATGACCGCATCAGTTCACTAAGAGGGGGGAGGGGTTCATCTTGTTTACTGTTCGTCCATTGCTATATTAGGGTTAGATTATGGTAACACTTACATTACTGCAGCAGTTCACTAAGAGCTCTATTTCAATATAATATTTTAGGAATTGAAGACCTCCGTGTAAGTGTGGACTTTCCCCTTTACATCTACACCTATATATATATATAACATTTTAAAATTAAGATGAGATAGTAAATTGCGGTGGGGAGATAGTAGGATCGCAGTGGTGAGATAGTAAATCGTCATGGTCAGATAGTAAATCGTCATGGTCAGATAGTAAATCGTCATGGTCAGATAATACGTTTTCTGGCAGACCTCCTATACGATTTCGTTATAATTGAATGAAAGGTGATAATTAAACGTTAGAGAAAACGGAATGGACAATCAAGAATGGACAAGACGAAGAAAAACAATTGGTCATTATGAACCCTGAATTATTCTCATAACAGTATTTATAATATCCATGGCTTTATGATAAAGTGAGAAAAAAAAATATATCACACTGTTGGAACAGATCTAATATATCACACTGTTGGAACAGATCTAATATATCACACTGTTGGAACAGATCTAATATATCACACTGTTGGAACAGATCTAATATATCACACTGTTGGAACAGATCTAATATATCACACTGTTGGAACAGATCTAATATATCACACTGTTGGAACAGATCTAATATATCACACTGTTGGAACAGATCTAATATATCACACTGTTGGAACAGATCTAATATATCACACTGTTGGAACAGATCTAATATATCACACTGTTGGAACAGATCTAATATATCACACTGTTGGAACAGATCTAATATATCACACTGTTGGAACAGATCTAATATATCACACTGTTGGAACAGATCTAATATATCACACTGTTGGAACAGATCTAATATATCACACTGTTGGAACAAAACCCACTAGAAAAACCGTAAAGAGAGGAAAAATCGTCACCTTTAAAACACAAATACATGACAACTCACTTTCTTGGCTTGGCATAGGTACTTCGCTATAAAGCGGTGGTGTTAAGCTTGTTTTATTAGTGACATGAAGCGGTGATTGACGTGTTTTCCACATGTGAGTGAATTATAATATAGTAAAAGTGCCCGGGTGGCTCAGTGAGTTAGGTAGTTGGATTACCTAATAACTCATACAAGTCTATCACCAATACGGCGTGGGTTCGTGCCCGGCTTTGCAAATTACAAAAAGGGTGTACTCGACTCACAGCGCAAGTGATAAAGCTTACCAGTTGCTTGCCCATGGTCAGTGGTTCTCTCCGGGTACTCCGGCTTCTTCCACCACTAAAACCGGTCGCCATGATCTAGCTGAAATATTGCTGAAAGTTGAACACCAAAAATAAAATCATTAATATAGTAAATCAACACACTTAATACTTATTCAATTTATTATTGAATGTTTCATCCTTGTTTTATAACTAGTGACCTTTAACCTCTTGGGCCTGTGAAAATAAAAAAAAGTATGATGCCAAAATGAAGCAATGTTACCTGCCAACATAACAGATTTTGTTTTAAAAATTTAAAAATACTGTAATAGTATTTTTATTTGTTGGTACCAATTTTCATGGTTCCTACAAAATGCATTCATCCATGGGTTCTTGAATTCGTGGATTCAAATAATACATGCAACGGTCAATGGGGAAATTGTATTTCGCTGGATTTTAGTTTTCGTGAAGTGAAGCATGAAATTCACGAAAATTAGAATCCCATGATTAAAAAAAAGATTTCACAGTACCTTTTTATCAGTTTCACTAAATTATATACATCATCATCCGTTGGGCACCAAGAGGGGTTAATGGTTATTGTATTCACTTGAAGTAACTAGATTAACATGATAGGTGCCACTAGTCGAGCAGGAACTGCTTACCCTTCCGGAGCACCTGAGCTCGCCCCCGGTTTTTAGTGGAGTTCGTGTTACTCGATCTTTAGCTTTAGGTATATGTTTTGTAGATCGTTGTTTGTCCTTTTGTACTTTTTCTTTTGGCCATTGTGTTGTCTGTTCATCTTCGATTCACGGATTCTGATTATTCCTTTGGTATCTTCAAATTCTTCATGACTTCGGGTCCAAGTCGAATAAAACCAAAGACTATGCAACTGATATTTGCTGCTTCTCCGATGAGCACTCAACATTTAGGAGCAAGGACAAAGACTCGGATAATGTGATAGAATGGATCTACAGACATGTCTACCAAAGGACTGTTGGTCCAGACAGCTTGCAATATAAAGCTCAATTTCAGCGTGTTGGTCTAATACAAAGAGAACAACATCTTATTGACGTATAACTTGTTTTCGCCTTGATATAGCTGAAAAAAATACTCACGACGTGCCGTTAAACAACAATATACCACTCAATCACCTTTTAATGGTTCGAATTGTATTTCGTTATCGCAATATAGTTGACATGTGTAAAAATACTTTATTGGCAAGGAACAGGCACTTGAATAAAAAGTGGTGGGACCAAACAAGCAGACTTATTCCAGCGCTATGTATGTATATAGTTGCATATAGGTAGTGTCCCCCTCCCCACCGGGTGATATACACACATGCTTCTACTTCTGCCAAGTACTGGCCACAATCAGTATGTTGAAGATTATGTCTAATGTTGCACATGGTAATTGAAAAAATGTAAAACTTTTTACAGGGATATTCAGGGTGACGTCAAGAATTTACTCATCAGAATTAAATAAGAAAGTAAAAACGAAATACCTACAACATGGACACGTTGCATATATGATAGAGCACCAACAATGGCCATCAGTTAATATAAAAAAAGAGACCCCTCCCCCTTTTTCACTTTTATGTTTGTTTGATGGTGTTTAACGCCACTTTCAATAATATTTCAGTTATATCGTGGCGGTCAGTTTTATTGCTGGAGGAAACCGGAGGACCCGGAAAAAACCACCGACCTGTCGTAAGTCACTGACAAACTTTATCACATAATGTTGTACATTCTCGGCCTGATTACATAGGTAGTTGGTAGTCAAACTACTATACGAATACGATCACGACGCCCCCCTTTTTCACTTGTACAAATTGTTATAGACTTACAGCCTTTACATTTACAGTTGTATGTATGACAGTCACCACGGTCACACCCGGCACTACGACAACATTTATTACATTGTCTATCAGCCTTATCACTAGGACATCCTACCGTATTGATCTTACAACTACTCGCAATCATATGTAAGTTCTGTGCTTCCGCTTCCGGTATTACTAAAATACAATCAGATATTCCATTGTATCGTAGGTGTATGAATAGAGACGTTTTACACAACATCAGAGATCAATGCACGCACATTGACATCGTATTTATATAATATTATATGTATATACTGTTAGTTGCCTTGGAAATTGTCTTCTACTATTATATATTATACAACCGAAGAAAATACACAGGTTGTATTACTATATGTATATGCCATGTTAAAATCGCATCACATTTTCATAGAAAAGTAGTTCAAAATGTTTTCCATTTGTTACCGAGTTTTCATTTCGATCTTTGCCGGAAATGGCCGAATGAAGTTCCGATTGTGTTATGCATATAGGAATATCAATGTCGTAATTAAGTAACATTTTAATCTAGCAAGATAACTGTCATTCTGAGTGTCTAATTTGATATCATCGGTATGGCTTGGGCCCAAAAAGTTAATTTAACCACTCCACTTTTTACCTGTACCAAACCATGTGTGTGCTAGTGATATCGATTTTGTCTATTTCTTACGATTTTACTACTGGATTTTGGAACTGTTCCGAGAGTGTGGTAATTTTGGAACTGTTCCGAGAGTGTGGTAATTTTGGAACTGTTCCGAGAGTGTGGCATTTTGGAACAGGTCCGAGAGTGTGGTAATTTTGGAACAGTTCCGAGAGTGTGGTAATTTTGGAACAGTTCCGAGAGTGTGGTAATTTTGGAACAGTTCCGAGAGTGTGGTAATTTTGGAACTGTTCCGAGAGTGTGGTAATTTTGGAACTGTTCCGAGAGTGTGGCATTTTGGAACAGGTCCGAGAGTGTGGTAATTTTGGAACTGTTCCGAGAGTGTGGTAATTTTGGAACTGTTCCGAGAGTGTGGCATGTTGGAACAGTTCCGAGAGTGTGATAATTTTGGAACTGTTCCGAGAGTGTGGTAATTTTGGAACAGTTCCGAGAGTGTGGTAATTTTGGAACAGTTCCGAGAGTGTGGTAATTTTGGAACTGTTCCGAGAGTGTGGTAATTTTGGAACTGTTCCGAGTGTGGCATTTTGGAACAGGTCCGAGAGTGTGGTAATTTTGGAACTGTTCCGAGAGTGTGGTAATTTTGGAACAGGTCCGAGAGTGTGGTAATTTTGGAACAGTTCCGAGAGTGTGGTAATTTTGGAACAGTTCCGAGAGTGTGGTAATTTTGGAACTGTTCCGAGAGTGTGGTAATTTTGGAACTGTTCCGAGAGTGTGGTAATTTTGGAACAGTTCCGAGAGTGTGGTAATTTTGGAACTGTTCCGAGAGTGTGGTAATTTTGGAACTGTTCCGAGAGTGTGGTAATTTTGGAACTGTTCCGAGAGTGTGGTAATTTAGGAACTGTTCCGAGAGTGTGGTAATTTAGGAACTGTTCCGAGAGTGTGGTAATTTTGGAACTGTTCCGAGAGTGTGGTAATTTAGGAACTGTTCCGAGAGTGTGGTAATTTTGGAACTGTTCCGAGAGTGTGGTAATTTTGGAACTGTTCCGAGAGTGTGGTAATTTTGGAACAGTTCATAGTGTGGTAATTTTGGAACTGTTCCGAGAGTGTGGTAATTTAGGAACTGTTCCGAGAGTGTGGTAATTTTGGAACTGTTCCGAGAGTGTGGTAATTTTGGAACAGTTCCGAGAGTGTGGTAATTTAGGAACTGTTCCGAGAGTGTGGTAATTTTGGAACTGTTCCGAGAGTGTGGTAACTTAGGAACTGTTCCGAGAGTGTGGTAATTTAGGAACTGTTCCGAGAGTGTGGTAATTTAGGAACTGTTCCGAGAGTGTGGTAATTTTGGAACTGTTCCGAGAGTGTGGTAATTTAGGAACTGTTCCGAGAGTGTGGTAATTTTAGTTTTTTCATTGTATAGCGTGTATTTTAATATGAAAGGCAAATATCGTAGAATTTTTGGATTAAATATTTTCACTTAATATGTCACTTAATTTTAACTAAAATCAACTGCATAACATTAAAAATCCGCTCAAAAGCAGATTTTAAGAGCAAATCGCAAAATATTTGATAATTCTGTTTTCCCGTACAGTAATGCAAACGATATGCGCATGATCCAAGATTTGAACTCTTTCGGGGAGATTATCGCTCATGCACACTGTTCAGTTGATGAAAAAAAAAATATATTCCGTGTACCACATAAGAATAATTGCAAAAAAAAATTGGTTCACAAGACATGAAACAGACAGATTCCTCAATAATCATTGTCAGGAATGTGTGTGTGTTTACGAATCATCCATGATTGTTTAACTTTTCTTCACGGAGTCATGATCGGCAATCATCGGAACAAAACAACCGAAAGTTAATCAGTCTCCACAACAATGGTGAGGACGATAAACACGGATCTGCAGATTTCTAATTGTTAGGAACATATTTCGACTTGAAACATGCATGAATAGCTAGTAAAGATACCACCGTATTCCAAATTGATTGTTCATGGGAAAATTTTCTTCACCCAAAACTGGTGTAATATTACTTTAAAATATGTTTTACATGTAATATATTTACTTTAATCCAAAGTTTGCTTTATTCGTTTTGAAAGTATAATAGTCCAAAAACATCCAAAATGAAACAGGGCTCGTATGGCGCAGTGAGTTAGGTAGTTGGATTACCTAGCAACTCATACAAGCCTATCACCAATTCAGCGTGGGTTCGCGCCCGGCTTTGTAAATTACAAAAAGGGTGCACTCGACTCGCAGCCGCAAGTGATAAAGATTACCAGTTGCTTGCCCATGGTCGGTGGTTCTTTCCGGGTACTCCGGCTTCTTCCACCATTAAAACTGGTCACCATGATATAGCTGAAATATTACTGAAAGTGGCGTTAAAACACCAGGGTTTGAAATATTTATATATTCTGTCCTATTATTTATCGTTGATTGAAAGATTATTTGATTGATTGATTGATTAATTTGATTTGATGCGATTTGGTTGATTGATAGATTGATTGGTTTGGCTAATTGATTGGTTGATTGATTGATTGATTGATTTTAGAAACTACAATACCTGCAATACAAACAACCAGGAAAACAGCTAGTATAACGGCCTTCATTATTCGTTCTTTTCTGAAAAATAAGATTGAAGTAACTAAACTGTTTAGCTATACGTTTTTATTGTCAACATATTGAATTGAATTCACATTTTTGCAAAATATTCTTATCCATTTTTCACAATTGTATTAAGAGCACCATTTTATAATACAGCTCTATTTTAAAGTACATATTAACTAACAGTATGCTAAATCAACGCAATATATCTAGCGTTGAAACGTACCAAACTTATCTCATCGGCAAGTAACATGAAAACTTATCTCATCGGCAAGTAACATGAAAACATATCTCATCGGCAAGTAGCATGAAAACTTATCTCATCGGCAAGTATCATGAAAACTTATCTCATCGGCAAGTAACATGAAAACTTATCTCATCGGCAAGTAACATGAAAACTTATCTCATCGGCAAGCAGCATGAAAACTTATCTCATCGGCAAGTAACATGAAAACTTATCTCATCGGCAAGTAACATGAAAACTTATCTCATCGGCAAGTAACATGAAAACTTATCTCATCGGCAAGTAACATGAAAACTTATCTCATCGGCAAGTAGCATGAACACTTATCTCTTCGGCAAGTAACATGAGAACTTATCTCTTCGGCAAGTAACATGAAAACCTATCTCATCGGCAAGTAACATGAACACTTATCTCTTCGGCAAGTAACATGAAAACTTATCTCATCGGCAAGTAGCATGAACACTTATCTCTTCGGCAAGTAACATGAAAACTTATCTCATCGGCAAGTAACATGAACACTTGTCTCATCGGCAAGTAACATGAAAACTTATCTCATCGGCAAGTAGCATGAACACTTATCTCTTCGGCAAGTAACATGAAAACTTATCTCTTCGGCAAGTAACATGAAAACTTATCTCATCGGCAAGTAACATGAAAACTTATCTCATCGGCAAGTAGCATGAACACTTATCTCTTCGGCAAGTAACATGAAAACTTATCTCTTCGGCAAGTAACATGAAAACTTATCTCTTCGGCAAGTAACATGAAAACTTATCTCATCGGCAAGTAACATGAAAACTTATCTCATCGGCAAGTAGCATGAACACTTATCTCTTCGGCAAGTAACATGAAAACTTATCTCTTCGGCAAGTAACATGAAAACTTATCTCATCGGCAAGTAACATGAACACTTATCTCTTCGGCAAGTAACATGAAAACTTATCTCATCGGCAAGTAGCATGAACACTTATCTCTTCGGCAAGTAACATGAAAACTTATCTCTTCGGCAAGTAACATGAAAACCTATCTCATCGGCAAGTAACATGAAAACTTATCTCATCGGCAAGTAACATGAAAACTTATCTCATCGGCAAGTAGCATGAAAACGACAAAGATGCCGAAAGAGTTAGAGTTTATAGACAGAAGTAAAGGGCACCCCAGGAACCGATTCACACTTATTTGAGTGTATGAGTTATGCTCATTATTGATAACCAAATTGTCACTGTGAAATGTAGAGATCGCATCAGTGGTGTAATGATTAGCGTGCTCGCCTCGAGTGTGGTAGATCAAGGGTTCGAGTCCCTGTCAGTTCAAACCAAAGACTTTGCAATTGGTATTTGTTGCTTCTCCGCTAAGCATGCAGCATTAAGGAAAAATACATGGATGTCTAGGAATCAGAATAATGTCTCCGAGTGGGGCAACATGTCCGTCCGTGGACTGTTGTTTCAGTGAGTTAGCACTATAGAAATCCAACTAAGCGTGTTGATCTAGTACAAAGCGGACATCATCATCATCTCATTGAAAATTAACTTGTTCTCGCCGTGATGTAGCTGAAACATTGCTGATTTGGCGTTTATATATATATACTTCCTTACTACTATAGAACAGGACAAAACCGAAAGTCAAAAACAGATGTACAATCAGGACCGTCTTTACAGCATTATAGGCCCCCGGTCAAAGCAGTGCACTGGTGGCCCCTACCTACACAATTACTTACAGGAATAAAAATGTAAATATATTTAATGTATTAGTACTTCCAAGAAAATCAGTGTTTAAACATTAAAAAAACATGCAATACACAACATACATAGATTAGCATTGGACCCTATGCTCGTGGGATCCCCGGGTAACTGCCCAGCGTGCCCATGCATTAAGACGGCGCTGTACAGTAAACTTCATTACATCGTTAAAACTGTACAGATGTGGACCATGGAGTGATCTTGATAATAATAAAAAACATAAATAGAATTATGCATGTTTTATTTCATTAATTCTTTGCGGTCTGTTTGATTGGTGAAAGGAAATTAAAGAATACTATTGAACTGGACTTCCTACAATACGAAAGCTACCATCTAAAATTTATTATTATTTACAGACAATTTCTGTCAATATATTTGATAGAAAATAATAAATTGACATGAAAGATGATAAAAAAAATTGACCTGGAAAATGGGGGGAAAATAAATAAATTGACGCTGTAGTTTCAACGAAGAGAATTTGGTAGGAAATAAGAAATACCTATTTTTTATTTAAAGAAAATAATCTAGGTTTTGCTTGGTGTAAAGATTTTTTTCCTGGTTCGCAGGAAAAACTTCGACAATACATATCGCACCAAACTGTGTTAAAGAAGGGCCCTAAAACGACCAATACAAACCCTCCCAAGTTATGTTAAAAATAGATATCTTGAATTAGACAAATCTATATTTTTAAGCAACTACATATTGTAATGACTATGTATTTTAAGAATATTATATCAATCCACACAAACCCGACTATTATATACCTATCACCACTAACGTTGTGTGTTCGAATCCCTCTCATGAGAGGTTTATTCAATACAACATGTTGTGATAAAGTTTGTCAGTGACTTACGGCAGTTCGGTGGTTTTCTCCGCATACCTCCACCAATAAAACTGACCATTACGACATAACTGAAATATTATTGAAAGTGGCGTTAAACACGATACCCCTAACCCAAATCCTAACTCGACTATTTTCAACACTTACCGTTTAAGCAGTGCTAAATGCGGTCTGACAATTAAAAGGCCATTATGTGCTGTATATACTACTTGGACCAGCACCATATGTTGACCAATAGTTAATTACCAGTTATTGTATTGCCTTAAGATATCAGTGTTATTGAAATTAAAGTCATTAATAATAAAATTATGACAATTACAATTTTATACAGACTTCCTGTCAATAGATAGCATACACAAAGCCGCGAGTTGTAATATAAAACTCTAGGTGACCTTAGCCAATATTGGCTATCCTATTTAAGTCTTTATGTTTTCTTTTAAACTTTTTATTTTCTTATTTGCGTTTGAGTCTTTTGAATTTCAGTGTATCTAATGAAGGTTATATTTCAGCGTATCTGATGAAGGTTATATTTCAGCGTATCTGATGAAGGTTATATTTCAGCGTATCTGATGAAGGTTATATTTCAGCGTATCTGATGAAGGTTATACTTCAGCGTATCCGATGAAGGTTATTCCAGAGAATGGGTCGTACGTACACAATTAGATAACAGGCCTTTAGTGAACCATACAATTAGCTTCATAACAAAACATGCAATATGTCAAACTGCTGAAATGTGTCAATACACACAGCAATAAACTAATATTAAATGGGAGAATTGGACCTATAAAACTTGCTTAATCACGCCACTGTTATTCAAGTCCCAGTAGTAAGCACGAATATTATTTTTTTTTTATCTTGGCTGTTCTAGCGCCACTTTCAGCAATATTTCAGCTATATCATGGCGACCAGTTTTAGTAGTGTAAGAAGCCGGAGTACCCGGAGAGAACCACCGAACCATGGGCAAGCAACTGGCAAACTTTATCCCTTGCGGCTGCGAGTCGAGTGTACCCTTTTTGTAATTTACAAATCCGGGTGCGAACTCACACCGTATTGGTGATAGACCTGTATGAGTTGTTAGGTAATCCAACTACTTAACTCATTGAGCCTCCCGGGCCCCATGTCATGTATATGTGTGTTAGGGGAGTTTAATATACCACTGTTTCTACGTTTTTCCTATCAGATTTTGTAACTCTTCTAAAGGTTTAACCGATATTTTTCATTTTAATAATATTTTATCGCATTTGCAATTTTGTTTGTTTGTCACAAATTGTTTTCCATAATCTATTTTAATTCACAAGACACCCATACAAGTTTGTGTTGAACAAATTGTTTTTTTGAGTTATTTTTCAGCTACAATGTATATCATACGTAATGAGCAGAGAAGAGCAACATTTCAATGTTATAGTCTCTAGATGAGCGTTTTTTTAAATAAAATGAAATTTCTGCTTTTCACTGTGGCACAGAAGAAGAGTTTGAAGATACCAAAGGGGTAATCAGAATCCTTCGATTGAAGGACAGACATCACAAAGGTCAAACAAAAAGAACAAAAGAATAAACTACGACGTACAAAACATTACACACAAAAGATCGAGTAACACTAACCCCACTAAAACCGGAGGTGAACTCAGGTGTTCCGGAAAAGTCAGCAATTCCTGTTCTACTAGTTGCACCCGTCGGGTTGCTCTAGTTGCACATCCGGTGATAACTCAGGAATGAGGAAAGGACCAAGAAGTGTTTAAGACAAGTGAAACATATCCATGGTTATTTGTGAATCAGATATACCGTTACAATTTGAATCAGATATACCGTTACAATTTGAATCAGATATACCGTTACAATTTGAATCAGATATACCGTTACAATTTGAATCAGATATACCGTTACAATTTGAATCAGATATACCGTTACAATTTGAATCAGATATACCGTTACAATTTGAATCAGATATACCGTTACAATTTTGCATCTTTCTAAGATTTTGATATTTTATTTTTGGACGTCTTTCGACAATGTGGTATTTTGTTTTGTTTTCCATTTTATCACAAAACAGAGACAATTCCCGCCAGAAAAACGAAATATGCAAACTAAGCACGTAGCAATGTTTCCCATGAGACATTTGTTTACTATTAACCTGCAGCTTCAAAAGATTGGCTCCATGTACATTTTAATTGACGTTAAATGGTCAAATGGCGGAAAATTAATTGTTGTCCGAAGGTAAATATTTTTGCATTTTTAATTTAAGCAGGTCACACGTGTGCAGCAAGTCAAAAGTTCACCACACGTGTGCAGCAGGTCAAAAGTTCACCACAGATTTGTATGGGATCATACATTGATTTAATACAGAATAGATACGATATCAGGATGGAAATTCACTTTACAGTCACGCCGCCTCAAATATACTTTCTCACTACCGTGACACCATGGGAACATAGCATTTTTTTTAGCGCAAGTAGTCAAACTCGGTTTTTAGAGTATACGGAAGCGTAAGATTGCAAGAACATTTCATTGTTACCGTTACCTTAGAAACAAATTTCATACTATGAATCGTTTTACAAGATCCCCCATTTCCATCCTGAGATATATAGACTGGAGTCCAAAAACTTTACACATGAGTTCACCCCCGGTTATAAGTGGGGTTCGTGCTACTCGATCTTTAGCATTATTGTGTATGTTTTGTAGATCACTGTTTGTCCCTTTGTCCCAGTGTTGTTTGTCCTGCTTTGATTTACAGATTCGAATTGCCCGTTTGGTATCTTTAAACTCTTCTGATGAGATATGCTGCAAAATGTAGATTGCTTCTTTTTTCTAAATTAAATGTAAAGTTCCATATAGCTATTGTAACAAACGACATACACACTATACCACAATCCTGAGAGATGAAATCTGGGTCTATAAAACTAGCTTAACCCCGCCACTGTTTTATTGAAGTGCCTGTACCAATCGAGGAAAATCACCGGTCGTGATTGGGGTATCGATGTTGTACTGTATTGTGTTGTCCTGTATTATGTAATACATGGCTACTGTATTATATTGCACCTGGGTTCGCCCACATTTACATGGTGGGGGTCCATGTTGATCCCTTCTTTAGCTTCCTGAGCTATGTTGTGGTTTTCTTTTGTTTGTCTTAGTTCTTAGTCGTGTGTGCCCAATGTGATCAATGTCTTTGAATTGTCCATTCCTGATTGCCCATTCGGTTTTCTCTACATTGTCCCTGGATTACCCATTCTTGATTGTTACTTCGGGTTTCTCTAGTGTTTGCTGTGTTGTCCTGCATTGTTTTCTTTGTATAATCGTTTCTACTTCCGTTCTGTTTGCTATGTTTAACGTAGTGTTATTATGTATCGAAATAAACAAGTGAAACATTAATAAACGACCATTTGACAAGTAACACGAAACACTCCAAACTCCCAACAAAAGTGATGACAATATGACTTCTGTCAGGGTTAAACCGTTAACAGCATGAAACACTCCAAACTCCTAACAAAAGTGATGACAATGTGACTGCTGACAGGGTTAAACCGTTAACAACATGAAACACTCCAAACTCCTAACAAAAGAGGTAAAAATCTGACTGCTGACAGGGTTAAACCGTTAACAACGAAAATAAATCATTTTTTCAAATAAAAATAAAGTGCTCAATAAAATATGCAATATATACCACAAATATTATGAATAGCTTTTTTGCTAAATACTTTTGCTAAGATATTGTGCAGGTTGGATAATAAGCATTACTCTTGTCACAATTTTGCCACATTATTTTCTCTAAGACAGGAGGTTATGGTCTATTAAACTAGTACGTAACCGGTCACTTGTTATTGATGTCCATGTATTAAGCCAGGGAAGTGGGCAGTCATGTACATGTATGTGAGTTCCTCGATTATGTTTTTATTTCTCCGATTTTTCTATTGGATTTTAAAACTGTTCCAATATTGTGGTATTTAATAAAACTGTTCCAATATTGTGGTATTTAGTTAAACTGTTCCAATATTGTGGTATTTAGTTAAACTGTTCCAATATTGTGGTATTTAGTTAAACTGTTCCAATATTGTGGTATTTAGTAAAACTGTTCCAATATTGTGGTATTTAGTTAAACTGTTCCAATATTGTGGTATTTAGTTAAACTGTTCCAATATTGTGGTATTTAGTTAAACTGTTCCAATATTGTGGTATTTAGTTAAACTGTTCCAATATTGTGGTATTTAGTTAAACTGTTCCAATATTGTGGTATTTAGTTAAACTGTTCCAATATGGTGGTATATAGTTAAACTGTTCCAATATTGTGGTATTTAGTTTAACTGTTCCAATATTGTGGTATTTAGTTTAACTGTTCCAATATTGTGGTATTTAGTTTAACTGTTCCAATATTGTGGTATTTAGTTAAACTGTTCCAATATTGTGGTATTTAGTTAAACTGTTCCAATATTGTGGTATTTAGTTAAACTGTTCCAATATTGTGGTATTTAATTAAACTGTTCCAATATTGTGGTATTTAGTTAAATTGTTCCAATATTGTGGTATTTAGTTAAACTGTTCCAATATTGTGGTATTTAGTTAAACTGTTCCACTATTGTGGTATTTAGATAAACTGTTGCAATATTGTGGTATTTAGTTAAACTGTTCCAATATTGTGGTATTTAGTTTAACTGTTCCAATATTGTGGTATTTAGTTAAACTGTTCCAATATTGTGGTATTTAGTTAAACTGTTCCAATATTGTGGTATTTAGTTAAACTGTTCCAATATTGTGGTATTTAGTTAAACTGTTCCAATATTGTGGTATTTAGTTAAACTGTTCCAATATTGTGGTATTTGTTTAAAATGTTCCAATATTGTGGTATTTAGTTAAACAGTTCCAATATTGTGGTATTTAGTTAAACTGTTCCAAAATTGTGGTATTTAGTTAAACTGTTCCAATATTGTGGTATTTAGTTAAACTGTTCCAATGTTGTGGTATTTAGTTAAACTGTTCCAATATTGTGGTATTTAGTTAAACTGTTCCAATATTATGGTATTTAGTTAAACTGTTCCAATATTGTGGTATTTAGTTTAAATGTTCCAATATTGTGGTATTTAGTTAAACTGTTCCAATATTGTGGTATTTAGTTAAACTGTTCCAATATTTTGGTATTTAGTTAAACTGTTCCAATATTGTGGTATTTAGTTAAACTGTTCCAATATTGTGGTATTTAGTTAAACTGTTCCAATATTTTGGTATTTAGTTTAACTGTTCCAATATTGTGAAATTTAGTTAAACTGTTCCAATATTGTGGTATTTAGTTAAACTGTTCCAATATTGTGTTATTTAGTTAAACTGTTCCAATATTGTGGTATTTAGTTAAACTGTTCCAATATTGTGGTATTTAGTTAAACTGTTCCAACATTGTGGTATTTAGTTAAACTGTACCAATATTGTGGTATTTTGTTAAACTGTTCCAATATTGTGGTATTTAGTTAAACTGTTCCAATATTGTGGTATTTAGTTAACCTGTTCCAATATTGTGGTATTTAGTTAAACTGTTCCAATATTGTGGTATTTAGTTAAACTGTTCCAATATTGTGGTATTTAGTTAAACTGTTCCAATATTGTGGTATTTTGTTAAACTGTTCCAATATTGTGGTATTTAGTTAAACTGTTCCAATATTGTGGTATTTAGTTAAACTGTTCCAATATTGTGGTATTTAGTTAAACTGTTCCAATATTGTGATATTTAGTTAAACTGTTCCAATATTGTGATATTTAATTAAACTGTTCCAATATTGTGGTATTTAGTTAAACTGTTCCAATATTGTGGTATTTTGTTAAACTGTTCCAATATTGTGGTATTTAGTTAAACTGTTCCAATATTGTGGTATTTAGTTAAACTGTTCCAATATTGTGGTATTTATTTAAAATGTTCCAATATTGTGGTATTTAGTTAAACTGTTCCAATATTGTGGTATTTTGTTAAACTGTTCTAATATTGTAGTATTTAGTTAAACTGTTCCAATATTGTGGTATTTTGTTAAACTGTTCCAATATTGTGGTATTTAGTTAAACTGTTCCAATATTGTGTTATTTAGTTAAACTGTTCCAATATTGTGGTATTTAGTTAAACTGTTCCAATATTGTGGTATTTAGTTAAACTGTTCCAATATTGTGGTATTTTGTTAAACTGTTCCAATATTGTGGTATTTTGTTAAACTGTTCCAATATTGTGGTATTTTGTGAAACTGTTCCAATATTGTGGTATTTTGTTAAACTGTTCCAATATTGTGGTATTTAGTTAAACTGTTCCAATATTGTGGTATTTAGTTAAACTGTTCCAATATTGTGGTATTTAGTTAAACTGTTCCAATATTGTGGTATTTAGTTAAACTGTTCCAATATTGTGGTATTTAGTTAAACTGTTCCAATATTGTGGTATTTAGTTAAACTGTTCCAATATTGTGGTATTTAGTTAAACTGTTCCAATATTGTGGTATTTAGTTTAACTGTTCCAATATTGTGGTATTTAGTTAAACTGTTCCAATACTGTGGTATTTAGTTAATCTGTTCCAATACTGTGGTATTTAGTTAAACTGTTCCAATACTGTGGTATTTAGTTATACTGTTCCAATATTGCGGTATTTAGTTAAACAGTTCCAATATTGTGGTATTTAGTTAAACTGTTCCAATATTGTGGTATTTAGTTAAACTGTTCCAATATTGTGGTATTTAGTTAAACTGTTCCAATATTGTGGTATTTAGTTAAACTGTTCCAATATTGTGGTATTTAGTTAAACTGTTCCAATATTGTGGTATTTAGTTAAACTGTTCCAATATTGTGGTATTTAGTTAAACTGTTCCAATATTGTGGTATTTAGTTTAACTGTTCCAATATTGTGGTATTTAGTTAAACTGTTCCAATATTGTGGTATTTAGTTAAACTGTTCCAATATTGTGGTATTTAGTTAAACTGTTCCAATATTGTGGTATTTAGTTAAACTGTTCCAATATTGTGGTATTTATTTAAACTGTTCCAATATTGTGGTATTTGGTTAAACTGTTCCAATATTGTGGTATTTAGTTTAACTGTTCCAATATTGTGGTATTTAGTTTAACTATTCCAATATTGTGGTATTTAGTTTAACTGTTCCAATATTGTGGTATTTAGTTTAACTGTTCCAATATTGTGGTATTTAGTTTAACTGTTCCAATATTGTGGAATTTACTTAAACTGTTCCAATATTGTGGTATTTAGTTAAACTGTTCCAATATTGTGGTATTTAGTTAAACTGTTCCAATATTGTGGTATTTAGTTAAACTGTTCCAATATTGTGGTTATTAGTTAAACTGTTCCAATATTGTGGTATTTAGTTAAACTGTTCCAATATTGTGGTATTTAGTTAAACTGTTCCAATATTGTGGTATTTAGTTAAACTGTTCCAATATTGTGGTATTTAGTTAAACTGTTCCAATATTGTGGTATTTAGTTAAACTGTTCCAATATTGTGGTATTTAGTTAAACTGTTCCAATATTGTGGTATTTAGTTAAACTGTTCCAATATTGTGGTATTTTGTTAAACTGTTCCAATATTGTGGTATTTTGTTAAACTGTTCCAATATTGTGGTATTTAGTTAAACTGTTCCAATATTGTGGTATTTAGTTAAACTGTTCCAATATTGTGGTATTTAGTTAAATTGTTCCAATATTGTGGTATTTAGTTAAACTGTTCCAAAATTGTGGTATTTAGTTAAACTGTTCCAATATTGTGGCATTTAGTTAAACTGTTCCAATATTGTGGTATTTAGTTTAACTGTTCCAATATTGTGGTATTTAGTAAAACTGTTCCAATATTGTGGTATTTAGTTAATCTGTTCCAATACTGTGGTATTTAGTTAAACTATTCCAATACTGTGGTATTTAGTTAAACTGTTCCAATACTGTGGTATATAGTTATACTGTTCCAATATTGCGGTATTTAGTTAAACTGTTCCAATATTGTGGTATTTAGTTAAACTGTTCCAATATTGTGGTATTTAGTTAAACTGTTCCAATATTGTGGTATTTAGATTAACTGTTCCAATATTGTGGTATTTAGTTAAACTGTTCCAATACTGTGGTATTTAGTTAATCTGTTCCAATACTGTGGTATTTAGTTAAACTGTTCCAATACTGTGGTATTTAGTTATACTGTTCCAATATTGCGGTATTTAGTTAAACTGTTCCAATATTGTGGTATTTAGTTAAACTGTTCCAATATTGTGGTATTTAGTTAAACTGTTCCAATATTGTGGTATTTAGTTAAACTGTTCCAATATTGTGGTATTTAGTTAAACTGTTCCAATATTGTGGTATTTAGTTAAACTGTTCCAATATTGTGGTATTTGGTTAAACTGTTCCAATATTGTGGTATTTAGTTAAACTGTTCCAATATTTTGTTATTTAGTTTAACTGTTCCAATATTGTGAAATTTAGTTAAACTGTTCCAATATTGTGGTATTTAGTTAAACTGTTCCAATATTGTGTTATTTAGTTAAACTGTTCCAATATTGTGGTATTTAGTTAAACTGTTCCAATATTGTGGTATTTAGTTAAACTGTTCCAACATTGTGGTATTTAGTTAAACTGTACCAATATTGTGGTATTTTGTTAAACTGTTCCAATATTGTGGTATTTAGTTAAACTGTTCCAATATTGTGGTATTTAGTTAACCTGTTCCAATATTGTGGTATTTAGTTAAACTGTTCCAATATTGTGGTATTTAGTTAAACTGTTCCAATATTGTGGTATTTAGTTAAACTGTTCCAATATTGTGGTATTTTGTTAAACTGTTCCAATATTGTGGTATTTAGTTAAACTGTTCCAATATTGTGGTATTTAGTTAAACTGTTCCAATATTGTGGTATTTAGTTAAACTGTTCCAATATTGTGATATTTAGTTAAACTGTTCCAATATTGTGATATTTAATTAAAATGTTCCAATATTGTGGTATTTAGTTAAACTGTTCCAATATTGTGGTATTTTGTTAAACTGTTCCAATATTGTGGTATTTAGTTAAACTGTTCCAATATTGTGATATTTAGTTAAACTGTTCCAATATTGTGGTATTTAGTTAAACTGTTCCAATATTGTGGTATTTATTTAAACTGTTCCAATATTGTGGTATTTGGTTAAACTGTTCCAATATTGTGGTATTTAGTTTAACTGTTCCAATATTGTGGTATTTAGTTTAACTATTCCAATATTGTGGTATTTAGTTAAACTGTTCCAATATTGTGGTATTTAGTTAAACTGTTCCAATATTGTGGTATTTAGTTAAATTGTTCCAATATTGTGGTATTTAGTTAAACTGTTCCAAAATTGTGGTATTTAGTTAAACTGTTCCAATATTGTGGTATTTAGTTAAACTGTTCCAATATTGTGGTATTTAGTTTAACTGTTCCAATATTGTGGTATTTAGTAAAACTGTTCCAATACTGTGGTATTTAGTTAATCTGTTCCAATACTGTGGTATTTAGTTAAACTGTTCCAATATTGTGGTATTTAGTTAAACTGTTCCAATACTGTGGTATATAGTTATACTGTTCCAATATTGCGGTATTTAGTTAAACTGTTCCAATATTGTGGTATTTAGTTAACCTGTTCCAATATTGTGGTATTTAGTTAAACTGTTCCAATATTGTGGTATTTAGTTTAACTGTTCCAATATTGTGGTATTTAGTTAAACTGTTCCAATACTGTGGTATTTAGTTAATCTGTTCCAATACTGTGGTATTTAGTTAAACTGTTCCAATACTGTGGTATTTAGTTATACTGTTCCAATATTGCGGTATTTAGTTAAACTGTTCCAATATTGTGGTATTTAGTTAAACTGTTCCAATATTGTGGTATTTAGTTAAACTGTTCCAATATTGTGGTATTTAGTTAAACTGTTCCAATATTGTGGTATTTAGTTAAACTGTTCCAATATTGTGGTATTTAGTTAAACTGTTCCAATATTGTGGTATTTAGTTAAACTGTTCCAATATTGTGGTATTTAGTTAAACTGTTCCAATATTTTGGTATTTAGTTTAACTGTTCCAATATTGTGAAATTTAGTTAAACTGTTCCAATATTGTGGTATTTAGTTAAACTGTTCCAATATTGTGTTATTTAGTTAAACTGTTCCAATATTGTGGTATTTAGTTAAACTGTTCCAATATTGTGGTATTTAGTTAAACTGTTCCAACATTGTGGTATTTAGTTAAACTGTACCAATATTGTGGTATTTTGTTAAACTGTTCCAATATTGTGGTATTTAGTTAAACTGTTCCAATATTGTGGTATTTAGTTAACCTGTTCCAATATTGTGGTATTTAGTTAAACTGTTCCAATATTGTGGTATTTAGTTAAACTGTTCCAATATTGTGGTATTTAGTTAAACTGTTCCAATATTGTGGTATTTTGTTAAACTGTTCCAATATTGTGGTATTTAGTTAAACTGTTCCAATATTGTGGTATTTAGTTAAACTGTTCCAATATTGTGGTATTTAGTTAAACTGTTCCAATATTGTGATATTTAGCTAAACTGTTCCAATATTGTGATATTTAATTAAAATGTTCCAATATTGTGGTATTTAGTTAAACTGTTCCAATATTGTGGTATTTTGTTAAACTGTTCCAATATTGTGGTATTTAGTTAAACTGTTCCAATATTGTGGTATTTAGTTAAACTGTTCCAATATTGTGGTATTTATTTAAAATGTTCCAATATTGTGGTATTTAGTTAAACTGTTCCAATATTGTGGTATTTTGTTAAACTGTTCTAATATTGTAGTATTTAGTTAAACTGTTCCAATATTGTGGTATTTTGTTAAACTGTTCCAATATTGTGGTATTTAGTTAAACTGTTCCAATATTGTGGTATTTAGTTAAACTGTTCCAATATTGTGGTATTTAGTTAAACTGTTCCAATATTGTGGTATTTAGTTAAACTGTTCCAATATTGTGGTATTTAGTTAAACTGTTCCAATATTGTGGTATTTTGTTAAACTGTTCCAATATTGTGGTATTTTGTTAAACTGTTCCAATATTGTGGTATTTTGTTAAACTGTTCCAATATTGTGGTATTTTGTTAAACTGTTCCAATATTGTGGTATTTAGTTAAACTGTTCCAATATTGTGGTATTTAGTTAAACTGTTCCAATATTGTGGTATTTAGTTAAACTGTTCCAATATTGTGGTATTTAGTTAAACTGTTCCAATATTGTGGTATTTAGTTAAACTGTTCCAATATTGTGGTATTTAGTTAAACTGTTCCAATATTGTGGTATTTAGTTAAACTGTTCCAATATTGTGGTATTTAGTTAAACTGTTCCAATATTGTGGTATTTAGTTAAACTGTTCCAATACTGTGGTATTTAGTTAATCTGTTCCAATACTGTGGTATTTAGTTAAACTGTTCCAATACTGTGGTATTTAGTTATACTGTTCCAATATTGCGGTATTTAGTTAAACAGTTCCAATATTGTGGTATTTAGTTAAACTGTTCCAATATTGTGGTATTTAGTTAAACTGTTCCAATATTGTGGTATTTAGTTAAACTGTTCCAATATTGTGGTATTTAGTTAAACTGTTCCAATATTGTGGTATTTAGTTAAACTCTTCCAATATTGTGGTATTTAGTTAAACTGTTCCAATATTGTGGTATTTAGTTAAACTGTTCCAATATTGTGGTATTTAGTTTAACTGTTCCAATATTGTGGTATTTAGTTAAACTGTTCCAATATTGTGGTATTTAGTTAAACTGTTCCAATATTGTGATATTTAGTTAAACTGTTCCAATATTGTGGTATTTAGTTAAACTGTTCCAATATTGTGGTATTTATTTAAACTGTTCCAATATTGTGGTATTTGGTTAAACTGTTCCAATATTGTGGTATTTAGTTTAACTGTTCCAATATTGTGGTATTTAGTTTAACTATTCCAATATTGTGGTATTTAGTTTAACTGTTCCAATATTGTGGTATTTAGTTTAACTGTTCCAATATTGTGGAATTTACTTAAACTGTTCCAATATTGTGGTATTTAGTTAAACTGTTCCAATATTGTGGTATTTAGTTAAACTGTTCCAATATTGTGGTATTTAGTTAAACTGTTCCAATATTGTGGTATTTAGTTAAATTGTTCCAATATTGTGGTATTTAGTTAAACTGTTCCAAAATTGTGGTATTTAGTTAAACTGTTCCAATATTGTGGTATTTAGTTAAACTGTTCCAATATTGTGGTATTTAGTTTAACTGTTCCAATATTGTGGTATTTAGTTAAACTGTTCCAATATTGTGGTATTTAGTTAATCTGTTCCAATACTGTGGTATTTAGTTAAACTGTTCCAATACTGTGGTATTTAGTTAAACTGTTCCAATACTGTGGTATATAGTTATACTGTTCCAATATTGTGGTATTTAGTTAAACTGTTCCAATATTGTGGTATTTAGTTAAACTGTTCCAATATTGTGGTATTTAGTTAAACTGTTCCAATATTGTGGAATTTAGTTTAACTGTTCCAATATTGTGGTATTTAGTTAAACTGTTCCAATACTGTGGTATTTAGTTAATCTGTTCCAATACTGTGGTATTTAGTTAAACTGTTCCAATACTGTGGTATTTAGTTATACTGTTCCAATATTGTGGTATTTAGTTAAACTGTTCCAATATTGTGGTATTTAGTTAAACTGTTCCAATATTGTGGTATTTAGTTAAACTGTTCCAATATTGTGGTATTTAGTTAAACTGTTCCAATATTGTGGTATTTAGTTAAACTGTTCCAATATTGTGGTATTTAGTTAAACTGTTCCAATATTGTGGTATTTAGTTAAACTGTTCCAATATTGTGGTATTTAGTTAAACTGTTCCAATATTGTGGTATTTAGTTAAACTGTTCCAATATTGTGGTATTTAGTTAAACTGTTCCAATATTGTGGTATTTAGTTAAACTGTTCCAATATTGTGGTATTTAGTTAAACTGTTCCAATATTGTGATATTTAGTTAAACTGTTCCAATATTGTGGTATTTAGTTAAACTGTTCCAATATTGTGGTATTTATTTAAACTGTTCCAATATTGTGGATTTGGTTAAACTGTTCCAATATTGTGGTATTTAGTTTAACTGTTCCAATATTGTGGTATTTAGTTTAACTATTCCAATATTGTGGTATTTAGTTTAACTGTTCCAATATTGTGGTATTTAGTTTAACTGTTCCAATATTGTGGAATTTAGTTAAACTGTTCCAATATTGTGGTATTTAGTTAAACTGTTCCAATATTGTGGTATTTAGTTAAACTGTTCCAATATTGTGGTATTTAGTTAAACTGTTCCAATATTGTGGTTATTAGTTAAACTGTTCCAATATTGTGGTATTTAGTTAAGCTGTTCCAATATTGTGGTATTTAGTTAAACTGTTCCAATATTGTGGTATTTAGTTAAACTGTTCCAATATTGTGGTATTTTGTTAAACTGTTCCAATATTGTGGTATTTAGTTAAACTGTTCCAATATTGTGGTATTTAGTTAAACTGTTCCAATATTGTGGTATTTAGTTAAACTGTTCCAATATTGTGGTATTTAGTTAAACTGTTCCAATATTGTGGTATTTAGTTAAACTGTTCCAATATTGTGGTATTTTGTTAAACTGTTCCAATATTGTGGTATTTTGTAAAACTGTTCCAATATTGTGGTATTTAGTTAAACTGTTCCAATATTGTGGTATTTAGTTAAACTGTTCCAATATTGTGGTATTTAGTTAAATTGTTCCAATATTGTGGTATTTAGTTAAACTGTTCCAAAATTGTGGTATTTAGTTAAACTGTTCCAATATTGTGGTATTTAGTTAAACTGTTCCAATATTGTGGTATTTAGTTAAACTGTTCCAATATTGTGGTATTTAGTTTAACTGTTCCAATATTGTGGTATTTGGTTAAACTGTTCCAATACTGTGGTATTTAGTTAATCTGTTCCAATACTGTGGTATTTAGTTAAACTGTTCCAATACTGTGGTATTTAGTTAAACTGTTCCAATACTGTGGTATATAGTTATACTGTTCCAATATTGCGGTATTTAGTTAAACTGTTCCAATATTGTGGTATTTAGTTAAACTGTTCCAATATTGTGGTATTTAGTTAAACTGTTCCAATATTGTGTTATTTAGTTAAACTGTTCCAATATTGTGGTATTTAGTTAAACTGTTCCAATATTGTGGTATTTAGTCAAACTGTTCCAATATTGTGGTATTTAGTTAAACTGTTCCAATATTGTGGTATTTAGTTAAACTGTTCCAATATTGTGGTATTTAGTTAAACTGTTCCAATATTGTGGTATTTAGTTAGACTGTTCCAATATTGTGGTATTTAGTTAAAATGTTCCAATATTGTGGTATTTAGTTAAACTGTTCCAATATTGTGGTATTTAGTTAAACTGTTCCAATATTGTGGTATTTAGTTAAACTGTTCCAATATTGTGGTATTTGGTTAAACTGTTCCAATATTGTGGTATTTAGTTTAACTGTCCCAATATTGTGGTATTTAGTTTAACTGTTCCATTATTGTGGTATTTAGTTTAACTGTTCCAATATTGTGGTATTTAGTTTAACTGTTCCAATATTGTGGAATTTAGTTAAACTGTTCCAATATTGTGGTATTTAGTTAAACTGTTCCAATATTGTGGTATTTAGTTAAACTGTTCCAATATTGTGGTATTTAGTTAAACTGTTCCAATATTGTGGTTATTAGTTAAACTGTTCCAATATTGTGGTATTTAGTTAAATTGTTCTAATATTGTGGTATTTAGTTAAACTGTTCCAATATTGTGGTATTTAGTTAAACTGTTCCAATATTGTGGTATTTAGTTAAACTGTTCCAATATTGTGGTATTTAGTTAAACTGTTCCAATATTGTGGTATTTAGTTAAACTGTTCCAATATTGTGGTATTTAGTTAAACTGTTCCAATATTGTGGTATTTAGTTAAACTGTTCCAATATTGTGGTATTTAGTTAAACTGTTCCAATATTGTGGTTTTTAGTTAAACTGTTCCAATATTGTGGTATTTAGTTAAACTGTTCCAATATTGTGGTATTTAGTTAAACTGTTCCAATATTGTGGTATTTAGTTAAACTGCTCCAATATTGTGGTATTTAGTTAAACTGCTCCAATATTGTGGTATTTAGTTAAACTGTTCTAATATTGTGGTATTTAGTTAAACTGTTCCAATATTGTGGTATTTAGTTAAACTGTTCCAATATTGTGGTATTTAGTTGAACTGTTCCAATATTGTGGTATTTAGTTAAACTGTTCCAATATTGTGGTATTTAGTTAAACTGTTCCAATATTGTGGTATTTAGTTAAACTGTTCCAATATTGTGGTATTTTGTTAAACTGTTCCAATATTGTGATATTTAGTTAAACTGTTCCAATATTGTGGTATTTAGTTAAACTGTTCCTATATTGTGGTATTTAGTTAAACTGTTCCAATATTGTGGTATTTAGCTAAACTGTTCCAATATTGTGGTATTTAGTTAAACTGGTCCAATATTGTGGTATTTAGTTAAACTGTTCCAATATTGTGGTATTTAGTTAAACTGTTCCAATATTGTGGTATTTAGTTAAACGGTTCCAATATTGTGGTATTTAGTTAAACTGTTCCAATATTGTGGTATTTTGTTAAACTGTTCCAATATTGTGGTATTTAGTTAAACTGTTCCAATATTGTGGTATTTAGTTATACTGTTCCAATATTGTGGTATTTAGTTAAACTGTTCCAATATTGTGGTATTTAGTTAAACTGTTCCAATATTGTGGTATTTAGTTAAACTGTTCCAATATTGTGGTATTTAGTTAAAATGTTCCAATATTGTGGTATTTTGTTAAACTGTTCCAATATTGTGGTATTTTGTTAAACTGTTCCAATATTGTGGTATTTTGTTAAACTGTTCCAATATTGTGGTATTTAGTTAAACTGTTCCAATATTGTGGTATTTAGTTAAACTGTTCCAATATTGTGGTATTTAGTTAAACTGCTCCAATATTGTGGTATTTAGTTTAACTGTTCCAATATTGTGGTATTTAGTTAAACTGTTCCAATACTGTGGTATTTAGTTAATCTGTTTCAATACTGTGGTATTTAGTTAAACTGTTCCAATACTGTGGTATTTAGTTAAACTGTTCCAATACTGTGGTATTTAGTTATACTGTTCTAATATTGCGGTATTTAGTTAAACTGTTCCAATATTGTGGTATTTAGTTAAACTGTTCCAATATTGTGGTATTTAGTTAAACTGTTCCAATATTGTGGTATTTAGTTAAACTGTTCCAATATTGTGGTATTTAGTTAAACTGTTCCAATATTGTGGTATTTTGTTAAACTGTTCAAATATTGTGGTATTTTGTTAAACTGTTCCAATATTGTGGTATTTTGTTAAACTGTTCCAATATTGTGGTATTTTGTTAAACTGTTCCAATATTGTGGTATTTAGTTAAACTGTTCCAATATTGTGGTATTTAGTTAAACTGTTCCAATATTGTGGTATTTAGTTAAACTGTTCCAATATTGTGGTATTTAGTTAAACTGTTCCAATATTGTGGTATTTAGTTAAACTGTTCCAATATTGTGGTATTTAGTTAAACTGTTCCAATATTGTGGTATTTAGTTAAACTGTTCCAATATTGTGGTATTTAGTTTAACTGTTCCAATATTGTGGTATTTAGTTAAACTGTTCCAATACTGTGGTATTTAGTTAATCTGTTCCAATACTGTGGTATTTAGTTAAACTGTTCCAATACTGTGGTATTTAGTTATACTGTTCCAATATTGCGGTATTTAGTTAAACAGTTCCAATATTGTGGTATTTAGTTAAACTGTTCCAATATTGTGGTATTTAGTTAAACTGTTCCAATATTGTGGTATTTAGTTAAACTGTTCCAATATTGTGGTATTTAGTTAAACTGTTCCAATATTGTGGTATTTAGTTAAACTGTTCCAATATTGTGGTATTTAGTTAAACTGTTCCAATATTGTGGTATTTAGTTAAACTGTTCCAATATTGTGGTATTTAGTTTAACTGTTCCAATATTGTGGTATTTAGTTAAACTGTTCCAATATTGTGGTATTTAGTTAAACTGTTCCAATATTGTGATATTTAGTTAAACTGTTCCAATATTGTGGTATTTAGTTAAACTGTTCCAATATTGTGGTATTTATTTAAACTGTTCCAATATTGTGGTATTTATTTAAACTGTTCCAATATTGTGGTATTTGGTTAAACTGTTCCAATATTGTGGTATTTAGTTTAACTGTTCCAATATTGTGGTATTTAGTTTAACTATTCCAATATTGTGGTATTTAGTTTAACTGTTCCAATATTGTGGTATTTAGTTTAACTGTTCCAATATTGTGGAATTTACTTAAACTGTTCCAATATTGTGGTATTTAGTTAAACTGTTCCAATATTGTGGTATTTAGTTAAACTGTTCCAATATTGTGGTATTTAGTTAAACTGTTCCAATATTGTGGTTATTAGTTAAACTGTTCCAATATTGTGGTATTTAGTTAAACTGTTCCAATATTGTGGTATTTAGTTAAACTGTTCCAATATTGTGGTATTTAGTTAAACTGTTCCAATATTGTGGTATTTAGTTAAACTGTTCCAATATTGTGGTATTTAGTTAAACTGTTCCAATATTGTGGTATTTAGTTAAACTGTTCCAATATTGTGGTATTTAGTTAAACTGTTCCAATATTGTGGTATTTAGTTAAACTGTTCCAATATTGTGGTATTTTGTTAAACTGTTCCAATATTGTGGTATTTTGTTAAACTGTTCCAATATTGTGGTATTTAGTTAAACTGTTCCAATATTGTGGTATTTAGTTAAACTGTTCCAATATTGTGGTATTTAGTTAAATTGTTCCAATATTGTGGTATTTAGTTAAACTGTTCCAAAATTGTGGTATTTAGTTAAACTGTTCCAATATTGTGGTATTTAGTTAAACTGTTCCAATATTGTGGTATTTAGTTAAACTGTTCCAATACTGTGGTATTTAATTAATCTGTTCCAATACTGTGGTATTTAGTTAAACTGTTCCAATATTGTGGTATTTAGTTAAACTGTTCCAATATTGTGGTATTTAGTTAAACTGTTCCAATATTGTGGTATTTTGTTAAACTGTTCCAATATTGTGGTATTTTGTTAAACTGTTCCAATATTGTGGTATTTAGTTAAACTGTTCCAATATTGTGGTATTTAGTTAAACTGTTCCAATATTGTGGTATTTAGTTAAATTGTTCCAATATTGTGGTATTTAGTTAAACTGTTCCAATACTGTGGTATTTAGTTAATCTGTTCCAATACTGTGGTATTTAGTTAAACTGTTCCAATACTGTGGTATTTAGTTAAACTGTTCCAATACTGTGGTATATAGTTATACTGTTCCAATATTGCGGTATTTAGTTAAACTGTTCCAATATTGTGGTATTTAGTTAAACTGTTCCAATATTGTGGTATTTAGTTAAACTGTTCCAATATTGTGATATTTAGTTTAACTGTTCCAATATTGTGGTATTTAGTTAAACTGTTCCAATACTGTGGTATTTAGTTAATCTGTTCCAATACTGTGGTATTTAGTTAAACTGTTCCAATACTGTGGTATTTAGTTATACTGTTCCAATATTGCGGTATTTAGTTAAACTGTTCCAATATTGTGGTATTTAGTTAAACTGTTCCAATATTGTGGTATTTAGTTAAACTGTTCCAATATTGTGGTATTTAGTTAAACTGTTCCAATATTGTGGTATTTAGTTAAACTGTTCCAATATTGTGGTATTTAGTTAAACTGTTCCAATATTGTGGTATTTAGTTAAACTGTTCCAATATTGTGGTATTTAGTTAAACTGTTCCAATATTGTGGTATTTAGTTAAACTGTTCCAATATTGTGGTATTTAGTTAAACTGTTCCAATATTGTGGTATTTTGTTAAACTGTTCCAATATTGTGGTATTTTGTTAAACTGTTCCAATATTGTGGTATTTTGTTAAACTGTTCCAATATTGTGGTATTTTGTTAAACTGTTCCAATATTGTGGTATTTAGTTAAACTGTTCCAATATTGTGGTATTTAGTTAAACTGTTCCAATATTGTGGTATTTAGTTAAACTGTTCCAATATTGTGGTATTTAGTTAAACTGTTCCAATATTGTGGTATTTAGTTAAACTGTTCCAATATTGTGGTATTTAGTTAAACTGTTCCAATATTGTGGTATTTAGTTAAACTGTTCCAATATTGTGGTATTTAGTTTAACTGTTCCAATATTGTGGTATTTAGTTAAACTGTTCCAATACTGTGGTATTTAGTTAATCTGTTCCAATACTGTGGTATTTAGTTAAACTGTTCCAATACTGTGGTATTTAGTTATACTGTTCCAATATTGCGGTATTTAGTTAAACAGTTCCAATATTGTGGTATTTAGTTAAACTGTTCCAATATTGTGGTATTTAGTTAAACTGTTCCAATATTGTGGTATTTAGTTAAACTGTTCCAATATTGTGGTATTTAGTTAAACTGTTCCAATATTGTGGTATTTAATTAAACTGTTCCAATATTGTGGTATTTAGTTAAACTGTTCCAATATTGTGGTATTTAGTTAAACTGTTCCAATATTGTGGTATTTAGTTTAACTGTTCCAATATTGTGGTATTTAGTTAAACTGTTCCAATATTGTGGTATTTAGTTAAACTGTTCCAATATTGTGATATTTAGTTAAACTGTTCCAATATTGTGGTATTTAGTTAAACTGTTCCAATATTGTGGTATTTATTTAAACTGTTCCAATATTGTGGTATTTGGTTAAACTGTTCCAATATTGTGGTATTTAGTTTAACTGTTCCAATATTGTGGTATTTAGTTTAACTATTCCAATATTGTGGTATTTAGTTTAACTGTTCCAATATTGTGGTATTTAGTTTAACTGTTCCAATATTGTGGAATTTACTTAAACTGTTCCAATATTGTGGTATTTAGTTAAACTGTTCCAATATTGTGGTATTTAGTTAAACTGTTCCAATATTGTGGTATTTAGTTAAACTGTTCCAATATTGTGGTTATTAGTTAAACTGTTCCAATATTGTGGTATTTAGTTAAACTGTTCCAATATTGTGGTATTTAGTTAAACTGTTCCAATATTGTGGTATTTAGTTAAACTGTTCCAATATTGTGGTATTTAGTTAAACTGTTCCAATATTGTGGTATTTAGTTCAAATGTTCCAATATTGTGGTATTTAGTTAAACTGTTCCAATATTGTGGTATTTAGTTAAACTGTTCCAATATTGTGGTATTTAGTTAAACTGTTCCAATATTGTGGTATTTTGTTAAACTGTTCCAATATTGTGGTATTTTGTTAAACTGTTCCAATATTGTGGTATTTAGTTAAACTGTTCCAATATTGTGGTATTTAGTTAAACTGTTCCAATATTGTGGTATTTAGTTAAATTGTTCCAATATTGTGGTATTTAGTTAAACTGTTCCAAAATTGTGGTATTTAGTTAAACTGTTCCAATATTGTGGTATTTAGTTAAACTGTTCCAATATTGTGGTATTTAGTTTAACTGTTCCAATATTGTGGTATTTAGTTAAACTGTTCCAATATTGTGGTATTTAGTTAATCTGTTCCAATACTGTGGTATTTAGTTAAACTGTTCCAATACTGTGGTATTTAGTTAAACTGTTCCAATACTGTGGTATATAGTTATACTGTTCCAATATTGTGGTATTTAGTTAAACTGTTCCAATATTGTGGTATTTAGTTAAACTGTTCCAATATTGTGGTATTTAGTTAAACTGTTCCAATATTGTGGAATTTAGTTTAACTGTTCCAATATTGTGGTATTTAGTTAAACTGTTCCAATACTGTGGTATTTAGTTAATCTGTTCCAATACTGTGGTATTTAGTTAAACTGTTCCAATACTGTGGTATTTAGTTATACTGTTCCAATATTGTGGTATTTAGTTAAACTGTTCCAATATTGTGGTATTTAGTTAAACTGTTCCAATATTGTGGTATTTAGTTAAACTGTTCCAATATTGTGGTATTTAGTTAAACTGTTCCAATATTGTGGTATTTAGTTAAACTGTTCCAATATTGTGGTATTTAGTTAAACTGTTCCAATATTGTGGTATTTAGTTAAACTGTTCCAATATTGTGGTATTTAGTTAAACTGTTCCAATATTGTGGTATTTAGTTAAACTGTTCCAATATTGTGGTATTTAGTTAAACTGTTCCAATATTGTGGTATTTAGTTAAACTGTTCCAATATTGTGGTATTTAGTTAAACTGTTCCAATATTGTGATATTTAGTTAAACTGTTCCAATATTGTGGTATTTAGTTAAACTGTTCCAATATTGTGGTATTTATTTAAACTGTTCCAATATTGTGGATTTGGTTAAACTGTTCCAATATTGTGGTATTTAGTTTAACTGTTCCAATATTGTGGTATTTAGTTTAACTATTCCAATATTGTGGTATTTAGTTTAACTGTTCCAATATTGTGGTATTTAGTTTAACTGTTCCAATATTGTGGAATTTAGTTAAACTGTTCCAATATTGTGGTATTTAGTTAAACTGTTCCAATATTGTGGTATTTAGTTAAACTGTTCCAATATTGTGGTATTTAGTTAAACTGTTCCAATATTGTGGTTATTAGTTAAACTGTTCCAATATTGTGGTATTTAGTTAAGCTGTTCCAATATTGTGGTATTTAGTTAAACTGTTCCAATATTGTGGTATTTAGTTAAACTGTTCCAATATTGTGGTATTTTGTTAAACTGTTCCAATATTGTGGTATTTAGTTAAACTGTTCCAATATTGTGGTATTTAGTTAAACTGTTCCAATATTGTGGTATTTAGTTAAACTGTTCCAATATTGTGGTATTTAGTTAAACTGTTCCAATATTGTGGTATTTAGTTAAACTGTTCCAATATTGTGGTATTTTGTTAAACTGTTCCAATATTGTGGTATTTTGTTAAACTGTTCCAATATTGTGGTATTTAGTTAAACTGTTCCAATATTGTGGTATTTAGTTAAACTGTTCCAATATTGTGGTATTTAGTTAAATTGTTCCAATATTGTGGTATTTAGTTAAACTGTTCCAAAATTGTGGTATTTAGTTAAACTGTTCCAATATTGTGGTATTTAGTTAAACTGTTCCAATATTGTGGTATTTAGTTAAACTGTTCCAATATTGTGGTATTTAGTTTAACTGTTCCAATATTGTGGTATTTGGTTAAACTGTTCCAATATTGTGGTATTTAGTTAAACTGTTCCAATATTGTGTTATTTAGTTAAACTGTTCCAATATTGTGGTATTTAGTTAAACTGTTCCAATATTGTGGTATTTAGTCAAACTGTTCCAATATTGTGGTATTTAGTTAAACTGTTCCAATATTGTGGTATTTAGTTAAACTGTTCCAATATTGTGGTATTTAGTTAAACTGTTCCAATATTGTGGTATTTAGTTAGACTGTTCCAATATTGTGGTATTTAGTTAAAATGTTCCAATATTGTGGTATTTAGTTAAACTGTTCCAATATTGTGGTATTTAGTTAAACTGTTCCAATATTGTGGTATTTAGTTAAACTGTTCCAATATTGTGGTATTTGGTTAAACTGTTCCAATATTGTGGTATTTAGTTTAACTGTCCCAATATTGTGGTATTTAGTTTAACTGTTCCATTATTGTGGTATTTAGTTTAACTGTTCCAATATTGTGGTATTTAGTTTAACTGTTCCAATATTGTGGAATTTAGTTAAACTGTTCCAATATTGTGGTATTTAGTTAAACTGTTCCAATATTGTGGTATTTAGTTAAACTGTTCCAATATTGTGGTATTTAGTTAAACTGTTCCAATATTGTGGTTATTAGTTAAACTGTTCCAATATTGTGGTATTTAGTTAAATTGTTCTAATATTGTGGTATTTAGTTAAACTGTTCCAATATTGTGGTATTTAGTTAAACTGTTCCAATATTGTGGTATTTAGTTAAACTGTTCCAATATTGTGGTATTTAGTTAAACTGTTCCAATATTGTGGTATTTAGTTAAACTGTTCCAATATTGTGGTATTTAGTTAAACTGTTCCAATATTGTGGTATTTAGTTAAACTGTTCCAATATTGTGGTATTTAGTTAAACTGTTCCAATATTGTGGTTTTTAGTTAAACTGTTCCAATATTGTGGTATTTAGTTAAACTGTTCCAATATTGTGGTATTTAGTTAAACTGTTCCAATATTGTGGTATTTAGTTAAACTGCTCCAATATTGTGGTATTTAGTTAAACTGCTCCAATATTGTGGTATTTAGTTAAACTGTTCTAATATTGTGGTATTTAGTTAAACTGTTCCAATATTGTGGTATTTAGTTAAACTGTTCCAATATTGTGGTATTTAGTTGAACTGTTCCAATATTGTGGTATTTAGTTAAACTGTTCCAATATTGTGGTATTTAGTTAAACTGTTCCAATATTGTGGTATTTAGTTAAACTGTTCCAATATTGTGGTATTTTGTTAAACTGTTCCAATATTGTGATATTTAGTTAAACTGTTCCAATATTGTGCTATTTAGTTAAACTGTTCCAATATTGTGGTATTTAGTTAAACTGTTCCTATATTGTGGTATTTAGTTAAACTGTTCCAATATTGTGGTATTTAGCTAAACTGTTCCAATATTGTGGTATTTAGTTAAACTGGTCCAATATTGTGGTATTTAGTTAAACTGTTCCAATATTGTGGTATTTAGTTAAACTGTTCCAATATTGTGGTATTTAGTTAAACGGTTCCAATATTGTGGTATTTAGTTAAACTGTTCCAATATTGTGGTATTTTGTTAAACTGTTCCAATATTGTGGTATTTAGTTAAACTGTTCCAATATTGTGGTATTTAGTTATACTGTTCCAATATTGTGGTATTTAGTTAAACTGTTCCAATATTGTGGTATTTAGTTAAACTGTTCCAATATTGTGGTATTTAGTTAAACTGTTCCAATATTGTGGTATTTAGTTAAAATGTTCCAATATTGTGGTATTTTGTTAAACTGTTCCAATATTGTGGTATTTTGTTAAACTGTTCCAATATTGTGGTATTTTGTTAAACTGTTCCAATATTGTGGTATTTAGTTAAACTGTTCCAATATTGTGGTATTTAGTTAAACTGTTCCAATATTGTGGTATTTAGTTAAACTGCTCCAATATTGTGGTATTTAGTTTAACTGTTCCAATATTGTGGTATTTAGTTAAACTGTTCCAATACTGTGGTATTTAGTTAATCTGTTTCAATACTGTGGTATTTAGTTAAACTGTTCCAATACTGTGGTATTTAGTTAAACTGTTCCAATACTGTGGTATTTAGTTATACTGTTCTAATATTGCGGTATTTAGTTAAACTGTTCCAATATTGTGGTATTTAGTTAAACTGTTCCAATATTGTGGTATTTAGTTAAACTGTTCCAATATTGTGGTATTTAGTTAAACTGTTCCAATATTGTGGTATTTAGTTAAACTGTTCCAATATTGTGGTATTTTGTTAAACTGTTCCAATATTGTGGTATTTTGTTAAACTGTTCCAATATTGTGGTATTTTGTTAAACTGTTCCAATATTGTGGTATTTTGTTAAACTGTTCCAATATTGTGGTATTTAGTTAAACTGTTCCAATATTGTGGTATTTAGTTAAACTGTTCCAATATTGTGGTATTTAGTTAAACTGTTCCAATATTGTGGTATTTAGTTAAACTGTTCCAATATTGTGGTATTTAGTTAAACTGTTCCAATATTGTGGTATTTAGTTAAACTGTTCCAATATTGTGGTATTTAGTTAAACTGTTCCAATATTGTGGTATTTAGTTTAACTGTTCCAATATTGTGGTATTTAGTTAAACTGTTCCAATACTGTGGTATTTAGTTAATCTGTTCCAATACTGTGGTATTTAGTTAAACTGTTCCAATACTGTGGTATTTAGTTATACTGTTCCAATATTGCGGTATTTAGTTAAACAGTTCCAATATTGTGGTATTTAGTTAAACTGTTCCAATATTGTGGTATTTAGTTAAACTGTTCCAATATTGTGGTATTTAGTTAAACTGTTCCAATATTGTGGTATTTAGTTAAACTGTTCCAATATTGTGGTATTTAGTTTAACTGTTCCAATATTGTGGTATTTAGTTAAACTGTTCCAATATTGTGGTATTTAGTTAAACTGTTCCAATATTGTGATATTTAGTTAAACTGTTCCAATATTGTGGTATTTAGTTAAACTGTTCCAATATTGTGGTATTTATTTAAACTGTTCCAATATTGTGGTATTTATTTAAACTGTTCCAATATTGTGGTATTTGGTTAAACTGTTCCAATATTGTGGTATTTAGTTTAACTGTTCCAATATTGTGGTATTTAGTTTAACTATTCCAATATTGTGGTATTTAGTTTAACTGTTCCAATATTGTGGTATTTAGTTTAACTGTTCCAATATTGTGGAATTTACTTAAACTGTTCCAATATTGTGGTATTTAGTTAAACTGTTCCAATATTGTGGTATTTAGTTAAACTGTTCCAATATTGTGGTATTTAGTTAAACTGTTCCAATATTGTGGTTATTAGTTAAACTGTTCCAATATTGTGGTATTTAGTTAAACTGTTCCAATATTGTGGTATTTAGTTAAACTGTTCCAATATTGTGGTATTTAGTTAAACTGTTCCAATATTGTGGTATTTAGTTAAACTGTTCCAATATTGTGGTATTTAGTTAAACTGTTCCAATATTGTGGTATTTAGTTTAACTGTTCCAATATTGTGGTATTTAGTTAAACTGTTCCAATATTGTGGTATTTAGTTAAACTGTTCCAATATTGTGATATTTAGTTAAACTGTTCCAATATTGTGGTATTTAGTTAAACTGTTCCAATATTGTGGTATTTATTTAAACTGTTCCAATATTGTGGTATTTATTTAAACTGTTCCAATATTGTGGTATTTGGTTAAACTGTTCCAATATTGTGGTATTTAGTTTAACTGTTCCACTATTGTGGTATTTAGTTTAACTATTCCAATATTGTGGTATTTAGTTTAACTGTTCCAATATTGTGGTATTTAGTTTAACTGTTCCAATATTGTGGAATTTACTTAAACTGTTCCAATATTGTGGTATTTAGTTAAACTGTTCCAATATTGTGGTATTTAGTTAAACTGTTCCAATATTGTGGTATTTAGTTAAACTGTTCCAATATTGTGGTTATTAGTTAAACTGTTCCAATATTGTGGTATTTAGTTAAACTGTTCCAATATTGTGGTATTTAGTTAAACTGTTCCAATATTGTGGTATTTAGTTAAACTGTTCCAATATTGTGGTATTTAGTTAAACTGTTCCAATATTGTGGTATTTAGTTAAACTGTTCCAATATTGTGGTATTTAGTTAAACTGTTCCAATATTGTGGTATTTAGTTAAACTGTTCCAATATTGTGGTATTTAGTTAAACTGTTCCAATATTGTGGTATTTTGTTAAACTGTTCCAATATTGTGGTATTTTGTTAAACTGTTCCAATATTGTGGTATTTAGTTAAACTGTTCCAATATTGTGGTATTTAGTTAAACTGTTCCAATATTGTGGTATTTAGTTAAATTGTTCCAATATTGTGGTATTTAGTTAAACTGTTCCAAAATTGTGGTATTTAGTTAAACTGTTCCAATATTGTGGTATTTAGTTAAACTGTTCCAATATTGTGGTATTTAGTTTAACTGTTCCAATATTGTGGTATTTAGTTAAACTGTTCCAATACTGTGGTATTTAGTTAATCTGTTCCAATACTGTGGTATTTAGTTAAACTGTTCCAATATTGTGGTATTTAGTTAAACTGTTCCAATATTGTGGTATTTAGTTAAACTGTTCCAATATTGTGGTATTTTGTTAAACTGTTCCAATATTGTGGTATTTTGTTAAACTGTTCCAATATTGTGGTATTTAGTTAAACTGTTCCAATATTGTGGTATTTAGTTAAACTGTTCCAATATTGTGGTATTTAGTTAAATTGTTCCAATATTGTGGTATTTAGTTAAACTGTTCCAATACTGTGGTATTTAGTTAATCTGTTCCAATACTGTGGTATTTAGTTAAACTGTTCCAATACTGTGGTATTTAGTTAAACTGTTCCAATACTGTGGTATATAGTTATACTGTTCCAATATTGCGGTATTTAGTTAAACTGTTCCAATATTGTGGTATTTAGTTAAACTGTTCCAATATTGTGGTATTTAGTTAAACTGTTCCAATATTGTGATATTTAGTTTAACTGTTCCAATATTGTGGTATTTAGTTAAACTGTTCCAATTCTGTGGTATTTAGTTAATCTGTTCCAATACTGTGGTATTTAGTTAAACTGTTCCAATACTGTGGTATTTAGTTATACTGTTCCAATATTGCGGTATTTAGTTAAACTGTTCCAATATTGTGGTATTTAGTTAAACTGTTCCAATATTGTGGTATTTAGTTAAACTGTTCCAATATTGTGGTATTTAGTTAAACTGTTCCAATATTGTGGTATTTAGTTAAACTGTTCCAATATTGTGGTATTTAGTTAAACTGTTCCAATATTGTGGTATTTAGTTAAACTGTTCCAATATTGTGGTATTTAGTTAAACTGTTCCAATATTGTGGTATTTAGTTAAACTGTTCCAATATTGTGGTATTTAGTTAAACTGTTCCAATATTGTGGTATTTAGTTAAACTGTTCCAATATTGTGGTATTTAGTTAAACTGTTCCAATATTGTGGTATTTAGTTAAACTGTTCCAATATTGTGGTATTTAGTTAAACTGTTCCAATATTGTGGTATTTAGTTAAACTGTTCCAATATTGTGGTATTTAGTTAAACTGTTCCAATATTGTGGTATTTAGTTAAACTGTTCCAATATTGTGGTATTTAGTTTAACTGTTCCAATATTGTGGTATTTAGTTAAACTGTTCCAATATTGTGGTATTTAGTTAAACTGTTCCAATATTGTGATATTTAGTTAAACTGTTCCAATATTGTGGTATTTAGTTAAACTGTTCCAATATTGTGGTATTTATTTAAACTGTTCCAATATTGTGGTATTTATTTAAACTGTTCCAATATTGTGGTATTTGGTTAAACTGTTCCAATATTGTGGTATTTAGTTTAACTGTTCCAATATTGTGGTATTTAGTTTAACTATTCCAATATTGTGGTATTTAGTTTAACTGTTCCAATATTGTGGTATTTAGTTTAACTGTTCCAATATTGTGGAATTTACTTAAACTGTTCCAATATTGTGGTATTTAGTTAAACTGTTCCAATATTGTGGTATTTAGTTAAACTGTTCCAATATTGTGGTATTTAGTTAAACTGTTCCAATATTGTGGTTATTAGTTAAACTGTTCCAATATTGTGGTATTTAGTTAAACTGTTCCAATATTGTGGTATTTAGTTAAACTGTTCCAATATTGTGGTATTTAGTTAAACTGTTCCAATATTGTGGTATTTAGTTAAACTGTTCCAATATTGTGGTATTTAGTTAAACTGTTCCAATATTGTGGTATTTAGTTAAACTGTTCCAATATTGTGGTATTTAGTTAAACTGTTCCAATATTGTGGTATTTAGTTAAACTGTTCCAATATTGTGGTATTTTGTTAAACTGTTCCAATATTGTGGTATTTTGTTAAACTGTTCCAATATTGTGGTATTTAGTTAAACTGTTCCAATATTGTGGTATTTAGTTAAACTGTTCCAATATTGTGGTATTTAGTTAAATTGTTCTAATATTGTGGTATTTAGTTAAACTGTTCCAATACTGTGGTATTTAGTTAATCTGTTCCAATACTGTGGTATTTAGTTAAACTGTTCCAATACTGTGGTATTTAGTTAAACTGTTCCAATACTGTGGTATATAGTTATACTGTTCCAATATTGCGGTATTTAGTTAAACTGTTCCAATATTGTGGTATTTAGTTAAACTGTTCCAATATTGTGGTATTTAGTTAAACTGTTCCAATATTGTGATATTTAGTTTAACTGTTCCAATATTGTGGTATTTAGTTAAACTGTTCCAATACTGTGGTATTTAGTTAATCTGTTCCAATACTGTGGTATTTAGTTAAACTGTTCCAATACTGTGGTATTTAGTTATACTGTTCCAATATTGCGGTATTTAGTTAAACTGTTCCAATATTGTGGTATTTAGTTAAACTGTTCCAATATTGTGGTATTTAGTTAAACTGTTCCAATATTGTGGTATTTAGTTAAACTGTTCCAATATTGTGGTATTTAGTTAAACTGTTCCAATATTGTGGTATTTAGTTAAACTGTTCCAATATTGTGGTATTTAGTTAAACTGTTCCAATATTGTGGTATTTAGTTAAACTGTTCCAATATTGTGGTATTTAGTTAAACTGTTCCAATATTGTGGTATTTAGTTAAACTGTTCCAATATTGTGGTATTTAGTTAAACTGTTCCAATATTGTGATATTTAGTTAAACTGTTCCAATATTGTGGTATTTAGTTAAACTGTTCCAATATTGTGGTATTTATTTAAACTGTTCCAATATTGTGGATTTGGTTAAACTGTTCCAATATTGTGGTATTTAGTTAAACTGTTCCAATATTGTGGTATTTAGTTAAACTGTTCCAATATTGTGGTATTTAGTTAAACTGTTCCAATATTGTGGTATTTAGTTAAACTGTTCCAATATTGTGGTATTTAGTTAAACTGTTCCAATATTGTGGTTTTTAGTTAAACTGTTCCAATATTGTGGTATTTAGTTAAACTGTTCCAATATTGTGGTATTTAGTTAAACTGTTCCAATATTGTGGTATTTAGTTAAACTGCTCCAATATTGTGGTATTTAGTTAAACTGCTCCAATATTGTGGTATTTAGTTAAACTGTTCCAATATTGTGGTATTTAGTTAAACTGTTCCAATATTGTGGTATTTAGTTAAACTGTTCCAATATTGTGGTATTTAGTTAAACTGTTCCAATATTGTGGTATTTAGTTAAACTGTTCCAATATTGTGGTATTTAGTTAAACTGTTCCAATATTGTGGTATTTAGTTAAACTGTTCCAATATTGTGGTATTTAGTTAAACTGTTCCAATATTGTGGTATTTTGTTAAACTGTTCCAATATTGTGATATTTAGTTAAACTGTTCCAATATTGTGGTATTTAGTTAAACTGTTCCAATATTGTGGTATTTAGTTAAACTGTTCCAATATTGTGGTATTTAGTTAAACTGTTCCAATATTGTGGTATTTAGCTAAACTGTTCCAATATTGTGGTATTTAGTTAAACTGGTCCAATATTGTGGTATTTAGTTAAACTGTTCCAATATTGTGGTATTTAGTTAAACTGTTCCAATATTGTGGTATTTAGTTAAACGGTTCCAATATTGTGGTATTTAGTTAAACTGTTCCAATATTGTGGTATTTTGTTAAACTGTTCCAATATTGTGGTATTTAGTTAAACTGTTCCAATATTGTGGTATTTAGTTAAACTGTTCCAATATTGTGGTATTTAGTTAAACTGTTCCAATATTGTGGTATTTAGTTAAACTGTTCCAATATTGTGGTATTTAGTTAAACTGTTCCAATATTGTGGTATTTAGTTAAACTGTTCCAATATTGTGGTATTTTGTTAAACTGTTCCAATATTGTGGTATTTTGTTAAACTGTTCCAATATTGTGGTATTTTGTTAAACTGTTCCAATATTGTGTTATTTAGTTAAACTGTTCCAATATTGTGGTATTTAGTTAAACTGTTCCAATATTGTGGTATTTAGTTAAACTGTTCCAATATTGTGGTATTTAGTTAAACTGTTTCAATATTGTGGTATTTAGTTAAACTGTTCCAATATTGTGGTATTTAGTTAAACTGTTCCAATATTGTGGTATTTAGTTAAACTGCTCCAATATTGTGGTATTTAGTTTAACTGTTCCAATATTGTGGTATTTAGTTAAACTGTTCCAATACTGTGGTATTTAGTTAATCTGTTCCAATACTGTGGTATTTAGTTAAACTGTTCCAATACTGTGGTATTTAGTTAAACTGTTCCAATACTGTGGTATTTAGTTATACTGTTCCAATATTGCGGTATTTAGTTAAACTGTTCCAATATTGTGGTATTTAGTTAAACTGTTCCAATATTGTGGTATTTAGTTAAACTGTTCCAATATTGTGGTATTTAGTTAAACTGTTCCAATATTGTGGTATTTAGTTAAACTGTTCCAATATTGTGGTATTTAGTAAATCTGTTCCAATATTGTGGTATTTAGTTAAACTGTTCCAATATTGTGGTATTTAGTTAAACTGTTCCAATATTGTGGTATTTAGTTAAACTGTTCCAATATTGTGGTATTTAGTTAAACTGTTCCAATATTGTGGTATTTAGTTAAACTGTTCCAATATTGTGGTATTTAGTTAAACTGTTCCAATATTGTGGTATTTAGTTTAACTGTTCCAATATTGTGGTATTTAGTTTAACTGTTCCAATATTGTGGTATTTAGTTTAACTGTTCCAATATTGTGGTATTTAGTTTAACTGTTCCAATATTGTGGAATTTAGTTAAACTGTTCCAATATTGTGGTATTTAGTTAAACTGTTCCAATATTGTGGTATTTAGTTAAACTGTTCCAATATTGTGGTATTTTGTTAAACTGTTCCAATATTGTGGTATTTAGTTAAACTGTTCCAATATTGTGGTATTTAGATAAACTGTTCCAATATTGTGGTATTTCGTTAAACTGTTCCAATATTGTGGTATTTAGTTAATCTGTTCCAATATTGTGGTATTTAGTTAAAATGTTCCAATATTGTGGTATTTTGTTAAACTGTTCCAATATTGTGATATTTAGTTAAACTGTTCCAATATTGTGGTATTTAGTTAAACTGTTCCAATATTGTGGTATTTAGTTAAACTGTTCCAATATTGTGGTATTTAGTTAAACTGTTCCAATATTGTGGTATTTAGTTAAACTGTTCCAATATTGTGGTATTTAGTTAAACTGTTCCAATATTGTGGTATTCAGTTAAACTGTTCCAATATTGTGGTATTTAGTTAAACTGTTCCAATATTGTGGTATTTAGTTAAACTGCTCCAATATTGTGGTATTTAGTTAATCGGTTCCAATATTGTGGTATTTAGTTAAACTGTTCCAATATTGTGGTATTTTGTTAAACTGTTCCAATATTGAGGTATTTAGTTAAACTGTTCCAATATTGTGATATTTAGCTAAACTGTTCCAATATTGTGGTATTTAGTTAAACTGTTCCAATATTGTGGTATTTAGTTAAACTGTTCCAATATTGTGGTATTTAGTTAAACTGTTCCAATATTGTGGTATTTAGTTAAACTGTTCCAATATTGTGGTATTTAGTTAAACTGTTCCAATATTGTGGTATTTAGTTGAACTGTTCCAACATTTTGGTATTTAGTTAAACTGCTCCAATATTGTGGTATTTAGTTAAACTGCTCCAATATTGTGGTATTTAGTTAAACTGTTCCAATATTGTGGTATTTAGTTAAACTGTTCCAATATTGTGGTATTTAGTTAAACTGTTCCAATATTGTGGTATTTAGTTAAACTGTTCCAATATTGTGGTATTTAGTTAAACTGTTCCAATATTGTGGTATTTAGTTAAACTGTTCCAATATTGTGGTATTTAGTTAAACTGTTCCAATATTGTGGTATTTAGTTAAACTGTTCCAATATTGTGATATTTAGTTAAACTGTTCCAATATTGTGGTATTTAGTTAAACTGTTCCAATATTGTGGTATTTAGTTAAACTGTTCCAATATTGTGGTATTTAGTTAAACTGTTCCAATATTGTGGTATTTAGTTAAACTGTTCCAATATTGTGGTATTTAGTTAAACTGTTCCAATATTGTGGTATTTAGTTAAACTGTTCCAATATTGTGGTATTTAGTTAAATTGTTCCAATATTGTGGTATTTAGTTAAACTGTTCCAATATTGTGGTATTTAGTTAAACTGTTCCAATATTGTGGTATTTTGTTAAACTGTTCCAATATTGTGGTATTTGGTTAAACTGTTCCAATATTGTGGTATTTAGTTTAACTGTTCCAATATTGTGGTATTAGGTTAACTGTTCCAATATTGTGGTATTTAGTTTAACTGTTCCAATATTGTGGTATTTAGTTTAACTGTTCCAATATTGTGGAATTTAGTTAAACTGTTCCAATATTGTGGTATTTAGTTAAACTGTTCCAATATTGTGGTATTTAGTTAAACTGTTCCAATATTGTGGTATTTTGTTAAACTGTTCCAATATTGTGGTATTTAGTTAAACTGTTCCAATATTGTGGTATTTAGTTAAACTGTTCCAATATTGTGGTATTTAGTTAAACTGTTCCAATATTGTGGTATTTAGTTAAACTGTTCCAATATTGTGGTATTTAGTTAAAATGTTCCAATATTGTGGTATTTTGTTAAACTGTTCCAATATTGTGATATTTAGTTAAACTGTTCCAATATTGTGGTATTTAGTTAAACTGTTCCAATATTGTGGTATTTAGTTAAACTGTTCCAATATTGTGGTATTTAGTTAAACTGTTCCAATATTGTGGTATTTAGTTAAACTGTTCCAATATTGTGGTATTTAGTTAAACTGTTCCAATATTGTGGTATTTAGTTAAACTGTTCCAATATTGTGGTATTTAGTTAAACTGTTCCAATATTTCCAATATTGTGGTATTTAGTTAAACTGTTCCAATATTGTGGTATTTAGTTAAACTGTTCCAATATTGTGGTATTTAGTTAAACTGTTCCAATATTGTGGTATTTAGTTAAACTGCTCCAATATTGTGGTATTTAGTTAAACGGTTCCAATATTGTGGTATTTAGTTAAACTGTTCCAATATTGTGGTATTTTGTTAAACTGTTCCAATATTGAGGTATTTAGTTAAACTGTTCCAATATTGTGGTATTTAGTTAAACTGTTCCAATATTGTGGTATTTAGTTAAACTGTTCCAATATTGTGGTATTTAGTTAAACTGTTCCAATATTGTGGTATTTAGTTAAACTGTTCCAATATTGTGGTATTTTGTTAAATTGTTCCAATATTGTGATATTTAGTTAAACTGTTCCAATATTGTGGTATTTAGTTAAACTGTTCCAATATTGTGGTATTTAGTTAAACTGTTCCAATATTGTGGTATTTAGTTAAACTGTTCCAATATTGTGGTATTTAGTTAAACTGTTCCAATATTGTGGTATTTAGTTAAACTGTTCCAACATTGTGGTATTTAGTTAAACTGCTCCAATATTGTGGTATTTAGTTAAACTGCTCCAATATTGTGGTATTTAGTTAAACTGTTCCAATATTGTGGTATTTAGTTAAACTGTTCCAATATTGTGGTATTTAGTTAAACTGTTCCAATATTGTGGTATTTAGTTAAACTGTTCCAATATTGTGGTATTTAGTTAAACTGTTCCAATATTGTGGTATTTAGTTAAACTGTTCCAATATTGTGGTATTTAGTTAAACTGTTCCAATATTGTGGTATTTAGTTAAACTGTTCCAATATTGTGATATTTAGTTAAACTGTTCCAATATTGTGGTATTTAGTTAAACTGTTCCAATATTGTGGTATTTAGTTAAATTGTTCCAATATTGTGGTATTTAGTTAAACTGTTCCAATATTGTGGTATTTAGTTAAACTGTTCCAATATTGTGGTATTTTGTTAAACTGTTCCAATATTGTGGTATTTAGTTAAACTGTTCCAATATTGTGGTATTTAGTTAAACTGTTCCAATATTGTGGTATTTAGTTAAACTGTTCCAATATTGTGGTATTTAGTTAAACTGTTCCAATATTGTGGTATTTAGTTAAACTGTTCCAATATTGTGGTATTTAGTTAAACTGTTCCAATATTGTGGTATTTAGTTAAACTGTTCCAATATTGTGGTATTTAGTTAAACTGTTCCAATATTGTGGTATTTAGTTAAACTGTTCCAATATTGTGGTATTTAGTTAAATTGTTCCAATATTGTGGTATTTAGTTAAACTGTTCCAATATTGTGGTATTTAGTTAAACTGTTCCAATATTGTGGTATTTTGTTAAACTGTTCCAATATTGTGGTATTTAGTTAAACTGTTCCAATATTGTGGTATTTAGTTAAACTGTTCCAATATTGTGGTATTTAGTTAAACTGTTCCAATATTGTGGTATTTAGTTAAACTGTTCCAATATTGTGGTATTTAGTTAAACTGTTCCAATATTGTGGTATTTAGTTAAACTGTTCCAATATTGTGGTATTTAGTTAAACTGTTTCAATATTGTGGTATTTAGTTAAACTGTTCCAATATTGTGGTTTTTAGTTAAACTGTTCCAATATTGTGGTATTTTGTTAAACTGTTCCAATATTGAGGTATTTAGTTAAACTGTTCCAATATTGTGGTATTTAGTTAAACTGTTCCAATATTGTGGTATTTAGTTAAACTGTTCCAATATTGTGGTATTTAGTTAAACTGTTCCAATATTGTGGTATTTAGTTAAACTGTTCCAATATTGTGGTATTTAGTTAAACTGTTCCAATATTGTGGTATTTAGTTAAACCATTCCAATATTGTGGTATTTAGTTAAACTGCTCCAATATTGTGGTATTTAGTTAAACTGCTCCAATATTGTGGTATTTAGTTAAACTGTTCCAATATTGTGGTATTTAGTTAAACTGTTCCAATATTGTGGTATTTAGTTAAACTGTTCCAATATTGTGGTATTTAGTTAAACTGTTCCAATATTGTGGTATTTAGTTAAACTGTTCCAATATTGTGGTATTTAGTTAAACTGTTCCAATATTGTGGTATTTAGTTAAACTGTTCCAATATTGTGGTATTTAGTTAAACTGTTCCAATATTGTGGTATTTAGTTAAACTGTTCCAATATTGTGGTATTTAGTTAAACTGTTCCAATATTGTGGTATTTAGTTAAACTGTTCCAATATTGTGGTATTTAGTTAAACTGTTCCAATATTGTGGTATTTAGTTAAACTGTTCCAATATTGTGGTATTTAGTTAAACTGTTCCAATATTGTGGTATTTAGTTAAACTGTTCCAATATTGTGGTATTTAGTTAAACTGTTCCAATATTGTGGTATTTTGTTAAACTGTTCCAATATTGTGGTATTTAGTTAAACTGTTCCAATATTGTGGTATTTAGTTAAACTGTTCCAATATTGTGGTATTTAGTTAAACTGTTCCAATATTGTGGTATTTAGTTAAACTGTTCCAATATTGTGGTATTTAGTTAAACTGTTCCAATATTGTGGTATTTAGTTAAACTGTTCCAATATTGTGGTATTTAGTTAAACTGTTTCAATATTGTGGTATTTAGTTAAACTGTTCCAATATTGTGGTTTTTAGTTAAACTGTTCCAATATTGTGGTATTTAGTTAAACTGTTCCAATATTGTGGTATTTAGTTAAACTGTTCCAATATTGTGGTATTTAGTTAAACTGTTCCAATATTGTGGTATTTAGTTAAACCATTCCAATATTGTGGTATTTAGTTAAACTGCTCCAATATTGTGGTATTTAGTTAAACTGCTCCAATATTGTGGTATTTAGTTAAACTGTTCCAATATTGTGGTATTTAGTTAAACTGTTCCAATATTGTGGTATTTAGTTAAACTGTTCCATTATTGTGGTATTTAGTTAAACTGTTCCAATATTGTGGTATTTAGTTAAACTGTTCCAATATTGTGGTATTTAGTTAAACTGTTCCAATATTGTGGTATTTTGTGAAACTGTTCCAATATTGTGATATTTAGTTAAACTGTTCCAATATTGTGGTATTTAGTTAAACTGTTCCAATATTGTGGTATTTAGTTAAACTGTTCCAATATTGTGGTATTTAGTTAAACTGTTCCAATATTGTGGTATTTAGTTAAACTGTTCCAATATTGTGGTATTTAGTTAAACTGTTCCAATATTGTGGTATTTAGTTAAACTGTTCCAATATTGTGGTATTTAGTTAAACTGTTCCAATATTGTGGTATTTAGTTAAACTGTTCCAATATTGTGGTATTTAGTTAAACTGTTCCAATATTGTGGTATTTAGTTAAACTGTTCCAATATTGTGGTATTTAGTTAAATTGTTCCAATATTGTGGTATTTAGTTAAACTGTTCCAATATTGTGGTATTTTGTTAAACTGTTCCAATATTGAGGTATTTAGTAAACTGTTCCAATATTGTGGTATTTAGTTAAACTGTTCCAATATTGTGGTATTTAGTTAAACTGTTCCAATATTGTGGTATTTAGTTAAACTGTTCCAATATTGTGGTATTTAGTTAAACTGTTCCAATATTGTGGTATTTAGTTAAACTGTTCCAATATTGTGGTATTTAGTTAAACTGTTCCAATATTGTGGTATTTAGTTAAACTGTTCCAATATTGTGGTATTTAGTTAAACTGTTCCAATATTGTGGTATTTAGTTAAACTGTTCCAATATTGTGGTATTTAGTTAAACTGTTCCAATATTGTGGTATTTAGTTAAACTGTTCCAATATTGTGGTATTTAGTTAAACTGTTCCAATATTGTGGTATTTAGTTAAACTGTTCCAATATTGTGGTATTTAGTTAAACTGTTCCAATATTGTGGTATTTAGTTAAACTGTTCCAATATTGTGGTATTTAGTTAAACTGTTCCAATATTGTGGTATTTAGTTAAACTGTTCCAATATTGTGGTATTTAGTTAAACTGTTCCAATATTGTGGTATTTAGTTAAACTGTTCCAATATTGTGGTATTTAGTTAAACTGTTCCAATATTGTGGTATTTAGTTAAACTGTTCCAATATTGTGGTATTTAGTTAAACTGTTCCAATATTGTGGTATTTAGTTAAACTGTTCCAATATTGTGGTATTTAGTTAAACTGTTCCAATATTGTGGTATTTAGTTGTTTTTCATTTTATTAATGAATTTAATTTTTAACTAATTTCAGATTCCTCGGTAAAAGTAGTTCATCCGCTAATCACCAGAGTAAATTGCCGTCCAAGGTGCTTTGTGTAGCATTTCCAAACCAGTCTCATTGTAATATAGGGTTATTGCATGAATATTGGTGAATATTGTCCCGTGCAGTATAGCTTGCGAGTGCAATATGATATATTGCGAGGGACAATATTCACCAATGTTCATCATGCAATAACCCTTTTATTATATAGTACTAAATATGTTATACCTAATGCATTTTTTATAGAAATATTGTGTATTTTATTATATTTAAGTGGAACATTGAACTACTCCAAATATTCATATCTGAACTAGTATAATTTACATAATAGCGTGCAAATACAAGGATATATTGCACGATTATTTTCCATTGAAATTAATAGGAAACTATGTATTACTATATAATAAGAAAAGTTATAAAAATGATACCAGAGGGGTAATAAGCAGCCACACATCGAAGAACAGACAATACAGTGGTCTAAAGGAAGGACAGACAATACAGTGGTCTAAAGGAAGGACAAACAATACAGTGGTCTAAAGGAAGGACAGACAATACAGTGGTCTAAATGAAGGACAGACAATACAGTGGTCTAAAGGAAGGACAGACAATACAGTGGTCTAAAGGAAGGACAGACAATACAATGGTCTAAAGGAAGGACAGACAATACAGTGGTCTAAAGGAAGGAAAGAAAATACAGTGGTCTAAAGGAAGGACAGACAATACAGTGGTCTAAAGGAAGGAAAGAAAATACAGTGGTCTAAAGGAAGGACAGACAATACAGTGGTCTAAAGGAAGGACAGACAATACAGTGGTCTAAAGGAAGGACAAACAATACAGTGATCTAAAGGAAGGACAGACAATACAGTGGTGTAAAGGAAGAACAGACAATACAGTGGTATAAAGGAAGGACAGACAATACAGTGGTCTAAAGGAAGGAAAGACAATACTGTGGTCTAAAGGAAGGACAGACAATACAGTGGTCTAAAGGAAGGAAAGAAAATACAGTGGTCTAACGGAAGGACAGGCAATACAGTGGTCTAAAGGAAGGACAGACAATACAGTGGTCTAAAGGAAGGACAGACAATACAGTGGTCTAAAGGAAGGAAAGACAATACAGTGGTCTAAAGGAAGGAAAGAAAATACAGTGGTCTAAAGGAAGGACAGACAATACAGTGGTCTAAAGGAAGGAAAGAAAATACAGTGGTCTAAAGGAAGGACAGACAATACAGTGGTCTAAAGGAAGGACAGACAATACAGAGGTCTAAAGGAAGGACGGACAATACAGTGGTCTAAAGGAAAGAAAGACAATACAGTGGTCTAAAGAAAGGACGGACAATACAGTGGTCTAAAGGAAGGACAGACAATACAGTGGTCTAAAGGAAGGACAGACAATACAGTGGTCTAAGGGAAGGACAGACAATACAGTGGTATAAAGGAAGGACAGACAATGCAGTGGTCTAAAGGAAGGACAGAAAATACAGTGGTCTAAAGGAAAGACGGACAATACAGTGGTCTAAAGAAAGGAAAGAAAATACAGTGGTCTAAAGGAAGGACAGACAATACAGTGGTCTAAAGGAAGGAAAGAAAATACAGTGGTCTAAAGGAAGGACAGACAATACAGTGGTCTAAAGGAAGGACAGACAATACAGTGGTGTAAAGGAAGGACGGACAATACAGTGGTCTAAAGGAAGGACAGACAATACAGTGGTCTAAAGGAAGGACAGACAATACAGTGGTCTAAGGGAAGGACAGACAATACAGTGGTATAAAGGAAGGACAGACAATGCAGTGGTCTAAAGGAAGGACAGACAATACAGTGGTCTAAAGGAAGGACAGACAATACAGTGGTCTAAAGGAAGGAAAGAAAATACAGTGGTCTAAAGGAAGGACAGACAATACAGTGGTCTAAAGGAAGGACAGACAATACAGTGGTCTAAAGGAAGGACGGACAATACAGTGGTCTAAAGGAAGGAAAGACAATACAGTGGTCTAAAGGAAGGACGGACAATACAGTGGTCTAAAGGAAGGACAGACAATACAGTGGTCTAAAGGAAGGACAGACAATACAGTGGTCTAAGGGAAGGACAGACAATACAGTGGTATAAAGGAAGGACAGACAATGCAGTGGTCTAAAGGAAGGACAGACAATACAGTGGTCTAAAGGAAGGACAGACAATACAGTGGTCTAAAGGAAGGACAGACAATACAGTGGTCTAAAGGAAGGACAGACAATACAGTGGTCTAAAGGAAGGACAGACAATACAGTGGTCTAAAGGAAGGACAAACAATACAGTGATCTAAAGGAAGGACAGACAATACAGTGGTGTAAAGGAAGGACAGACAATACAGTGGTCTAAAGGAAGGAAAGACAATACAGTGGTCTAAAGGAAGGACAAACAATACAGTGGTCTAAAGGAAGGAAAGAAAATACAGTGGTCTAAAGGTAGGACAGACAATACAGTGGTCTAAAGAAAAAGAACGAAAGGACAAACAATGACATACAAAACACTACACAAAAAACTACAGATCGAGCAACACGAACATCTCTAAAAGGTGGAGGTGAATTCGGTTGCTCCGGAAGGGAAAGTAGTTCCTGCTTCACTGTGGCACTCGTGTTACTATTATTGCAAACCCGAGTATAGGTTGTGAATGAGGAAAGTATTGCTGTGATTACGACAAATCAGCATAGCCGTGGTCATTTATGACACAGATATTCTGTATCGGTTAAACCACGTCACCCGATTTTTGTCTATGGAGTTTGGTTCTCTTTCCAAATCAGTGTTATTATATGATATATATTGATGACTTATAGTCGGGAAAAATAAATCGGTGCTTTCATTAGGACAGGTATCACCGGGTTTGTAACAACAATAACACGTCGGGTGCAACTAATGGAACAGGAACTTCTTACCCTTCTAAAGCATCGGAGTTCACCCCGGTTTTTAGTGTGGTTTGTGTTACTCGTTCTTTAGCTTAACATGTATGTTTTGTAGATCGTTGACAGGGGCGGATCCAGGATTTCAAGTTAGGGGGGGGGGGCACCCTTAAAAAAATTGCACCGAGCGGAGGGAGCCGCGAAAATATTTGGGGTATTTCGTGTGAAAAAAACACGATTTTACGCCAAAAAATCATATTTTTTGCAATTTTAGGGGGGGGGGGGGGGCGCCGGGTGCGCCCCACCCCTGGATCCGCCCCTGGTTGATTGTCCTTTTTCTTTTGGCCATTGTGTTTTATGTTCTTCTTAGATTTACGGTTTCTGATTACCTCCCTTTGGTATCTTTTGGCCATTGTGTTGTATGTTTTTCTTAGATTTACGGATTCTGATTACCTCCCTTTGGTATCTTCAAACTTTTCTTTTTACTTTTTTTAATAATAAACAATATAGACACAGTGGATGATAAGTATTTTATAATGAATGAAGATGATTCTCACACAGATTAATTACAATTAAAAAATATACAAACAATACACTATATCACAACTGCTCTGAGAAACGCACTGATTTCCCCCACGATAAAAGAGAGACTGACTGCCACTTCTTTTTTGCATGTTCAAGATCGAAAGTGAGGTATGGAGATTTGCATCATATATTCACTGCGCATGTACACGCCAATGTATTATGCTGAGCTATGTCCGTCATGTTAGTTCAAGATCGAAAGTGAGGTATGGATATTGCCAACATATTTTCACTGCGCATGTACACGCACATGTATTATGCTAAGCTATGTCCCTTATGTTAGATATTTCAACTTTTAAATTTGGCAGCATAAATAGTTTACGAAAGTTAGAAATAAATTTGTTTGAACTGTTGGTAAGACCGCGAAATGGAAGAATATAATGATAATTGTCTGTTGTTGTTTTAAACATTATTTACAAAATTTGAGTGGTTTTCACATTATTTCAAAATAGAGAAAGCAAAATTAAAGAAAATATCTGATTCTGTTTTTTTTTTACTATATATGTCTTTGTTATCTTAAGAAGCAGAAAACACGCTATTATTTTTTTTGCCCTTCATTGTTGCCCTGGTAACATTTAGAAATGCGGTAAAAATGGCAGAGTAGCTATGTAGAAATATATACATTTCTCCTGCAATCCTTATATTTGAGTTGTCAAAATACATTGACTGTATACTTGATAGTGATACATAGAGGTCAAGCAGTTAGACAGATAATGGATTAACATGGAAAACCAAAATAACGCCCTGAATATTAATTTTTTTCGTTTTTTTTAGTAGATTTTATGTTGTTTCTTGGTTTTTCCCCGTTTTAATCTGTTTTAAGTTATTTAACATTGCAGGGTAAATACAATTGGAATAACATTTTATATATAATTTATCAGAACGAGGCACTGAACATGCAACATTGCCCGGGAAGCCTCGCATTTCTACCTGCTCCAAAGCCTCGTACTAAGTACTTGTACTTATATTAAGAGCCCAGTCTCTTCGGAATATCTAAGAATTCATTAAAGTTGTATCTAGTTGAGTAAATTGTGATGCTTATGAAAGGTTGTTTTTTTATATTCCAGAACTCGGTTATTGCCCTTTAAGACGTGTACTGCAAATTTTCATAGAAATATCCTTTCGGGTTTTATTGATAAGTATACGTTATTTTGGAGTGTAGCAAGCGGGATTTCTTCCTATGATCTTTCTTAATACATCTTCTGATATTCGGTTTCTAGACAAAATATCTTTAAGAAAAAGCAGCAATAAATTAAAATAGTATTTACTTGAAACAAACAAACGATATATTTACAAAAATTAAATCACATCCGTTTCCTGGATTACCCACAATTCTTGCGAAAAGATAAGAAGTAAATCGCTTATTAGACCAAATCTATATAGGCGTATACCATTTTATTATCTGGTAGAGAGGCACGGATTAAAAACAATGTTTGTCTCTTGTCTAGATCCGCCCAAATGATAATATATAATGCTTAAATATCCCATTTTTGCAATTTGTAAATTTTGAAAAGAAGTAGTTACTTCAACTCAGAGACGACAACAATTTCTCTATGAAGAAAACTATTGCCGCGCTTAGAAACTGGTTAGACCCTTAGACTTGCTGATGGCTGTGCATTATAAAAATAATTAAAAAGGAAGATATCAAGTTTAATATATTACGTTTAAAAATCTTTCTGAAATGAGATGTCAAATGTCTGTCTATGCATGTACCTAACAAACGATATTACCATTTAACCCTTTATATATCTTTTATCTATCTCTCTTTAAAAGCAAACAGTGAAAAAGAAGACACTTATTTGTGCTTAATTTTAATTTCATATCGGATAATTTTGAGAGATATTTGTTCTAAGAATCGTTTGAATTTAAATGCCTCCATCTTTTAGATTTGTTATTTAAGATTTATAGCCCCATCATTTCTATCATTTGGTCCATCATCGCCATACGCCCTCGTCTACGACGACCACCCATTCTACCCCCTCCTCCGGCTCCTCCTGCTCCCGCTGCTCCCCCTGCTCCTCCTGGTGGGGCATCCCCAGGTTCTGGGCCAATACCTAGAACTCCTGCCCATTCCGGTGTCATCGCTGGTCTTCTTCTTGGACGCCATGGGTCATGAGGTGCCCCAGCACCACCACCACCACCACCATAGGGCTGAGCATAAGGATCAACTGGGGCACCAGGATTAAGTGGGTCATATGGTGATCTTCCCATTCCCCCATATCGACCCCCATATCTGCCGCCACCTCCTCCTCGTCGACCACCAGGGGGCACATCTGGGGGCTCTGGAACCAAACCAAGCATTTGGAGAACCTGCTTTGTCATTGCTGCCTCCATGGCTCTTTGGATAGGATCGACTGTTGGTATTGGTGCACGGTAAGACTGTGCAGCTCCTTGCATCGAGGCTTGTGGTTGTGTTACAGCATATTGCCCTTGTTGTGCGTTATATCCAGTATGTTGCTGTTGTCCAGCTGTTCCAGTGGAAGCGGTTTGTGAATACTGAGTTTGATCTGCTGTGGAGGCAGTGTGTTGGTACTGAGTTTGATCTGCTGTGGAGGCAGTGTGTTGGTACTGAGTTTGACCAGCAGTAGATGCTGTTTGTTGGTATTGTGTTTGACCAGCAGTCGCTGCTGGCTGTTGATATTGTGTGTGACCTGTAGTTGATGTCTGTTGGTATTGATTATACTGTCGCTGCCTTCTTCTTGGAGGCGGCAAACCCAAAAATCGTCTTAGTTCAGGCATAACGTTCATTAATGCTGTGTGTACTGAACCACGGACATGCTTTGGATTTATACCCATCGAATTGAGTAGATCCGGTCCAGTAGTGTACAACACTGTAAAGAGATCCTGTCTTGTTGGCGCCATGGACCTTACCATTTTTAACATAACTGCTCTAGAGATTGGATCAACATGTCGTGGTGTTAGTTCGCTAGCATGATAAATAATTGGCGGTGGCGTTGGCGCTGGTGGAGTCGTTGTCGTTGGAATAGTTGTTGTCGTTGGTAGTGGTGTAGTTGTTGTCGGTGGCGTTGTCGGTGGCGGTGCTGTTTGCTGAACAGCTGTTTGTATTAATCCCTGGCTTTTCATGATCTGAAGCAACGCGTCCATTCCAGTCATTGGTTTTGAATTTGAAGTTGCAGTTTTTGTTTCAGTGGCAGTTAAAGTACCCATGGCATCCCAATTGACATTGGTCATGCCACCTGCTGCTATATCCCATGGATTAGGAGCACCAGCTGTCGCGCTAGTCTGTGACTGCTCTACTATTGTCTGCACACTTGGTGCTTCTGCTGCTGTCACAGTTTGTGATGACGACTGTTGGGAAGCTTGTATATTTGTTGAAGTTCCTGTATTTGTGGCAGCAGCAGCATTTTGTGCATTCATTATTTCTATAATTTGTTGATCAGTCATTGTGCTACCAGCTGTTTGTACGGCTGAGGTATCAACAGTACTTTGGGCATCAACAATTGCAGTATTCTGAGTATCCACTGCCGTATTTTGAACATTCACCGTGTTCATTGCTGTATTTTGAGCATTCAAAATGTTCATTGCAGCATTCTGAACATTCACAGTATTCGTTACAGTATTCTGAGTATTCAGTGCAGTATTCTGAACATCCACAGTGTTAACTGCAGTATTCTGCATAGCATTCATAGCATTCATCATCGCTGCTGCATTTTGTGCACTCGTCATGGCGGCAGTTTGTGCATCAATATTTGCTGCACCAGTGTTCATCATACTACCCATGCTGTGGGAGTTCATCATGTCAGCCATGGATTGGGAGTTCATCATTGATGACGATGACTGAACGGTATCCATCCACATTAACGGTGACGCAGTTGTAGCAGGTGCTTCATTCCACAATGATTGCTTTGGTGTTGTAACTGGATTATACATTGTGTTGAAGAAGCTCATGGATGGTCCACCAATGGCATCAATAACAGGTGGAACAGTTGTCGTTGGTTCTGTTGTTGTCGTTGGTGTTGTTGTTGTCGTTGGTGTTGTTGTTGTCGTTGTCGGTTTTGGTGTAGTTGTAGTTGCTTTTGTTGTAGGTTTTGGTGTAGTTTTCACCGTTGTTGGAATAGTTGTTGGTATTGGTTTAACGGTCTTTATGACTGGCGCTTGGACTTTTGGTTGTTGGACTATGTCAACAACTTGCACCTGTTTATTTACCCGGTAGGTAGGCGGAGTTGTTATTCTGGATTGAGTTTTTGCGACAACATTTTGTTGAATTCTATCAACATGTGTTCTTCTTGTGTCAACTGCCATTGTTTGCGGTGTTTGACCTTTGACCTTTACCATTATTTCCGATAAAACTTGAAACATATTTGCCAACAAAGCTTGAGGATCTGTCTGTTGTCTCGATACTGACTGTGTTTGTCCCGTTTGTTCTTTCATCGAAGCTCTTATTTCACTTTCGATTCCTTGTGCACTGTCCTTACCCTGTCTAACGACAGTTTGAACTAGTTTAGAAGTGTCTATTTTCTTGTCCGTTGTCCCTGATTTAACCACTACTGTTTTGTCTGCTTTAAATACTACTGGTTGCTTGGGAGCCACAACAGCTTTTCTTGTTGCTGTTTTCACTATCGTCGTTTTGGTGGCGGATGTTTTTTCTGGAGTAGATATCTTTATGGTAGTTGGTGGCAGTGTAGGCACAACATGAACCACTTCTTTTGGTTGAGTAGCCACTACATTGGCAACTTCTTTTGCTTGTGTGGCCACTACATTGACCACTTCTTTTGGTTGCTTAGTCACTACATGGACCACTTCCTTTGGTTGTGTAGCCACTACATTGACCACTTCTGTTGGTTGGTTGACGTTAATCACCTTAGGTCTTATTTTTTCTACAATCACCGTTTTATCAATTCTTGTAACTTTACCTCCTTTCATTGTAACTGTTTTATCAACAGTTGTAATAGTTCCGGCACCTACTGGCACCGTCTTACCGATATTTGTGGTTGGGACAACTGCCTTGTTAACTATAGTATCTATTTTGGCTGAGTTGTCGACAGTATTAGATCCTAGGACTGTTTGGTCAACCGTGTTTCCTTTTGCTGATGACACGTCGACCGTTTTAGTTTGTGTAACTACATGGTTAACCGTATGTGGTTGAAGCTGTTCTATTACAGTGCCAGGAACCCGAGGTGGCAGGGTTTCTATTACGGCACCAATGACTGGCCTTTGCGTAACCATTACCTGCATGACAGGTTGGGGTTTCGATATAATTGCAGCTTTGTCATTAGCAACAACAGTAGATACGACTTTTTGAACGCTAGTATTAATATAAGTTGGGGCTGGGACTTGATGGACGATTGTCTTAGTGTCAGCTGACGTGTCCACTGTTTGAACGCTGGTCTTAACGTCAGTTATTGTTGGGACCTCATGGATGATGGTTTTAGTGTTCGCTGACGTGTCCACTGTTTGAACGCTGGTCTTAACGTCCATTAATGCGGGGACTTCATGGACGATGGTCTTAGTATCCACGGTGTTAACGCTGGTCTTAACGTCAGATAATGCTGGGACTTCATGGACGATAGTCTTAGTGTCCGCTGATGTGTCCACTGCTTGGACATTAACCTTAACGTCAGTTGATGTTGGGACTTCATGGACGATGGTTTTAGTGTCAGCTGAGACGTCCATAGCTTGAACGCTGGTCTTAATGTTAGTTGATACTGGGACTTCTTGTACGACGGCTTTAGTATCAGTTGAGACGTCCACTGCTTGCACGTTGGTCTTAACATCAGTTGAGGTTGGCACGTTTTGGACGTTAGTTTGAATATCTGTTGCGGCTACAACTTCTTTGGTGGTTGCTTTCTGAACAGTAGTGGCCGCAACTTCTTTGGTGGTTGCTTTCTGAACTGTAGTGGCCGCAACTTCTTCGGTCACTGTTTTATCAACAGCTGATGTTGCCTGTTGCTGAATGACTTCCTCCTTTACAACAGATGAGGTAGAGGAAGCTGAGGGAACAGTTTTCACACTTAAGACCTCCTTTACAGCAGATGAGGTAGAGGAAGTTGAGGGAACAGTTTTCACACTTAAGACCTCCTTTACAGCAGATGAGGTAAAGGAAGTTGAGGGAACAGTTTCCACACTTAACTGGACATCCACCTTCTTTTCTATAGGTGCTAATGTCATTGGTGTGGCTTCTGTTGTTGTTAATGGGGCAATAGTTGAGAATGGTATTTCAGCCCAGCCTCCCATTTGAGCAGCATTAGTGTTGTACTGGTTAAACATGTCATAACCAACAGTTGTTTGCATTCCACCTGTCCACATAGAAGGATCATTCAGCATAGCTTGATTATGCCATCCAGAATTAACATTAACACTACCTTGTAACATGACTGGTTGTGTTAGAAGCTTTTGACTTGGTGCTACTGTAACCCAGCTATGCCCTGTTGTGTGAGGATTAGTTTGAATCCACGTTGCTTCCGTTGTAGTTGGTGCTAGCTGTTGTTGGGGGATCATCTCAACAGCTACTTTTTCTACTAATGTATGCTTTGTGGCTGCGGTTCCTTGGTCGACAGATGCACCTTGATTAACAGTTGATTTGTCAACTGTGACTAATTGGTCTTGTGAGGATGAGGTTTGGGCGGCAACTGTTTCTTTCTCTTTCTGTCCTGTACTTACTACAGTTTCCTGGACTTTTGTTGACGTTTTTGTATTTGCGCTACTTTGAGACTGCACGGTTTGCAGTTGTGGTGAATCTGTTGTTTGTTCCACCCATGTGGATACCTGTCCAGTTGTATCCACAAATCCGCCTTGCTGCTGCTGTTGTGTTTCACTTACGATTCCACTATCAAACATAGACGTACCTGCTAAATTTAGATTGGCAGTGTAATATGACAATGGATCCATTGTGACAAACTGGGGCTGTTGCACATGCCCGCCAAATTGTGCGAGGGTTTGGTCGTACATAAATCCAGGATCAGCCATATTGCCGACACCCATATCAGTGACATGAGGTGATAATAAAGATCCACCAGTGAAGTCGTTGAGGGAGTTATCAAACACGACATTGCCACCAAACTGCTGCTGGTTAGGTGTAATCTCTACAAATTCTGGTGTACTTTGTTTTTTAGCTATCATTGTTCTTACGTTAATATTTTTGGTTTTACTCTGAGTAGTTTGTGGCTTCTGAAAGGCTTGTGTTATAGTTCCTACTGTTTTCATATCAGTTTGTGTTTGTGACTTAGAGACTGTAACGTCAGGTGTGTTCGGTTTTATTTCTACAGTCTTAACAGCAATGCTTTCTTTAGAAATGGCGGGAGACTTGGTTGCACTTGTTTTTACAATATTTGCAGACTTGCTAGATTCAGATGTCGTGGTTGATGATGATGCTGATATATCCTTATTAACTGATGACGTGATTGATGAAGACGATGATGATGAAGCACTACCAGCATTCATCTGAACTGGCATGGTATTACTACTCATGGACACGGACGACTTCCTAATCACTGGTGCTGCCTGGTGACCGTTTACAATTTTCCTTGTTACAGTTTTAACAGTCTTTGTAACAGTTCGACCTCCAGATGAACTTTGGACCAAAGGCGTACCCTGGCTTCCGCCGGAAGTTACCGTTTTAACTGACGTAAAAGTCCGGCTTCCGCCAGTATTTGTCAATGGTGTACCCTGGCTTCCGCCGGAAGTTACTGTTTTTACAGTTTTAACAGACGTAACAGTGCGTCCTCCACCAGTACTTGAGGTAATGACATTACGCTTTAATCGTCGGTTATTATTTGTGGATGATGAAGTCTCCAGAAGTGCATTGGTAGTTTGACTGTTGTGCAATATTTCCGGATTTTCGGATGGAGAAACAATATTTGATTGTTGACTGTTTTGACCAGCTGGCAGAATAGCAATGTCAGCACAGTTGTATATTTCAGTTTGATCACCACACCCAACTTTGCTGCTTCCGTCTTTACATTTTCCCCAGTGCAAAGCTGAAAATAAAAGAAAAAACACATGTTATCGGTAATTTAGAGATTTCCCCTTTGATCTCTCTTAGTGATACTATCAGTTTGAGCAAACTGTCTCTGATGTTAAACATTATCGGTCAGCTTGACGTCAAACACATGACATCACCGATAGGAACTATAATGTAAGTTTTGAACATCCTGACATGCATTATCACTAATATTATAGTTTGTTCTATCGGACTCGATGCGATACTATCGATAATGTATGTCTCGACTTTCATCAATGACGTTATTCTATATGTAATTATTGTTTTATCAGTCAGTTATCATCTGAATAAACGTTAGAGAATACTGAAGAGGCAATCAAAAATGTACAATCCAGATAAACTAGCAACATAGGGCACACAAGATGAGGAAAAACAAGACAAGACATCAACATACGCAAACAAACACAAAACAACGTTAACAAGTCAGTAAAAGTCAAATATCAATAAAAAGCACTCGCACTACTACTAGTCGTGTATTACCAGTCCGGAAGACAATGAAAATGTAAACCATTTGCACAATTCCGACTTGATTCTAAATCTAGGCATTTTCATATGAGTTATCTCCCTTTAATATCGACACAGGTTCATGCAAATTTCAAAAGCAATATCATACATTTTGGTTATTATCTGTATAAAATCTTAATGTTGTTATAACCTGTTATTTTCACTATTTCTTATAAGATTATCTTCTGTTTTTTACAAGGTTCAAATATCAACAAATTATAAGACAATTATATTGAAATTACATGTTATAGGAACTGTCTGTAGCTATGGCATGGAACGGATACCATTTATGTAAGGGAAATAACTCTTGTGAAAACCGAATAAATGTTCTAATCAAATTGGGAATGTATAAACGTTTCATTAAACTGTTAATAAGGACCAGTTGCAGATGGACACATGAGTCAATAACATTCATATCTGAATATATCCCGACTTAATTCTCATATATAGGATTCACACGTTTATGTAGACATGATTTACACGTTTATGTAGACATGATTTACACGTTTATGTAGACATGATTCACACGTTTATGTAGACATGATTTCCCTTTAATACGATTTACACGTTTATGTAGACATGATTTCCCTTTAATACGATTTACACGTTTATGTAGACATGATTTACACGTTTATGTAGACATGATTTACACGTTTATGTAGACATGATTTACACGTTTATGTAGAAATGATTTACACGTTTATGTAGACATGATTTACACATTTATGTAGACATGATTTACACGTTGATGTAGACATGATTTACACGTTTATGTAGAGATGATTTACACGTTTATGTAAACATGATTTCCCTTTAATACGATTTACACGTTTATGTAGACATGATTTACACGTTTATGTAGACATGATTTACACGCTGATGTAGACATGATTTACACGTTGATGTAGACATGATTTACACGTTTATGTAGACATGATTTCCCTTTAATACGATTTACACGTTTATGTAGACATGATTTACACGTTTATGTAGACATGATTTACACGTTGATGTAGACATGATTTACACGTTTATGTAGACCTGATTTCCCTTTAATACGATTTACACGTTGATGTAGACATGATTTACACGTTTATGTAGACATGATTTACACGTTGATGTAGACATGATTTCCACGTTTATGTAGACATGATTTACACGTTTATGTAGACATGATTTACACGTTGATGTAGACATGATTTACACGTTTATGTAGACATGATTTCCACGTTTATGTAGACATGATTTCCACGTTTATGTAGACATGATTTACACGTTTATGTAGACATGATTTACACGTTTATGTAGACATGATTTACACGTTTATGTAGACATGATGTACACGTTTATGTAGAAATGATTTACACGTTGATGTAGACATGATTTACACGTTTATGTAGAGATGATTTACACGTTTATGTAAACATGATTTCCCTTTAATACGATTTACACGTTTATGTAGACATGATTTACACGTTTATGTAGACATGATCTACACGTTTATGTAGACATGATTTCCACGTTTATGTAGACATGATTTACACGTTTATGTAGACATGATTTACACGTTGATGTAGACATGATTTACACGTTTATGTAGACATGATTTACACGTTTATGTAGAGATGATTTACACGTTTATGTAGACATGATTTACACGTTTATGTAGACATGATTTCCCTTTAATACGATTTACACGTTTATGTAGACATGATTTACACGTTTATGTAGACATGATTTACACGTTGATGTAGACATGATTTACACGTTTATGTAGACATGATCTACACGTTTATGTAGACATGATTTACACGTTTATGTAGAGATGATTTACACGTTTATGTAGACATGATTTACACGTTTATGTAGACATGATTTACACGTTGATGTAGACATGATTTACACGTTTATGTAGAGATGATTTACACGTTTATGTAGACATGATTTACACGTTTATGTAGACATGATTTCCACGTTTATGTAGACATGATTTACACGTTTATGTAGACATGATTTACACGTTGATGTAGACATGATTGACACGTTTATGTAGAGATGATTTACACGTTTATGTAAACATGATTTCCCTTTAATACGATTTACACGTTTATGTAGACATGATTTACACGTTTATGTAGACATGATTTACACGTTGATGTAGACATGATTTACACGTTTATGTAGACATGATTTCCCTTTAATACGATTTACACGTTTATGTAGACATGATTTACACGTTTATGTAGACATGATTTACACGTTGATGTAGACATGATTTACACGTTTATGTAGACATGATTTACCTTTAATACGATTTACACGTTTATGTAGACATGATTTACACATTTATGTAGACATGATTTATACGTTTATGTAGACATAAATTACACGTTTATGTAGACATGATTTACACGTTTATGTAGACATGATTTCCCTTTAATACGATTTACACGTTTATGTACACATGATTTCCCTTTAATACGATTTACACGTTTATGTAGACATGATTTACACGTTTATGTAGACATGATTTACACGTTTATGTAGACATGATTTACACGTCTATGTAGAAATGATTTACACGTTTATGTAGACATGGTTTACACGTTTATGTAGATATGATTTACACATTTATGTAGACATGATTTACACGGTGATGTAGACATGATTTACACGTTTATGTAGAGATGATTTACACGTTTATGTAAACATGATTTACACGTTTATGTAGACATGATTTCCCTTTAATACGATTTACACGTTTATGTAGACATGATTTACACGTTTATGTAGACATGATTTACATGTTGATGTAGACATGATTTACACGTCTATGTAGACATGATTTCCCTTTAATACGATTTACACGTTTATGTAGACATGATTTACACGTTTATGTAGACATGATTTACACGTTTATGTAGAAATGATTTACACGTTTATGTAGACATGATCTACACGTTTATGTTGACATGATTTCCACGTTTATGTAGACATGATTTACACGTTTATGTAGACATGATTTAACACGTTGATGTAGACATGATTTACACGTTTATGTAGACATGATTTCCCTTTAATGCGGTCAAACTGGGAATTGTCCATTTCATGGAAAGCTTAATGAAATTAACCTATATTTTCCTCACACTCTGTTTCTTCTGTATAACACGTCAATGTAGCAACGACTTGAGAATGTTTAGTCTGCTTTTTTACTAGATTCAAATATCTACATCTTTTAATAAAATTATACTCAAGTTCTGTGTCCTTTCCGTTGCTCTTGCATTGAACGTAGACCATTTTGTCGCTGTAAGGGAAATAACTCTAATGGAAAAAACCCCGTATACAGTTAGAATCAAATCGGCAATGTGCAAATGCTATATTAAAACACAACCAGCTACTTAAATGGTAGATAGTAGTTTCACGAATTGGTTTATATTTTCCGAAAATCAACACAATGTGACCTTATATTTTTTCCATTTATTTGATTGCCATTATTTCACAAATAAGGGGTTGTGGTTATGATGTTAACTAAGGTACCAGGAGAAAACCACCGAACTGCCACAGGTCACTGACAAACTTAATCACACAATGTTGTATCGAGTACACTTCGCCATGAACGGGGTTCTAACTCACAACTTTAGTGGTGATAGGCACTGATTGCACAGGTAGTTGTAAATCTAACTACCATATGATCTCGACCACGACGCCACCCCCACCTCTCCCCCGTACAGATTAGAGGGAACAAATATTTTACTTTAATTGAATTTTGCATGAAAGGAAGTTCATTTAACCGGCTTAGATGGACACAACTCTTGTTAAATGTATAATTTTAGAGTGGAGAGTGTGCAAATTATACAATGTTTTTAAATTTCAAATTCACCTATGTTTTATTACACTACAGCGGTTGATTGACAACATTACTTAGAGACGTGAGATGATGTTGTAGTAGACAAACACCAACAATGTTAAATATAAATATATTATTATAATATGATATACTTATAATGTAAGGTATGTAAAATAATGTATTTGTCAGTTTATTTATTTACGAGTCAGAATACCTTCGGCCTTAAGATTTCTCCCTATATATATTTTGATAAAAACACTTATTTTCTAAATTTTCCCTTGAATTAATTTCTGTCTCCGCATTTTTCATTCGTTTTACATAAAGCAAATGTGATCTATAATCTTTTTTATTTGGGGGGGGGGGGGGGGGGAGGGGGGGGGGGCAGGGGCGGGGGTAGGGTGGAGGGGTTTCTTCTGATTTTGTTTATTTGTTTTTTTGTTTGTTTGTCTTCTGTCTTTTGTTTATTTGATTTTTGTTTTTATTTTTTTTTGTTTTTTTGTTTCTTTTTTTTTCATTGAATCTGACTTTATGAAGTGATTCCTACTTATTTTACCCTATTCGAAAAATAACATACAAAGTTAGAAATATGTCTATGTTTAAGAGATGGTAAAAACATTGATCACAATTATATAGTCTTTCTAGAGAATAAAACACAAGTACTTTCTATGACTAATAAACACATCCAATATCAAACATATCATTGATTCTGATTATACTTTAGATATAAATACATGGTGTCAAGTCAGGACCTGGACTTCCATGGCAGTATGTCATGGTGTCAAGTCGGGACCTGGATTTCCATGGTAGTATGTCATGGTGTCAAGTCAGGTCTTGGATTTTCATGGCAGTATGTCATGGTGTCAAGTCAGGTCCTGGATTTCCATGGCAGTATGTCATGGTATTTCTTTATGTTCAATGAGTGAGTGAGCGATTTAATTAATGCTGCCTGTTTAGCGGAGAAGCAACAAATACTTATTTCATTGTCATTGGCTTGACCCAATCTGGGCTCGAACTCACGATCTAATGCATTTAAGACGAACACTCTAACCATTACACCACCGAGGCGGTATATGTTCCTACCCTAACCATTACACCACCGAGACGGTTTATGTTCCCACCCTAACCATTACACCACCGAGGAGGTTTATGTTCCCACCTTAAAAATTACACCACCGAGGAGGTTTATGTTCCCACTCTAACCATTACACCACCGAGGAGGTTTATGTTCCCACCTTAAAAATTACACCACCGAGGAGGTTTATGTTCCCACCCTAACCATTACACCACTGAGGCGGGTTATGTTCCCACCCTAACCATTACACCACCGAGACGGTTTATGTTCCCACCCTAACAATTACACCACCGAGACGGTTATGTTCCCACCCTAACCACTACACCACCGAGGAGGTTTATGTTCCCACCCTAAACATTACACCACCGAGGAGGTTTATGTTCCCACCCTAAACATTACACCACCGAGGAGGTTTATGTTCCCACCCTAAACATTACACCACCGAGGAGGTTTATGTTCCCACCCTAACCACTACACCACCGAGGAGGTTTATGTTCCCACCCTAAACATTACACCACTGAGGAGGTTTATGTTCCCACCCTAAACATTACACCACCGAGGAGGTTTATGTTCCCACCCTAAACATTACACCACCGAGGAGGTTTATGTTCCCACCCTAACCACTACACCACCAAGGAGGTTTATGTTCCCACCCTAAACATTACACCAGTGAGGAGGTTTATGTTCCCACCCTAAACATTACACCACCGAGGAGGTTTATGTTCCCACCCTAAACATTACACCACTGAGGAGGTTTATGTTCCCACCCTAACCATTACATCGCCGAAAAGGTTTATGTTCCCACCCTAACCATTACACCATCGAGGCGGTATATGTTCCCACCCTAACCATTACACCACGGAGGAGGTTTATGTTCCCACCCTAACCATTACACCACCGAGGCGGTGTATGTTCCCACCCTAACCATTACACCACCGAGGCGGTATATATTCCCACCCTAACCATTACACCACCGAGGAGGTATATGTTCCCACCCTAACCATTACACCACCAAGGAGGTATATGTTCCTACCCTAACCATTAAGCCACCGAGGAGGTTTATGTTCCCACCCTAACCACTACACCACCGAGGAGGTTTACGTTCCCACCCTAACCATTACACCACCAAGGAGGTATATGTTCCACCCTAACCATTACACCACCGAGGAGGTTTATGTTCCCACCTTAAAAATTACACCACCGAGGAGGTTTATGTTCCCACCCTAACCATTCCACCACTGAGGCGGTTTATGTTCCCACCCTAACCATTACACCACCGAGAAGGTTTATGTTCCCACGCTAACCATTTCACCACCGAGGAGGTTTATGTTCCCACCTTAAAAATTTCACCACCGAGGAGGTTTATGTTCCCACCCTAACCACTACACCACCGAGGCGGTGTATATTCCCACCCTAAACATTACACCACCGAGGAGGTTTATGTTCCCACCCTAACCACTACACCACCGAGGCGGTGTATATTCCCACCCTAATCATTCCACCACTGAGGCGGTTTATGTTCCCAACCTAACCATTACACCACCGAGAAGGTTTATGTTCCCACGCTAACCATTTCAACACCGAGGAGGTTTATGTTCCCACCTTAAAAATTTCACCACCGAGGAGGTTTATGTTCCCACCCTAACCACTACACCACCGAGGCGGTGTATATTCCCACCCTAAACATTACACCACCGAGGCGGTTTATGTTTCCACCCTAACTATTCCACCACCGAGGCGGTTTATAATGATTTGAAGTGAGAGATGATTGTTCGCTTTTTTAATATTGGTGGAATTGTTGATCATCACTATTTTAATTTTATTTTCATAATTCTCACTTTACAAATTTTAAATCCGTTATATTTGATTTTTACTAATTTCTATTATTTCACATCTAACAGTTCTCTAGGCTGTCTCCCAACTATGGAAAGCCGTTCTTGTCATAACAGTTTGAAGATATCAAATGTGTAACCAGATTACGTAAATTGAAGAAAGACAAACAACACGATGGTAAGAAGAAAATGTACAAAAGGACAAATCTATGTTTAAGCCGGTTTTTAGAAACAAAATTATACAGATAAAACAGAGATTTAATAATTATACACTGTGATAACAGTTACAAGACACACACACACACACACACACACATAAAGATATTGATATGCACACTATTAGTAATTATTATGCTTTCTGTAAATTTCTTCTGTAATATAAGTTCATACGATATTTTGGCATATATCACAAAGAATTATATAGCGTTGATATACTATGCGAAAATAGTACATCTACTATGCCAGTTTCACGCGGGGAAGGTTGGGTTTTCAGCTGTCTGTCAAGTTATATATAGCTAGTCCACGTGCAAGGCGGTGGATCAAATCTGTCAATCTATCATAGTCGTCTAAACGTTTTTTTTAATACTTGTTATTGTTGTTAATTAAATTTCAAACTTCAAAAATCTTTATATTTTTAAAGCCTTAAATGAAACAAAGAATATTTTCACACTTTCAAGACTATCTGATCCAATATATTAGTCACCAATATCAGGACCGCCTTTATTGTAATAGTTCTCAATATATTTTGTCTACATATCAGTCAGCATAATAACATTATTATATAAATATTCATGACATGAACTATTCGTCATATACATATTTTGGTCACTTGAACTCTTCTTCACATCATTAATGCATATGCTTGTTAAAAGTACTATAATTATTATACTATTTATACATCAGCCGGGCACCGGAAGGTTGTTTATAACATAAACCTATTATACGACATCAGTCAGGAACAGAGGGTTATTTAGTAATATTAAGTGCTATGCTTTCTGTGCTCAGGGGTCAAATTTAAATCTTACAATGGATGCTTGTACATTCCCAATCTGATTCTAAAATTATTCGTTTTTATACATTTTCTGAAATAAGAGTTGCTTCCCTTACAACTGCAAAAAATAGTATCCGGTCTAACAAGACCAATGGAAAGAACAACAAATTTGCGCATAATAGATAACCCTAACATTGTAACAAAAAGAGGATAATTTTATAGTATATAGAAAAACTGATTGTGGGGGGAAATACATACTATATTCACCGCACCTTGCATGAAAAGTGAACCTTTTATCCGCCATAAAGGGAAATAACTCGTGTAAAATGAATAATCGGAAATGTGCATATATACCATCGTGTTATCGGTTTTCGTGCTATTATCGATTTTCAGATATAGCGATTAACAGTGTTAACCCTTCATTCATATGACGATTGGAATTTTCAAAGAATGGCTAGTTAAATATTTCTTTGCGCATAAGATTGTTTTTAAAGCCATTCTTGTATTTTAATATACTCTCGATTACCTGGCAACTTTTGTTGTCAGTAAAATGGCGTCATCTATTTCCGTGGCAAATAAAAACAAGGCCTATATACGGGATGGAAACGAATATAAAATCCGGAAATGGCTGGTTTTAAAATTTCATGGTTCTGGTCATCTACCAAATCATACTACATCTAAATAAAATAACAGAATGTTTGAAAATGACCACTTTCAAAATTGTGTTTACTTTTGATGTTTTATTTAGTGCTGAAACCACAATGCACTGCAAAGTGACATGTATTTTATATTAGAAACAGGCACGTTTCAGTCGGCTCTTTTGTTTACAAATACGATAGTGACCCCATGATAGTTACATGACAGGAAGAGCAGGTGTCTGAGAGGCAGACGACATAGTTAAATTTATATAGCCCTTCTGGATTTTTTTCCAGCTACTTTATAAATGAAGTACATTTTTGGCATTGCAAAAAGTATGGTTCAGTAGGTAGGTTCACTGTTTTTGGTACTTACGTCTTTAAAAGTAAACTTTATCATTTTTTTACAGATGTCAGCTTTCGTATTGTTTATGTTCCATAAATAGAAACCGGAAGACACGTCAAAAATAATGCGTGCGCTGTGAAAATCAAAATAAAATGGATACCACGAAAACAGATGACGCACGAAAACACTTTACCGTGACGATAAGTGTGCTTTCTTGATATTTTTTGTTTAAACCCAGTGTGTGTTTTGTATATTTGTTTAAGTTAACGAGTATCTTTATTGATATGTCAGTTTGTGTGTTTTGCTGTTTTTAAATCTTAGTTGGTATTTTTTCGGAGAAAAGGGGTTAAACGTAGTTTTAACGATAACGGCTTGCTATAGAAAACATATGATACTGTACAGCTTAATCATAACCAAAATGTGTAGAGGAGCACCCCCCACCCCCACCTTCCACGCATCCCATCATTTTCGTACTTGGGGACTTAGAACAGGCTTTACCGGTATTGGAGAACTTCTGAATCGGTACCTGGGAATAAACCTGAATTATTTGGCAAAAAAGATATTTTCACGTCATAATATTGTATAAAAAGCGAGTTTATATGATTATACGAGAATATGTAGCATATACCTGTTAACGAGAGTGACAGATATTATGATTTTATTAGAAAACTGGCAGCTTACAATTTATTTACGTAGACCGTTATCAGTGACTAATACTGGACATTTTTGCACTAAAATGTTAAAAGAATAAGTTCAACTGTGTTATATCAAAAAGACCGGTGAACGTTGGTTTGGTTTGGTGTTATGGTGCTTAACGTCGCTCTCAACAATATTTCAGCTATATCGTGGCTGTCAGTTTTATTGGTGGAGGAAACCGGAGTACTCGGAGAAAACCACAAACCTGTCGCAAGCCATTGACAAACTTTATCACAAAATGTTGTATCGAGTACACCTCGCCATGAACGGGGTTCGAGCTCACACAGACTAGTGAATGTAGATACCAGTACCTAGTATTAGCAAGGACGCACAAATCTTACTTTGTAAAAAAAATAAAATCTCTCGATGCTACAGAGAAGTTCTCTGAAACGGATATACAAAAATGCTCGAGTTGTACAATGACAACATATTTATAATATTTTGTGGACATTTTTCCAACGGACAGTAGGCCTCTTACCGACTTGTTTCTTTATTTGTATATGTCAGACTTCATTCTCAAGAAAAAAGAAAATAAGCTAGCTCGATTCTTTGATTTAACAATTCGTATATATATGATGTCAGTTCACTAAATAATTGTAATTGTTTGTAATTATGTTAATCGCATTTATCACATTGAGGTTGAAATAAAGAATACCACAGATACAGCTAGGTCTGCTTCATACATTGACCTACATCTAAGCATTGACAGTCATGATCGGTTAAGAAAGAATTTTTACGCCAAAAGGGATGCTTTCAATTTTCCCATTGTGAGTTTTCCATTTATATCTAGCAACTTTCAGCAGCATCTTCATATGGAGTATATATCGGTCAGTTGATCCGATATTCCAGAGCTTGTGGTTCCTATCAAGATTTCCCTGATAGAGGGTTGCTGTTTACTTAAAGAAGCCACTGAACCAAGTGTTCCTAGTGGATAGATGACGTCACCACTTTGACAGTTTTACCGTTGCCCCCACAATTTGGTTAACCGTTACGGAATATCTGAGTCACAAATGACAACGGATATGTTCTGTTAGTCGTAATCATAATCCAATCCTTTCCTCATTTATGACTTATTACTGGCTTTATAAAACGACGGGTGCCAGTAGTGGTGTGGGAACTGCTCACCCTACCGGAGTACCTGAGTTAACTCCCCTGTTTTTAGTGGGACCGTGTTGATCAGTCTTTTTTGTGTAGTGCTTTGCATATCATTGTCTGTCCCCTTCTCTCTTTTCTGTTGATCAAAGTGCTGTCTGTCCTTCGATTTATGACTTCTGATTACCCCTTTGCTATCTTCAAACTTTTCTGATAAAATGATAAAATATTTGATTTGAAAATATATACAAATGTATGGTTTACCTGTGTGCCATTTCCATTGCAGAACGCATCGTTCACACAGAACACCTTTAGGCATGGCAACTCTAAGATACACCGTCCCTGAACTTTGTGGATAAAAACGTTTTCCTTGTCCTTCAATGTCTAACGGGAAGCGGTTTAAACATTCTTGAGTAACTGGATTTTTGGCGGACACTTCCGGACATAACCGGAACTCAAAATATCCATTTTTATTCTTTTCAACTTCAATTGCAATATTTATGTGAGTATCATCATTATGATATGTCCGTGCTATTATTCCATTTGAAAACTTTCCCCCTTGTTCATTGGGGTGTGGATTTGATTCCCATGGGTCGCCGCAGATACCGCATTTTCCCTTGTTTACTTGCCACTGATGCTGAAAATGTAAAAGTGGAAATATTAGCTTCAACAATGTTAAGTTAAAAACAAATGTATACATTCAAGCCAGCTTTAGTGACCACCTCTATTAAGTTACAGTCAAACCTGCTTTAATGACCACCTCTATTAAGTTACAGTCAAACCTGCTTTAGTGACCACCTCTATTAAGTTACAGTCAAGCCTGCTTTAGTGACCACCTCTATTAAGTTACAGTCAAACCTGCTTTAGTGACCACCTCTATTAAGCAATACTTTGTATTATGTGACCTTAATTTTTATTTCACTCCACAGTGCATTTCATATCAATTAAACCTGTATTAAGCAACCACCTGTCTTATGTGACCATATTTGACTTTTCCCTTGGAAGGTCACATAAGACCGGTTTGACTGTATATAGTATTTTATTAAACATAGGCTTACTATTGTATAGTGGCATATTCCCCTTACCATGAACATGCAGTCACATATGTTTTCCTCTTAATCTAGGGAACCCCCAGGGCATAGAAATATGGTATTGTTTCTACTATGCTGGATACATTCCACTAAACCGGATTAAGGGTTAGTGCTTAACGCAACTTTCAACTAGGGGCGGATCCAGGATTTCAAGTTAGGCGGGGCGCACTTAAAAAAATTGCGCCGAGCGGAGGGAGGCGCGAAAATATTTGGGGTATTTCGTGTGTAAAATCACGATTTTACGCAAAAAGATCTTATTTTTTCCAATTTTAGGGGGGAGGGGGGGGGGGGGGGGGGCGCCGGGTGCGCCCCCCGCTGGATCCGCCCCATTCCAAAATAAATGGTACTAATTACATATTACTGGTACCAATATCATAATACTGGTACCAATTAATGTGATACAGCTGGTACCAATATTATACTGATACCAATCTCTTTTTTCTGGTACCATTCCCATATAACTGGTACCATTATCATGATACTGGTACTGGTACCAATTAATGTGATACAACTGGTGCCAATATTATACTGATACCAATGTCTTTTTTCTGGTACCATTCCCATATAACTGGTACCATTATCATGATACTGGTACTGGTACCAATTAATGTGATACAACTGGTGCCAATATTATACTGATACCAATGTCTTTTTTCTGGTACCATTCCCATATAACTGGTACCATTATCATGATACTGGTACCAATTAATGTGATACAACTGGTACCAATGTCACGTAACTGGTACCTTCTTGTGAGAGCATGTACATAGACAGTAATACATCTTACAGTAACAAATGATTGTACAATTTTATATGAGTGTTATCTACGTAGATAACTATCACCTGCCAAATTTATTTTTACATGTTTTATGGAAAATAAATTGTTATTTTTATATATAAAAAAAACGTTTGCAAAAAATGAAATTGGCTGATGATCAACAGCACTAAACGTACATACAATGTTTACTACATTGGTCTTGCTTAACCTGTATTGACATATTTGAGTGATAGCTGGTATATATTAAGCAGTCACCTGTATCAACAGGTCACATTTCTCATGTCCTGTCGGGGGCCGCCGTGACCATGATCGTATGGTAGTTGGATTTACTACCTATTGAATCAGTGCCTATCACCACTAACTTTATGAGTTCGAACCCCGCTCAGTCGAGGTGTACTCGATACAACATTATGTGATAAAGTTTGTCAGTAACTTGCGACAGGGTATTGGTTTTCTCCGGGTACTCCGGTCTCCTCCACCAATAAAACTGACTACCACGATATAACTGAAATATTGCTGAAAGTGGCGTTAAACACCTAACCATTATCAAAAATAATTTAGGGCCCGGGTGGCTCAATGAGCTAGGTAGTTGGATTACCTAACAACTCGTGCAAGCCTATCACTAATACGGCGTGGGTTCGCGTCCGGCTTTGTAAATTACAAAAAGGGTGCACTCGACTCTCAGCTGCAAATGATAAAGTTTACCAGTTGCTTGCCCATGGTCGGTGGTTCTCCCCAGGCACTCCGGCTTCTTCCACCACTAAAAGTGGTCGCCATGATATAGCTGAAATATTACTGAAAGCGGCGTTAAACACCAAAAATCAAATCAAATCAAAATCAAAAGTGATTTATTTAATTTTTGAAAAGATTAACAATATATTTTGCCATATGTGTGTCTTGAAATTGTGATTTGTTTTTACATCTGCATATTTTATAATAATTTATGAACATTTTAGAATAATCGACATATTCTGTTGAACATAATTATAGCCCGATTGCTTTATACACAAAAAAATGTCTAATTTCTAAGGGTCTGGTAGTTGAGGAAATTAATTTATAAAATTTGTTCACGCCACGATATAGCTGAAATACTGCTAATATTGGCGCTAAGCACCAATCACCCACTCAATCAATCAATCAACTTTTCTTGTCAGAATCAAAAGGTTGATGACTGTTAATTTTGGTCAAAAATGTGTTTTCCAATTTTGTTCATAGGAATAAATAAATGACATAACAGTCTTAGTGTAGGTCTATTATATAGGTATGGTCGCCTCAAGTCTGGAGAATCGTGAGTTCGACCCCCGGGCGTGTCATGTGAAACGTCACTTTGGATAGTTTTGACAAGGAAGCTGTTTTAACTATCGTAAACTAATGGATGACCATTAGACCACAGGCCTTGTGGCATGGATAATACCCTTTTTAACTGTATATTTACACATTTATTGTCAATCAAATTTCATCACTTTTTACTTTATTTAACGATTTCGTGTCCATATATCCATACAATCTTATGGTAACAGTAGCTTACATATCCTGGCCCTCCTTCTGTTGTTACCATTAGATTGTCAGGATATGGACACGAACACGTTTGAAAGTGAAAAAGAGAAGAAATAATCAAGAAATGTCATATAAGATAAATATGTAAACAGAAAGTTGAAAAAATGGAAAAGGCGGATGAGTAAATCCATGCCACCATCGAATGAGCATTTAACAACAATAAAGGCAATTAACATTTTTTTCTCCGAACGCACAAATACAAAAAAAAAGAAGAAGAAGATAAATTGAGTACTGCAAAATATTTTGACCGGGATGGGGCAGAATCGCTAAAAAGGTAGATGACACACATGTATTTTATTGTAGGCATCAAATATTATTGTTTTACATTAATAATTGTCAAAACACTAATGCTAATTATAATATACAGAGGTCACGACCTACAACATTTACCTATAAATATGTCATGTGATAAGAATGTGACTTCTTTTCCTCAATTCTCGGTAAAAAATGCATAAAATAAAGAATTTGACATCTGCAGACTAAACGAAAAGGGGGAGAATGCTGTGATTGCAACAATTAAGAATTGGGAATATAACACAATAAATATGCTCTCCAAGCTTGATTGTTCACTAATTTTTATACTTAACAAGTTACATATATATGAAAGAAATAATTTATCTTGTTTTACTTCATTTTCATTATATTCTAACTAAATATTGCATGTGATATTTCACTTACTAATTACTTTTTTTAAATTAAATTGCAAAAATATATATTATTTCATTTCTCATTAAATTTGTCATTTTATTTTTTGTTCTTAAATCAACATATTTTAGTTCATTTTCATTGAATTTAACTAAATATAGCATGTGATATTTCACTTATTAATTACTTTTATAAAATTAAATAACAACCTTTAAGTGGTCCCAACTTAAGTGCTAAAACAACAATCTATAGCGATAAAATCAATCAGGTATGACTCAGGTAAGAATTAGCATGGAGGCCATGTGAAACAATGAATTTTTCAAATGTTGGCCAGATGAGACTAAACCAACCCACCGATCTGTCGCAAGTCACTGACAAACTTTATCAGATTCCTGTTTTTTTTTCTTTGGGATATTTTCTTGGTTAGAGACGTTAGGAAAGGACACATGTTGCTACAACGTGACATATAGGACGAATTTCTGCCTTTAAATCCATCACGGTCACATTAATAGCAACCTAAGGGCATATCATTTAGACCAGAATACAAGAATGACCTCAACAATAAACGTCAATACAAATCTTACCCAATATCCGCCACAATTCAGGCCACCATCGTCTGTGTTTACTGGTGAATTGTAGCCTCGACGCCATAAACTTGACCTTTGACATGGTTCTATCATTCGACCTCTGGCATTGGCTATTGGGACTGTTGATAATATGGTTAATGCTAAAAGAACAATTCTGAAAAAAAAAATAAAAAAAATGATATGAATATATATTGTTATACAGTTGAGACAATTTCTTTTTTTTATCCCACTCAGGCGGGGTGTACTCGATACAACATTATGTGATAAAGTTTGTCAGTGACTTGCGGCAGGTTGATGGTTTTCTCCGGTACTCCGGTTTCCTCCACCAATAAAACTGACCGCCACGATATAACTGAAATATTGTGGAATGTGGCGTTAAACACCATAATCCTAACACTAAATATTGTTACACAGTTGAGACAATTTCGTTTATCCTGTAATCATCACATTTACTGTACAATAAACGTATAGGATTATTTACTGTACAATAAACGTATAGGATTATTTACTGTACAATAAACGTATAGGATTATTTGATTTTGCTTCTTCGTCTATTATGCAAATAACTATCTCCTGTGTAGAGCTAGCAGTAAGGAACGGTAACAGTAGGACGCGGACGTTACAGAGGACATACATGAAAATGATTACAACGACACTTGTTTCTCCCCTACTTTGGAAAACCTGGCAGTTATTATGGTTATTTTCAAATTACAGGATATACACAATACATATAAAAATTATATGTAAATTGTCCGTAAAATAAAATTATGTACTCTCGCTGTGACAAAGACTCGCTTAATTTCTTGTGTCTATAGCTCGTAGAAATCAATTATATATTTGCTCACATTGTACATGTGTGTACATATAATTGTATACAATATAAATAAACAAAAACAGATTCCTCTTTAACACTCTAGGTCCCACGAGGGGTAAATTGGGCAACTATAACTTCATAAAGAGAAAAAGATTGATTGATTGATTGATTTTTGGTGCTTAACGCCACTTTCAGCAATATTTCAGCTATATCATGGCGACCAGTTTTAGTAGTGGAAGAAGCCGGAGTACCCGGAGGGAATCACCGACCATGGGCAAGCAACTGGTAAACTTTATCACTTGCAGATGCGAGTCGAATGCACCCTTTTTGTAATTTACAAAGCCGGGCGCGAACCCACGCCGTATTGGTGATAGGCTTGTATGAGTTGTTAGGTAATCCAACTACCAAACTCATTGAGCCACCCGAGCCCCAAGAGAAAAAGAGTGCTGACTGGCAAAGAGAGACACAATATACATTTTAACGTTAGGGATGTTTGACATCTATTCCAGAGGTCTGGGTCGCTTAGGTCCCTAACAAATATAGAGTAGAGCCATGATAGTAAGAATAGTCTTGACAATATGTCGATCGATAATACTCTAGTGCTTCCATAGAAACGATTAAACAACAAAATGTATTGTAAAATGGAAATGAAGTTAGAAGTTAGATTGAACCGCGCTCCCCCCCCCCCCCTCCCCCCCCTCTCCCCCAGGGCAAAAAAGGGCGGTGTTACATGAAGTGAAAATAAGACCAATCATAAAAGTTTAATGTATCAAAAAGTGGTAACGACAACATAAATAGAAAGACAAACAATATAATGTAAAAAGATAAAAGATAAAAGAACAAACAACTACATAGAAAACTAAAGATTGAGCAACACAAACCCCACGAAAAACCGGAGGTGCATAACAAACCCCACAAAAAAGCTGAGGATGCATAGCTTGTGGTATTAGATGTCATATACTCTCTATTAATTGATAATTATTTTTTGTTGTTAAATTATTTATTTTTTGTAATTTTGTGGTTTTATTGTTTATTTTTGTTGTAATTTTGTTGTTTTTCCTTGTATTTCAAACCAATTATCATATATAACATAAACCTAGTTAATTACTACAGGAAGTGGTATCTATCATTGTTTTCGTGCTAAATATCATAAAAAAGGGGGAATGAAAATGTATTATAACAGAGACCTTTTGTGCATAAAATTAAAGAGAGTGAGTGAAAAAAAAATACAAAATTTCGAATAAGATCAACAAAGACAGTTACAAAACTACAGTCAAGGGACACAATTATTCACCATTTACGATTTTCCGATTTTCCCCCAATTTTTTTTTTTTTATAATAAATTTCAGGTTTTTTTCTAAGCAAATCTACTGAAGTTAAGTGTTGTTTCAATGAATTATAATAACACATGTAAGAACGAAAGAATAAGTATATACAGTTTGGCATCACAATTTTAAAAATAATATTTTAATTCATAATTTTCAATTTTTTCAGAAAAAATAAACTGTTCATTTACTTTTTGTGCCTGTTCAAGCCAATATCTGGATTTCCAACGTAATAAGTCCTTGCTCTCTTTTTGTTTTCAGTGAATAAATGTGAGAAGTGATCAATTTGTTTTGTTGATTTTAGTGGTATTGTTGACCGTCACTCCTTAAACTGTTTTCCCATTGTTATATTTGTATAGTGGCTTGCAACGTGCAAATTCAGATTTCTGGATCTTAAATAACAAAATTATATGAAAAGTATGAAGAAAAATTTCAAAGCGGTTTTTGAAAGAAAAAAAACCCATTCCTGAGTGAAAATTTTAGAGGTACATGTATTGGTCAATATGTGATCTCTGTATATTTTTTGTGGAAAGAGGATTATGGAAAAAAGGGGAAATCGGAAGTGACGGATAATTGTCCCTGATTATAAATCAATGAATCAAAAATAAAACGCGGGAATGATCACAATCTTTCCTCCCTTACAATGTCGGACTGTCCACTTGTTTTTGTTTATTATTATTTTTAAAAAAATATTTGACGCTTAAGAAAACAAATGAATCTTTGTACCTAATGTTTACCATCAAATGTCAGATTAATTGCTCTTTATTTAAGAGTAGCATATTTTGATATGCCTTCCAGGGATTTATAAATAGTATTTACTAACCACAAATTGAATGAAGAAAGAAATTGTCATGAGAGGCAACATTATTTTTCTGCGCTGTCGGTTTCCGAGGCCAACATCGTTTATTGTACTCACACGTCTGTTAGATTACTTGTCTAATTAATTGAAGAGCAGAACATGTTGGTTTATGGGAATTAGGAACATATTTTTGTGTTATTTTCTGTGACAGATAGAGGATATGTAATAATATTTTACAGAATTTTACTACATGGAGTAATTAAATCCTTAATTTGTCGTTTGTGTAATGGTTAGGGACCGACTATTTAACATTTTAAAGGGAGGGGGTAAAGTTTTCCCTGGAGCAGGAATTTTACTACATGGAGTAATTAAATCCTTAATTTGTCGTTTGTGTAATGGTTAGGGACCGACTATTTAACATTTTTAAGGGAGGGGGTAAAGTTTTCCATGGAGCAGGAATTTTACTAAATGGAGTAATTAAATCCTTAGTTTGTCGTTTGTGTAATGTTTAGGGACCGACTATTTAACATTTTAAAGGGAGGGGGTAAAGTTTTCCCTGTAGCAGGAATTTTATTACATGGAGTAATTAAATCCTTAATTTGTCGTGTGTGTAATGGTTAGGGACCGACTATTTAATATTATAAAAGGAGGGGGTAAAGTTTTCCCTGGAGCAGGAATTTTACTACATGGAGTAATTAAATCCTTAATTTGTCGTTTGTGTAATGGTTAGGGACCGACTATTTAACATTTTAAAGGGAGTGCAGAGTTTTCCCTGGACATATATTTTTTCCATGCGAAACACGAAAATCAGATTATTTGTTCGGACATGCAAAATCAGTATTTTTTTCAAATTTTATCGAAATTTCTCGTTGAAAAACTAGTTAAATCATTTACTTTCTTGTTTGTTTGTGAGTTGTTGTTGTTGAGTTTGAAAAGTTTGACACAAGAAACACACTGACCAATCACAGTCTTAGGAAAATTCTGGAACATTCCATGAACATGAATTACAACCTCCGTTACATATACGTTAACGACAATTAATGTCCGTCACAAAACTTGTGTGGGATTATGATTTGTCTCCCTTTATCTAAATTCTTACTTAATTAGGTGTCTACGTTTTTATTACAATAAACAAACATCAATTATACGAAATTAGCAATGATCCAAATATCAAGTTTTAGTCATATTTTTGATTACCTCCCTTTGACGTAAATGTCAATCAATATTCGGATTTCCGTCATATATTTTTACGACCGATTGATGTCAATGGTCACACAACACCAATACGATATAATTTCCCTGTACTTCTACTTCTAAAAAATACTGAACGCCTAATACAAGTTGAAGATTGTGTCAGATGTATATATATGTATGTATTGATTCGAACACACCGATATTAAACAACGTTTCTAAGTAATATTTACACCACGGTTTTCCGAGTTAAGCGTTTAAACAATCGAACGCGAACCGTTTAACTCTGAAAACCGTGTTGTAAATGATCTGTAACATGAAGCTACGCAATATCACATCTAGGTCGTTGATTATTGCACGGCTTTCTGAGAGTAATAAAACTACAGCCCAGATTTAAAGTGTGCAATATCTCGTATCTGCGTGTATTATTTGATAGTTCTTAGCTGTTACTTACATTCTGGTATTTTAATCATAAAAAGATCAAAGGAAAAGAATGCATTGATGTTACAACTATACATGTACAAGGTATTACGTAATTAAATATGATGTATTATTAATTAACTCTATGTTATTGTTGTCAATACAGCCTAAACTGTCTTTACAATATAAATTCATAAACTCGGCCAATATAAAAAAAAATGAACCAATATCGATATTGGCTTATTTTTTTTTTATATTGGCCGTGTTTATGATTTTACAATACCCTTTATAAGATAAAATTCTATGGTTAATTAATAAATATATCAATTTTATAAGATAAAATGTTATGGTTAATTAATAAATATATCATTTCGTGATGATAGATAATTACATAATGTCGCGATCAAGTTATTTTATAAATAGACATAATATTATTACATTTTCTGAACTTATGTTAAGTAAAAGAAAACCAATATTGAAGAAACTCTGTCATTTAATAAGAGCTATTAATACATTTTGTTTGTCCTCCAGGGGCCGTGTTCTCAAAAGTATCCTAAGATTTGTCCTAAGATATGTCTTAGGACGATTTTTAGGATGGTCTTAGGACCATCTTAGGACATGTCCTAAGAGTGATCTCGAAGCCCTCTTAAGACTATCCTAACTCAGGATGTCTTAACTATATCCTAAGTGTCAAGGCAATGATTAGAAAAATAGAAATATTGTGTACAACAATTATTTCCAATATTAAAATATAGCAAACACTTGATAAAAATACTCATAATAAAATATAAGATGTAAATATTTTTTTTCTTCCAATTTCATCTACTTTTTACGCTTCATCCCACCAGTCTGATTTTTGTTTTCTTTAATTTGAAGTTATCTATATATACTTAGTTCTGAAGGCCATATATGATACATAACTAATGTATAACACTTTTTTATAATGAAGTACAGCCATTACCGTTATTTTTTTGTGTGATTACTTTCGAGTGAGCTGATTTCAAACTTTAAATGAATTACTGATTTAAGATGAACAAAAGATATCTCGTGCGCCGTTTAAATTATAATAGAACAATCATTGTTAATTCACTTATTTAGATATAAAAACAGCATAAAGGTGCATACCAATCATGTTCTACAACTTAAAGTTCGTTTTTGGTACAAAATATCAAATTATATTACAATTTCGGGCCTAGGACTATCTTAAGACACCTCTATATATGTGCTAAAGTTAAGACAAATTATGCGACATGTCCTAAGTTAGGACATGGTCAAGAACACGACTTAGGACTAAGATTTGTTCTAAGATGGTCTTAGGGCATGTCTTAGTCCTAAGACACTTTCGAGAACACGGCCCCAGGCTCTTAGTCGATAAATGATGCCTTGATAAACACGAGTATTGGAATGTGTAACAGATTAACAATATGCTATAGCTATAGTACATACGTTAGAATTGTGTATTACTACGATAAAACGAGGTATCTCGCCATTGTCACAAAATCTGTCAACAATCGATTCCCATAAGTACATCTATCGAGTAATGTAGGTATGTCAATTACATAACTAATAGGACATTATTCTGTCTATTTAATATCATTGACCTCTATTGTTTTGTGTTTTTTTGTATGTGAAATGAGGGATTTTTATATAATTGTGTATTGCTTAATATAAGGTGAGGTGACATAACATACGGATTTATCTAATAACCTGTCTATCAATCATTCAATACTTTGTACATAATGCATTTTAATTATGGCAAACACAAAAACAATTACATACAGTTTTTACTATCAATATTAAGGAGACAAAAAATATCGTGTAAAGTCAATAATAATAGATAAAATCGTGCGTCTTGAATCACCATTGCATGAATTTATTATTAACCGTGTCAGTGAGTTATAGACAATGTGAAAAGGTTAAACAATGAATATTGTTACTATATATAAAAAAAAACAGAATTGCTATATTCATGCAAATTAGTCATGCCAATAAAATAAGCAATATCTATACGTCACGAAAATACTTAACCTAAGGCTAGAGGGGCTCGACAAAATGTGTATTGTGAATACATGTTTATGGAACGATTACCTTACAGAAAAGGTACAGAACAAAGGGTTCCTAGTGGTAAACTTTAAGTGATCACTTTCCACGTTTTATGATCGTCATTCTGGCTTGGTTAACCGTTATTTAAGAACATGTGATTATCTGTGTAAGTTGCTAACTAACAAAATTAACAAGTAGAAAGCTGTTTTCTAAATCACAATTCATCAATTCATTTTTGTTGTACTGATTCCTTGCTTATGGCACACCGTGGTGGACTTAGTTTGAGTATCATTATTTGTAGAATTGGAAGAGGGCGTTAAGTTTCCTTTTGCCCTGGGGCCCAAAAATTCACTTGGCGGCCCTGGGTAATCGTGTTGCTCAATCGTCAATTAGTATGCAGTGTATTGTCGGCCATTGCTTGTTTTCGTCGTTTCTCCTTTTGGCAATTACAATGTCTGTCCTTCCGATTAGCAACAACTGCCGATTACCACATTGGTATCTTCAATCTTTTTCGTTTTACGCCTCTCATACAAAAGTCAAAATATCAGTTTCTTTTAAAGCTTTACCCAATACTATATGTTATTCGGGATCTTCACAGGGAACATGGACCCGTATCCCTTGTGAAGCTCGAATAACAATTATATTCTACTGGAGTGTTCCGATTCAGTAAACTAGCACTAGAAAAAACACTTACAAACTGTGACGCTTTTCCGTATAACAATGCCCCTAATGATTTGAATGTACTGATATTACTGGCCGTTTTGCCATTTTTGTTTACTAGCAGACGACTAATTTCGATTATCTCTCCTTTTAACAAACAGAAAAATTAATATCGGAACGGATATAGGGGGGGGGGGGGATCCGTACAACTTGTTTTTAGCATTTTCTTATTGTAATTTATTTATCAAAAAGAGTATAGAATATGAAACGATGACGAGACGCAATTTTACATAAAAATCCTGTCCATACCTTCGACCCTACCACGGGGATACGGGCTCGTATCCCCTGCTTTATTAACCAATCAAATTACAAGATTAGCCAAGATATTTCACTCCAGTCGAAAATAAACTTATATACTGTATTTACCTGTTGAGAAGTCATTTATAAATGTAATTCACAAGCATGATGTGTAGATAGTCAGATCGTCAATGTATTTATTTTTAGAAGAAAAACCTATAAATCTGTTTTTAACGGTGATAAAAAGTGTCACACAATAGAGACATCATTTTTTTTTACATCTACTGCACGTGTTTGTTCATAAAATCTCTATCACGTACGTTCTCTCCTGACAATTATTGTATTAAAATGTTTTATAAATGGATACTTAGTATGTATTTACATTAATATCCCATGAAAAGAATGTCTACGCCAATCCGTCACGTTTAATCTGCCGGAATAACCTATCTGAACAAGCGGGGGTTTTGTTAATTATAATAAAAGTGCTGAATGCACTGAGGATTCAGGTTAGCGACCAATGTGATTCCCGAAATAATTGAAGCACATTATAATATAAGACTATGCAGTCTTTTAGTATCAATGGCCGAAATATGTTAATCAACTAACCATTTTATGTTGTGTCTGTAAAATATATTTGTATGTTAATGTGGAATTATATTCAACAATAATATTTACATTTCACAGAGACTGAAGAACCCGCTGATGCAAGAAGCTGAAACCGCCTACACAGTGCCCGAATACCTTAATTTTCTAGCTGTTAGGAACATATCCAAATATTTTATTACAAAAGAGAAAATCCGTTGATCAGATGAAAATGTCATCTCCGATTTCAGTCAAACCATGTTATCATGAACAACGATTGCTTTATTTATTTATTGATTGATTGTCGTTTTACGTTCAAAGAGCAGTATTTCAGCTATTTTCAGGCTACAATACGCGTACACTTTTTGTGGAATCTATAAAATGAAACAGTTTTAAACGTATAGTGAGCATAGTACTCTCGTAACACGTTACCAACTAAATGAAAACAAGGATGAAAATGTACAGTAAAAGAAAAAAGAGTTTGAAGATATCAAATGGGTAATTAAAATCCATAATTCGAAGAAGGACAGCACAATGGCCAACAGAAAAAGATCAAAGAGACAAACAACGGTCTACACAACACTACTCAGAAAACAAAAGATCGAGCAACACGGACTCCACTAAAAACAGGGGATGAAGTGCTCCACTAGTTACAGCTGCCGTGTTACTCTAGTTACATCTAAAAACAGGGGATGAAGTGCTCCACTAGTTACAGCTGTCGTGTTACTCTAGTTACATCTAAAAACAGGGGATGAAGTGCTCCACTAGTTACAGCTGTCGTGTTACTCTAGTTACATCTAAAAACAGGGGATGAAGTGCTCCACTAGTTACAGCTGTCGTGTTACTCTAGTTACATCTAAAAACAGGGGATGAAGTGCTCCACTAGTTACAGCTGTCGTGTTACTCTAGTTACATCTAAAAACAGGGGATGAAGTGCTCCACTAGGTACAGCTGTCGTGTTACTCTAGTTACATCTAAAAACAGGGGATGAAGTGCTCCACTAGTTACAGCTGTCGTGTTACTCTAGTTACATCTAAAAACAGGGGATGAAGTGCTCCACTAGTTACAGCTGTCGTGTTACTCTAGTTACATCTAAAACAGGGGATGAAGTGCTCCACTAGTTACAGCTGTCGTGTTACTCTAGTTACATCTAAAAACAGGGGATGAAGTGCTCCACTAGTTACAGCTGTCGTGTTACTCTAGTTACATCTAAAAACAGGGGATGAAGTGCTCCACTAGTTACAGCTGTCGTGTTACTCTAGTTACATCTAAAAACAGGGGATGAAGTGCTCCACTAGTTACAGCTGTCGTGTTACTCTAGTTACATCTAAAAACAGGGGATGAACTCAGGTGCTCCACTAGTTACAGCTGTCGTGTTACTCTAGTTACATACGATAAATGACAAGTCGTGAATGAGGAAAGAACCGGGAAGTGCTTATGACAAGTGGAATATATCCGTAGTCATTTGTGACTCAGACATTCCATAAAGGTCAACCAAGTCATGGTGACGACTGTAATACTTTCGAAGTGATGACTTCAACTTAACCAATATGAACTCCTGGTTAAGGAGCTTCATTGTTAGCAGCAACCCTATATAAAGAAAATCCTGATAGGAACAACAAGCTCTGTAAGATATATGCTCAATATGCAGGTGCTGTTGGAATGTTGCTACATATAAATGGAAAGTGCACAATGGGAAAATTGAATTATCTCTTTTGTCGTAAAGTTTCGTTCTTAACCGGTTCCCGTTTTGAGGTGTAGCTCACGGTATGAAGCAGTCCTAGCTTCCTAAATTCCAACACGTGTAATATCCAGCCTCAGCATTAAGCCATGTATGTCCTCCTCATCGGACAATTCCAGTTTCTATGGAAACACTATAACGATTTCACATTTTCACTATTTTATTCAACGATTTTAGCTCTATCTATCAAATATAAGAATTTAGATATAGTCTCATCTCTCATGCGAAACGTAACATTAGACATTTAAAATAAATGATGATTTTATGTCCTCTGTTATTTGAAAAAAAAGCAAGTAGTGTACTTCAACAAAACTGGTGTAACTCCGCCACAAGTTTGTGCCTGTCTGAAGACAAGACTGGTGTAACTCCGCCACAAGTTTGTGCCTGTCTGAAGACAAGACTGGTGTAACTCCGCCACAAGTTTGTGCCTGTCTGAAGACAAGACTGGTGTAACTCCGCCACAAGTTAGTGCCTGTCTGAAGACAAGACTGGTGTAACTCCGCCACAAGTTTGTGCCTGTCTGAAGACAAGACTGGTGTAACTCCGCCACAAGTTTGTGCCTGTCTGAAGACAAGACTGGTGTAACTCCGCCACAAGTTTGTGCCTGTCTGAAGACAAGACTGGTGTAACTCCGCCACAAGTTTGTGCCTGTCTGAAGACAAGACAGGTGTAACTCCGCCACAAGTTTGTGCCTGTCAGAAGACAAGACTGGTGTAACTCCGCCACAAGTTTGTGCCTGTCTGAAGACAAGACTGGTGTAACTCCGCCACAAGTTTGTGCCTGTCTGAAGACAAGACTGGTGTAACTCCGCCACAAGTTTGTGCCTGTCTGAAGACAAGACTGGTGTAACTCCGCCACAAGTTTGTGCCTGTCTGAAGACTAGACTGGTGTAACTCCGCCACAAGTTTGTGCCTGTCTGAAGACTAGACTGGTGTAACTCCGCCACAAGTTTGTGCCTGTCTGAAGACTAGACTGGTGTAACTCCGCCACAAGTTTGTGCCTGTCTGAAGACTAGACTGGTGTAACTCCGCCACAAGTTTGTGCCTGTCTGAAGACTAGACTGGTGTAACTCCGCCACAAGTTTGTGCCTGTCTGAAGACTAGATTTCCAACGTCATATGTCGCAGTCTTTTTTATGTTCAATGATTTGATTTTGTTGTGATATTTGGGAAATTGTTGATCGTTACTGTGTAAACTGTCTTTTTATTATTATCTCCCCTGAGCAATGCATGGCTTCATAGTACTATTGTTGAGTTTACATGTATAGGTACTCAGTTTCTGATTTAATGTCAGTTATTTGTGTGTTGGATTAAATGCAGATGACCTTTATATTTTTATTTCTAAATTTTCATGCTTTTAAATATTTTTTATTATTTTATTATTTTTTGTTGTTGCTTAAATGCATGAGCTTCTTATTTTTAGCTTGCTTTTGTTCAGTTGATATCTGCTTCTGTAACTTGTGTCTATATTGAATTGCATAAATTGATGTATGTTTTTATTTAATATGTTTGTATGCATAATTGTATATGTTGTTATATACCATAGTCGATTATTAAAAGCTCATTAGAGCTTGTGTTATATGTATGATTTATATCGACTCTAAATAAACCTTTGAATTGAATTAAATGGGAAGGAAACGTAATAGTTGTGTTAAATTGTACGACAATTAATATTCCTTTGTTGGACGGTGTATGCCTATCAATAATTATGTCAGCATGATGTACAAAAAGAGACATTATGACAGCCATCTGTTATAATGTTATCAATGTTTCCCCCTTACATACACAAAAATGGGAGCGAGTGCATGGGTGGATAAGTACTTAATGTCGTTGTCTTGATCACATGCATAATACTTCTAACAGGCGTTATCTACCCGTTAAACACACACTTTGGTTTCATGCTCTCAACAACTATTCAATTATTTGACTTTCTGATCTTTTGACCTTGACGGTACTCATTGATTTAACTTTCTGATCTTTTGACCTTGACGGTACTCATTGATTTGACTTTCTGATCTTTTGACCTTGAAGGTACTCATTGATTTGACTTTCTGATCTTTTGACCTTGAAGGTACTCATTGAAGGTTTTTCCAGAAACGCATCATACACACTAAAATAGATATCTACATTTATATCAAGGTTTCCAGACATTCACTCATGACTAGAGGTTTCATCGTTCAGTGCATGACTAGAGGTTTCATCGTTCAGCCCATGACTAGAGGTTTCATCGTTCGGCCCATGACTAGAGGTTTCATCGTTCAGCCCATGACTAGAGGTTTCATCGTTCAACCCATGACTAGATGTTTCATCGTTCAACCCATGACTAGAGGTTTCATCGTTCAGCCCATGACTAGAGGTTTCATCGTTCAACCCATGACTAGAGGTTTCATCGTTCAGCCCATGACTAGAGGTTTCATCGTTCAACCCATGACTAGAGGTTTCATCGTTCAGCCCATGACTAGAGGTTTCATCATTCAACTCATGACTAGAGGTTTCATCGTTCAGCCCATGACTAGAGGTTTCATCGTTCTGTTCGTCTTACCTGCTCCGTCTTTCCTTCCTCATGTTGTATTGTAGTCACATTACAACCATGAAATGTTCAAAGTGACGTTAAATGCTAATGACCCAAATCAATCTACACACACAAGACATAAATACTCTTTTTACGTCAGTTTTCTTAACTGTATAATAGCTAACGTCCTCACATCAAGTACGGAAGATAGTGGGGATATTCAGACCAGTTTTAAATATATGTTTGCTGTTTCTCCGCCAAATAACAGCAGTTGAGTGGACTGTATAGTAAGCATAATATACCTTGTTTGTTGGTTTAAATAAAAAAAAAAAGGACAGACATGCTTATCATCTCATGAAAAAGTAACTTGTTCCCGACATTCTTTAGCTAAGTAAAGTATATTCGCCTGATATCTGACTGTCAAACGCTCGCTTGGTTTAGAAACAAACCAATCACTCAGTGTTCAATAACGACCGTTCAATCAAACACTCGTTTGGTTAAATAAAAGCATTCATTCAAACACTCGCTTTGGTTAAAAAAAACCCCCAAATCTCTCAGTAATGCACTTCCATTATGTTCAGTAACGACCTTTCAATCAAACGCTCGCTTGATTAAAAAAAATCATTCAGTAATCCACTTCAATGATGTCAAATAACTATCACTCAGTCAAACACTCTCTTGATTTTAAACAACAATCACTCATTTTTTAAATCGATTAAACTAAATTTTGAAAACTAAACGTAAAAAAGCAGCTGTTGTGTTTAGTGTATTTGACACCTGTATACATGTATGCAATGAAACATTTTGTTCTCACTGTTGCATTGGTATATGTGAATTTTGATATTAAGAAAAATGGTAAACAAAAAAAAATAATAAAAAATTAAACTTACTTGGTTGTTTGCATAACTGATAAAATATTCACTTTTCCTGAACCTGCAGAATTAAAATGTGCCATGGCGACCCGCGCCAGTGGCCGAACCATATCCGTTACTGTTTTCAAAATAAGTGGTAATAGTCGTGAATATGTGTTCCGAAGGTAACAGTTAATATCTTCTATTTTACTGTCCTCATTGGTTTAATTGTTCTTTGTCGATTCGGGGATCAGTACGGGGGAAATCACTATTATAGATTTAAACATAATTCATAATAATATCATTATGAACAACAACGAGTTATCTAAAAATAAAAATGTCGTTAAATCTGATTTACAGGGAGGGTTGGATATACCTGTAAAAGTTGGAGAAAAAAAACATAAAAAAATGTTTTATAGAAAATTTGTAGATTTACGATTGGTTTAGCAGCTATGATGGCCCTGGTTGGCGTCCATACATCATTAGTTATGATTTCTCTTGACAACTGGACACCTTCGTTTTGTACGACAACTATACATATCAGATATCATGTCACTTATTCGTGTAAATGTCAGATTTGGACACATCGTGTCGCCTTTACGAAATCGTTTGTCAAAGATATGTTATATGTATGGAGCTTTTTCTCTTTCGGAGCACCCATCTTACGGATACAACAACGTAGTTGACCCTGGACGAACCGCAATTAGTATCGGCACGACTTGTGTTCTATTGAATGATTCTCAAATGGAACGCGATACATTTGTTAGTTTTAGTAAACTTATGAGTAGATTAAAACGAAGTGACATGGTTAATATTTTGATTAATTTTAATTCTAATAAAAAGATGTTTCAAATTATTATGACTTTTGGGAAATATTTAAGATAAAGGTGGCTAAGAATTTGTCATTCAAAAGTAAATGGATTTTAGCTATAAATGTCATGTAACTAACAAGAGGGAAAGTGTATGGTACACATTAATGACTCTGTTACTTCAATAATTAATACTATATCAGACTGTAAATTCTATAAAGTCTATCCTGGCAACATTTTGTGGTAGGGTGCCGTCGTGGCCGTGATCGCATGCTACTTATGCAATCAGTGTCTGTCACCACTAACGTTGTGAGTTCGAATCCCACTCATGCGATACAACATAATGTGATAAAGTTTGTCAATGACTTGCGACTGGATGGTGGTTTGCTCAAGGTACCCCGGTTTCCTTGACCAATAAACTGACCGCAACGATAAAACTGAAATATTGTTGAAAGTGGCATTAAACACTATAAACCAACCAACCTACGTTTTGTGGTATACAATTTATGTTATGCTTTGTTGTATATATTTTGTGGTATACATTTTATGTTATGCTTTGTTATATATATTGTGTGGTATACATTTTATGTTATGCTTTGTTATATATATTGTGTGGCATACATTTTATGTTATGCTTTGTTATATATATTTTGTGGTATACATTTTATGTTATGCTTTGCTATATATATTTTGTGGTATACATTTTATGTTATGCTTTGTTATATATATTTTGTGGTATACATTTTATGTTATGCTTTGTTATATATATTTTGTGGCATACATTTTATGTTATGCTTTGTTATATATATTGTGTGGTATACATTTTATGTTATGCTTTGTTATATATATTTTGTGGCATACATTTTATGTTATGCATTGCTATATATATTTTGTGGTATACATTTTATGTTATGCTTTGTTATATATATATATTGTGGTATACATTTTATGTTATGCATTGCTATATATATTTTGTGGTATACATTTTATGTTATGCTTTGTTATATATATTTTGTGGTATACATTTTATGTTATGCTTTGTTATATATATTGTGTGGTATACGTTTTATGTTATGCTTCGTTATATATATTTTGTGGTATACGTTTTATGTTATGCTTTGTTATATATATATATTGTGGTATACATTTTATGTTATGCATTGCTATATATATTTTGTGGTATACATTTTATGTTATGCTTTGTTATATATATTTTGTGGCATACATTTTATGTTATGCTTTGTTATATATATTGTGTGGTATACATTTTATGTTTTGCTTTGTTATATATATTTTGTGGCATACATTTTATGTTATGCTTTTTTATATATATTGTGTGGTATACATTTTATGTTATGCTTCGTTATATATATTGTGTGGTATACATTTTATGTTATGCTTTGTTATATATATTTTGTGGCATACATTTTATGTTATGCTTCGTTATATATATTGTGTGGCATACATTTTATGTTATGCTTTGTTATATATATTTTGTGGCATACATTTTATGTTATGGTTTGTTATATATATTTTGTGGTATACATTTTATGTTATGCTTTGTTATATATATTGTGTGGTATACATTTTATGTTATGCTTTGTTATATATATTTTGTGGTATACATTTTATGTTATGCTTTGTTATATATATTTTGTGGTATACATTTTATGTTATGCTTTGTTATATATATTTTGTGGTATACATTTTATGTTATGCTTTGTTATATATATTTTGTGGTATACATTTTATGTTATGCTTCGTTATATATATTTTGTGGTATACATTTTATGTTATGCTTCGTTATATATATTTTGTGGTATACATTTTATGTTATGCTTTGTTATATATATTGTGTGGTATACATTTTATGTTATGCTTCGTTATATATATTTTGTGGTATACATTTTATGTTATGCTTTGCTATATATATTTTGTGGTATACATTTTATGTTTTGCTTTGTTATATATATTTTGTGGCATACATTTTATGCTATGCTTTGTTATATATATATTGTGGTATACATTTTATGTTATGCTTTGTTATATATATTTTGTGGTATACATTTTATGTTATGCTTTGCTATATATATTTTGTGGTATACATTTTATGTTTTGCTTTGCTATATATATTTTGTGGCATACATTTTATGTTATGCTTTGTTATATATATATTGTGGTATACATTTTATGTTATGCTTTGTTATATATATTTTGTGGTATACATTTTATGTTATGCTTTGTTATATATATTTTGTGGTATACATTTTATGTTATGCTTTGTTATATATATTGTGTGGTATACATTTTTTGTTATGCTTTGTTATATATATATTGTGGCATACATTTTATGTTATGCTTTGTTATATATATTGTGTGGTATACATTTTATGTTATGCTTTGTTATATATATTTTGTGGTATACATTTTATTTTATGCTTTGTTATATATATTGTGTGGTATACATTTTTTGTTATGCTTTGCTATATATATATTGTGGCATACATTTTATGTTATGCTGTGTTATATATATTGTGTGGTATACATTTTATGTTATGCTTTGTTATATATATTTTGTGGTATACATTTTATGTTATGCTTTGTTATATATATTGTGTGGTATACATTTTTTGCTATGCTTTGTTATATATATATTGTGGCATACATTTTATGTTATGCTTTGTTATATATATTGTGTGGTATACATTTTATGTTATGCTTTGTTATATATATATTGTGGTATACATTTTATGTTATGCTTTGTTATATATATTTTGTGGCATACATTTTATGTTATACATGTTATATATATTTTGTGGTATACAATTTATGTTATTCTTTGCTATATATATTTTGTGGTATACAATTTATGTTATGCTTTGTTATATATATTTTGTGGCATATATTTTATGTTATGCTTTGTTATATATATTTTGTGGTATACATTTTATGTTATGCTTTGTTATATATATTTTGTGGTATACATTTTATGTTATGCTTTGTTATATATATTGTGTGGTATACATTTTATGTTATGCATGTTATATATATTTTGTGGTATACAATTTATGTTATTCTTTGCTATATATATTTTGTGGTATACAATTTATGTTATGCTTTGTTATATATATTTTTGGCATACATATTTTCATGTATACTTTAATTATGAAAAGAAAGTTTAAACAATGATGGTCATCAATTCCATCAATATCAACAAAACAAAAGAAAGTTTAAACAATGATGGTCATCAATTCCATCAATATCAACAAAACAAAAGAAAGTTTAAACAGAGATGGTCATCAATTCCATCAATATCAACAAAACAAAAGAATGTTTAAACAGTGATGGTCATCAATTCCATCAATATCAACAAAACAAAAGAAAGTTTAAACAGTGATGGTCATCAATTCCATCAATATCAACAAAACAAAAGAAAGTTTAAACAGTGATGGTCATCAATTCCATCAATATCAACAAAACAAAAGAACGTTTAAACAGTGATGGTCATCAATTCCATCAATATCAACAAAACGAGCAATCACTTCTCATTTTAACTGAACACACTGAACATAGATCATACCACGTCATATGACGTTGGAATCCAGATCCTGGCTTAGGACAGTCACAACAAGGTAGCGGAGTTAAACTGGTTAATGGGCTCCCAACCCAATCGTCCTGATAACTGGATCTCCAACGGCAATACACATAAAACAAGAGATAAAAACCTGCACAGATTCGCATTCACTCAAAGAGACCACATTATATCACAAAAATAAATGATAAAATACATGTAGACATAGACAGTAGGCAATTTGTGGTATACTCATATTTATAAATTATGTGCGTGCATTGTGTTGGTGAACATGTTCAGTCTACATTTTGTTCGGTGTCACTGAGGGTCTACACGACTAATTCCACAGAACTGACAAGAAGAGTTTGAAGATACGAAAGGACTAATCAGAATCCGTAATTCGAAGAAGGAAAGCCAAGCAAATCTCTAGTCGACGGATAGTGAATGCCATCATGATGTGTAGGCTGATATAATACGTAAAACGTTACCCTGGACATTAGGGGGTGTCGTGTTTATAGAGTATCACAATCCTTGTACGTTGAAATCAATAACTGAGATTTCTAAAAGGTATATTGCAGGGGCGGATCCAGGGAGGGGGGGGGGGGGGCACACCCGGCGCGTGCCCCTCCCTAAAATTGGAAAAAATATGATTTTTTTGCGTAAAATCGTGATTTTTCACACGAAATACCCCAACAATTTTCGCGTCTCCATTTTTTAAGCGCGCTCCCCCTAGCTTGAAATCCTGGATCCGCCCCTGTATTGTTTTAGCTGTTACAAAAGTTTAAATTTGTTCGTACCCATCCAACTATCCGTACTTTTTATGTGACAGTCTGACGTCACTGACCCATTTGTCTCATTTCCCATTACTGTATATGTTTGTTTTATTTACAGTCAAACCTGTATAGAAATGTCACTCAAGGGTACCTGAACATGTGGCCTTTATGAGCTGTTGCCCTTTATATATTGGTTAAAATTATATGTACTATTCATAAATGGAAAAACGAGACTGTCCTTTATTGACAGTGATTTGTTATATAGAGGTGTCCTTTATTGACAGTGATTTGTTATATAGAGGTGCTCTTTATTGACAGTGATTTGTTACATAGAGGTGCTCTTTATTGACAGTGATTTGTTATATAGAGGTGTCCTTTATTGACAGTGATTTGCTATATAGAGGTGTTCTTTATCGACAGTGATTTGTTATATAGAGGTGTCCTTTATTGACAGTGATTTGTTATATAGAGGTGCTCTTTATTGACAGTGATTTGTTATATAGAGGTGCTCTTTATAGACAGTGATTTGTTATATAGAGGTGCTCTTTATAGACAGTGATTTGTTATATAGAGGTGCCCTTTATAGAGAGTGATTTGTTATATAGAGGTGCTCTTTATTGACAGTGATTTGTTATATAGAGGTGTCCTTTATTGACAGTGATTTGTTAAATAGAGGTGCTCGTTATTGACAGTGATTTGCTATATAGAAGTGCTCTTTATTGACAGTGATTTGCTATATAGAGGTGCCCTTTATAGACAGTGATTTGTAATATAGAGGTGCTCTTTAATGACTGTGATTTGTTATATAGAGGTATCCTTTATTGACAGTGATTTGCTATATAGAGGTGCTCTTTATTGACAGTGTTTTGTAATATAGAGGTGACCTTTATAGACAGTGATTTGTTATATAAGGTGCTCTTTATTGACAGTGATTTGCAATATAGAGGTGCTCTTTATTGACAGTGATTTGTTATATAGAGGTGCCCTTTATAGACAGTGATTTGTTATATAGAGGTGCCCTTTATTGACAGTGATTTGTTATATAGAGGTGCTCTTTAATGACAGTGATTTGTTAAATAGAGGTATCCTTTATTGACAGTGATTTGTTATATAGAGGTGCTCTTTATTGACTGTGATTTGTTATATAGAGGTGCCCTTTATAGACAGTGATTTGTTATATAGAGGTGCTCTTTATTGACAGTGATTTGTTATATAGAGGTGCCCTTTATTGACAGTGATTTGTTATATAGAGGTGCCCTTTATAGACAGTGATTTGTTATATAGAGGTGCTCTTTATTGACAGTGATTTGTTATATAGAGGTGCCCTTTATTGACAGTGATTTGTTATATAGAGGTGCTCTTTATAGACAGTGGTTTGTTATATAGAGTTGCTCTTTATTGACAGTGATATGCAATATAGAGGTGCCCTTTATTGACAGTGATTTGTTATATAGAGGTGCCCTTTATAGACAGTGATTTGTTATATAGAGGTGCTCTTTATTGACAGTGATTTGTTATATAGAGGTGTTCTTTATTGACAGTGATTTGTTATATAGAGGTGCTCTTTATAGACAGTGATTTGTTATATAGAGGTGCTCTTTATTGACAGTGATTTGCTATATAGAGGTGCTCTTTATTGACAGTGATTTGTTATATAGAGGTGCCCTTTATAGACAGTGATTTGTTATATAGAGGTGTTCTTTATTAACAGTGATTTGTTATATAGAGGTGCCCTTTATAGACAGTGATTTGCTATATAGAGGTGCTCTTTATTGACAGTGATTTGTTATATAGAGGTGCCCTTTATTGACAGGGATTTGTTATATAGAGGTGCTCTTTATAGTCAGTAATTTGTTATATAGACATGCTCTTTATTGACAGTGATTTGCTATATAGAGGTGCTCTTTATTGACAGTGATTTGTTATATAGAGGTGCCCTTTATAGACAGTGATTTGTTATATAGAGGTGCTCTTTATTGACAGTGATTTGTTATATAGAGGTGCCCTTTATAGACAGTGATTTGTTATATAGAGGTGCCCTTTATAGACAGTGATTTGTTATATAGAGGTGCCCTTTATAGACAGTGATTTGTTATATAGAGGTGCCCTTTATTGACAGTGATTTGTTATATAGAGGTGCCCTTTATAGACAGTGATTTGCTATATAGAGGTGCCCTTTATAGACAGTGATTTGTTATATAGAGGTGTTCTTTATAGACAGTGATTTGCTATATAGAGGTGCCTTTTATAGACAGTGATTTGTTATATAGAGGTGCTCTTTATAGACAGTGATTTGTTATATAGAGGTGCCCTTTATAGACAGTGATTTGTTATATAGAGGTGTTCTTTATAGACAGTGATTTGTTATATAGAGGTGCCCTTTATAGACAGTGATTTGTTATATAGAGGTGTTCTTTACAGACAGTGATTTGTTATGTAGAGGTGCCCTTTATAGACAGTGATTTGTTATATAGAGGTGTTCTTTATAGACAGTGATTTGTTATATAGAGGTGCCCTTTATAGACAGTGATTTGTTATATAGAGGTGTTCTTTATAGACAGTGATTTGTTATATAGAGGTGCCCTTTATAGACAGTGATTTGTTATATAGAGGTGTTCTTTATAGACAGTGATTTGTTTTATAGAGGTGTTCTTTATAGACAGTGATTTGCTATATAGAGGTGCCCTTTATAGACAGTGATTTTCTATCTAGAGGTGCCCTTTATAGACAGTGATTTGTTATATAGATGTGCCCTTTATAGAAAGTGATTTGTTATATAGAGGTGTTCTTTATAGACAGTGATTTGTTATATAGAGGTGTTCTTTATAGACAGTGATTTGTTATATAGAGGTGCCCTTTATAGACAGTGATTTGTTATATAGAGGTGCCCTTTATAGACAGTGATTTGTTAAATAGAGGAGCTCTTTATAGACAGTGATTTGTTATATAGAGGTGCCCTTTATAGACAGTGATTTGTTATATAGAGGTGCTCTTTATAAACAGTGATTTTTTATATAGAGGAGCTCTTTATAGACAGTGATTTGTTATATAGAGGTGCCCTTTATAGACAGTGATTTGCAATATAGAGGTGCCCTTTATAGACAGTGATTTGTTATATAGAGGTGCCCTTTATAGACAGTGATTTGTTATATAGAGGTGCTCTTTATAGACAGTGATTTGTTATATAGAGGTGCCCTTTATAGACAGTGATTTGTTATATAGAGGTACTCTTTATAGACAGTGATTTGGTATATAGAGGTGCCCTTTATAGACAGTGATTTGTTATATAGAGGAGCTCTTTATAGACAGATATTTGTTATATAGAGATGCCCTTTATAGACAGTGATTTGTTATATAGAGGTGCTCTTTATAGACAGTGATTTGTTATATAGAGGTGCTCCTTAACGCAGGTTTGACTGTATATTGTTGAACTGGTTCTCCTCATGAATATTAATGAGATATTTGTCACTGGACAACAATTAATCGATTAATCAGTATACACATATACATGTAATGTAGAGGTGCTCTTTATAGTCAGTGATTTGTTATATAGAGGTGCTCTTTATTGACAGTGATTTGCAATATAGAGGTGCTCTTTATTGACAGTGATTTGTTATATAGAGGTGACCTTTATAGACAGTGATTTGTTATATAGAGGTGCTCTTTATAGACAGTGATTTGCTATATAGTCATGCTCTTTATTGACAGTGATTTGTTATATAGAGGTGCTCTTTATTGACAATGATTTGTTATATAGAGGTGCCATTTATAGACAGTGATATGTTATATAGAGGTGCTCTTTATTGACAGTGATTTGTTATATAGAGGTGCCCTTTATTGACAGTGATTTGTTATATAGAGGTGCCCTTTATAGACAGTGATTTGTTATATAGAAGTGCCCTTTATAGACAGTGATTTGTTATATAGAGGTGCCCTTTATAGACAGTGATTTGTTATATAGAGGCGCCCTTTATAGACAGTGATTTGCTATATAGAATTGCCCTTTATAGACAGTGATTTGCTATATAGAGGAGCTCTTTATAGACAGTGATTTGTTATAAAGAGGTGCCCTTTATAGACAGTGATTTGTTATATAGAGGTGTTCTTTATAGACAGTGATTTGTTATATAGAGGTGCCCTTTATAGACAGTGATTTGTTATATAGAGGTGCCCTTTATAGACAGTGATTTGTTATATAGAGGTGCCCTTTATAGACAGTGATTTTTTATATAGAGGTGCCCTTTATAGACAGTGATTTGTTATATAGAGTTGCCCTTTATAAACAGTGATTTGTTATATAGAGGAGCTCTTTATAGACAGTGATTTGTTATATAGAGGTGCCCTTTATAGACAGTGATTTGTTATATAGAGGTGCTCTTTATTAACAGTGATTTTTTATATAGAGGAGCTCTTTATAGACAGTGATTTGTTAAATAGAGGTGCCCTTTATAGACAGTGATTTGCTATATAGAGGTGCCCTTTATAGACAGTGATTTGCTATATAGAGGTGCCCTTTATAGACAGTGATTTGTTATATAGAGGTGCCCTTTATAGACAGTGATTTGTTATATAGAGGTGCCCTTTATAGACAGTGATTTGCTATATAGAGGTGCCCTTTATAGACAGTGATTTGTTATATAGAGGAGCTCTTTATAGACAGATATTTGTTATATAGAGATGCCCTTTATAGACAGTGATTTGTTATATAGAGGTGCTCTTTATAGACAGTGGTTTGTTATATAGAGGTGCTCTTTATTGACAGTAATATGCAATATAGAGGTGCCCTTTATTGACAGTGATTTGTTATATAGAGGTGCCCTTTATAGACAGTGATTTGTTATATAGAGGTGCTCTTTATTGACAGTGATTTGTTATATAAAGGTGCCCTTTATTGACAGTGATTTGCTATATAGAGGTGCTCTTTATAGACAGTGATTTGCTATATAGAGGTGCTCTTTATTGACAGTGATTTGCTATATAGAGGTGCTCTTTATTTACAGTGATTTGTTATATAGAGGTGCCCTTTATAGACAGTGATTTGTTATATAGAGGTGCTCTTTATTGACAGTGATTTGTTATATAGAGGTGCCCTTTATTGACAGTGATTTGTTATATAGAGGTGCTCTTTATAGACAGTGATTTGTTATATAGACATGCTCTTTATTGACAGTGATTTGCTATATAGAGGTGCTCTTTATTGACAGTGATTTGTTATATAGAGGTGCCCTTTATTGACAGTGATTTGTTATATAGAGGTGCCCTTTATAGACAGTGATTTGTTATATAGAGGTGCCCTTTATAGACAGTGATTTGTTATATAGAGGTGCCCTTTATAGACAGTGATTTGTTATATAGAGGCGCCCTTTATTGACAGTGATTTGTTATATAGAGGTGCCCTTTATAGACAGTGATTTGTAATATAGAGGTGCCCTTTATTGACAGTGATTTGTTATATAGAGGTGCCCTTTATAGACAGTGATTTGTTATATAGAGGTGTTCTTTATATACAGTGATTTGCTATATAGAGGTGCCTTTTATAGACAGTGATTTGATATATAGAGGTGCTCTTTATAGACAGTGATTTGTTATATAGAGGTGCCCTTTATAGACAGTGATTTGTTATATAGAGGTGCCCTTTATAGACAGTGATTTGTTATATAGAGGTGCCCTTTATAGACAGTGATTTGTTATATAGAGGTGTTCTTTATAGACAGTGATTTGTTATATAGAGGTGCCCTTTATAGACAGTGATTTGTTATATAGAGGAGCTCTTTATAGACAGTGATTTGTTATAAAGAGGTGCCCTTTATAGACAGTGATTTGTTATATAGAGGTGTTCTTTATAGAGAGTGATTTGTTATATAGAGGTGCCTTTTATAGACAGTGATTTGTTATATAGAGGTGCCCTTTATAGACAGTGATTTGTTATATAGAGGTGCCCTTTATAGACAGTGATTTGTTATATAGAGGTGCCCTTTATAGACAGTGATTTGTTATATAGAGTTGCCCTTTATAAACAGTGATTTGCTATATAGAGGAGCTCTTAATAGACAGTGATTTGTTATATAGAGGTGCCCTTTATAGACAGTGATTTGTTATATAGAGGTGCTCTTTATAAACAGTGATTTTTTATATAGAGGAGCTCTTTATAGACAGTGATTTGTTAAATAGAGGTGCCCTTTATAGACAGTGATTTGTTATAAAGAGGTGCCCTTTATAGACAGTGATTTGTTATATAGAGGTGCCCTTTATAGACAGTGATTTGTTATATAGAGGTGCCCTTTATAGACAGTGATTTGTTATATAGAGGTTTTTTTATAGACAGTGATTTGTTATATAGAGGTGCCCTTTATAGACAGTGATTTGTTATATAGAGGTGTTCTTTATAGACAGTGATTTGTTATATAGAGGTGCCCTTTATAGACAGTGATTTGTTATATAGAGGTATTCTTTATAGACAGTGATTTGTTATATAGAGGTGCCCTTTATAGACAGTGATTTGTTATATAGAGGTGTTCTTTATAGACAGTGATTTGTTATATAGAGGTGCCCTTTATAGACAGTGATTTGTTATATAGAGGTGTTCTTTATAGACAGTGATTTGTTATATAGAGGTGTTCTTTATAGACAGTGATTTGTTATATAGAGGTGCTCTTTATAGACAGTGATTTGTTATATAGAGGTGCCCTTTATAGACAGTGATTTGTTAATTAGAGGTGCCCTTTATAGACAGTGATTTGTTATATAGAGGTGCCCTTTATAGACAGTGATTTGTTATATAGAGTTGCACTTTATAGAGAGTGATTTGTTATATAGAGGAGCTCTTTATAGACAGTGATTTGTTATATAGAGGTGCCCTTTATAGACAGTGATTTGTTATATAGAGGTGCTCTTTATAAACAGTGATTTTTTATATTGAGGAGCTCTTTATAGACAGTGATTTGTTAAATAGAGGTGCCCTTTATAGACAGTGATTTGCTATATAGAGGTGCCCTTTATAGACAGTGATTTGCTATATAGAGGTACCCTTTATAGACAGTGATTTGTTATATAGAGGTGCTCTTTATAGACAGTGATTTGTTATATAGAGGTGCCTTTTATAGACAGTGATTTGCTATATAGAGGTGCCCTTTATAGACAGTGATTTGTTATATAGAGGTGCCCTTTATAGACAGTGATTTGTTATATAGAGGTGCTCTTTATAGACAGTGATTTGTTATATAGAGGTGCCCTTTATAGACAGTGATTTGTTATATAGAGGAGCTCTTTATAGACAGATATTTGTTATATAGAGATGCCCTTTATAGACAGTGATTTGTTATATAGAGGTGCTCTTTATAGACAGTGGTTTGTTATATAGAGGTGCTCTTTATTGACAGTGATATGCAATATAGAGGTGCCCTTTATTGACAGTGATTTGTTATATAGAGGTGCCCTTTATAGACAGTGATTTGTTATATAGAGGTGCTCTTTATTGACAGTGATTTGTTATATAGAGGTGCCCTTTATTGACAGTGATTTGCTATATAGAGGTGCTCTTTATAGACAGTGATTTGTTATATAGAGGTGCTCTTTATTGACAGTGATTTGCTATATAGAGGTGCTCTTTATTGACAGTGATTTGTTATATAGAGGTGCCCTTTATAGACAGTGATTTGTTATATAGAGGTGCTCTTTATTGACAGTGATTTGTTATATAGAGGTGCCCTTTATTGACAGTGATTTGTTATATAGAGGTGCTCTTTATAGACAGTGATTTGTTATATAGACATGCTCTTTATTGACAGTGATTTGCTATATAGAGGTGCTCTTTATTGACAGTGATTTGTTATATAGAGGTGCCCTTTATTGACAGTGATTTGTTATATAGAGGTGCCCTTTATGGACAGTGATTTGTTATATAGAGGTGCCCTTTATAGACAGTGATTTGTTATATAGAGGTGCCCTTTATAGACAGTGATTTGTTATATAGAGGTGCTCTTTATAGACAGTGATTTGTTATATAGAGGTGCCCTTTATAGACAGTGATTTGTTATATAGAGGTGCCCTTTATAGACAGTGATTTGTTATATAGAGGTGCCCTTTATAGACAGTGATTTGTTATATAGAGGTGTTCTTTATAGACAGTGATTTGTTATATAGAGGTGCCCTTTATAGACAGTGATTTGTTATATAGAGGAGCTCTTTATAGACAGTGATTTGTTATAAAGAGGTGCCCTCTATTGACAGTGATTTGTTATATAGAGGTGTTTTTTATAGACAGTGATTTGCTATATAGAGGTGCCCTTTATAGACAGTGATTTGTTATATAGAGGTGCCCTTTATAGACAGTGATTTGTTATATAGAGGTGCCCTTTATAGACAGTGATTTGTTATATAGAGGTGCCCTTTATAGACAGTGATTTGTTATATAGAGTTGCCCTTTATAAACAGGGATTTGTTATATAGAGGAGCTCTTTATAGACAGTGATTTGTTATATAGAGGTGCCCTTTATAGACAGTGATTTGTTATATAGAGGTGCTCTTTATAAACAGTGATTTTTTTATATAGAGGAGCTCTTTATAGACAGTGATTTGTTAAATAGAGGTGCCCTTTATAGACAGTGATTTGCTATATAGAGGTGCCCTTTATAGACAGTGATTTGCTATATAGAGGTGCCCTTTATAGACAGTGATTTGTTTTATAGAGGTGCCCTTTATAGACAGTGATTTGTTATATAGAGGTACTCTTTATAGACAGTGATTTGTTATATAGAGGTGCCCTTTATAGACAGTGATTTGTTATATAGAGGAGCTCTTTATAGACAGATATTTGTTATATAGAGATGCCCTTTATAGACAGTGATTTGTTATATAGAGGTGCTCTTTATAGACAGTGGTTTGTTATATAGAGGTGCTCTTTATTGACAGTGATATGCAATATAGAGGTGCACTCTATTGACAGTGATTTGTTATATAGAGGTGCCCTTCATAGACAGTGATTTGTTATATAGAGGTGCTCTTTATTGACAGTGATTTGTTATATAGAGGTGCCCTTTATTGACAGTGATTTGCTATATAGAGGTGCTCTTTATAGACAGTGATTTGTTATATAGAGGTGCTCTTTATTGACAGTGATTTGCTATATAGAGGTGCTCTTTATTGACAGTGATTTGGTATATAGAGGTGCCCTTTATAGACAGTGATTTGTTATATAGGTGTGCTCTTTATTGACAGTGATTTGTTATATAGAGGTGCCCTTTATTGACAGTGATTTGTTATATAGAGGTGTTCTTTATAGACAGTGATTTGTTATATAGAGGTGTTCTTTATAGACAGTGATTTGTTATATAGAGGTGCCCTTTATAGACAGTGATTTGTTATATAGAGGTATTCTTTATAGACAGTGATTTGTTATATAGAGGTGCCCTTTATAGACAGTGATTTGTTATATAGAGGTGTTCTTTATAGACAGTGATTTGTTATATAGAGGTGCCCTTTATAGACAGTGATTTGTTATATAGAGGTGTTCTTTATAGACAGTGATTTGTTATATAGAGGTGTTCTTTATAGACAGTGATTTGCTATAAAGAGGTTCCCTTTATAGACAGTGATTTGTTATATAGAGGTGCCCTTTATAGACAGTGATTTGCTATATAGAGGTGCTCTTTATAGACAGTGATTTGTTATAAAGAGGTGCCCACTATAGACAGTGATTTGTTATATAGAGGTGTTCTTTATAGACAGTGATTTGTTATATAGAGGTGCCCTTTATAGACAGTGATTTGTTATATAGAGGTGCCCTTTATAGACAGTGATTTGTTATATAGAGGTGCCCTTTATAGACAGTGATTTGTTATATAGAGGTGCCCTTTATAGACAGTGATTTGTTATATAGAATTGCCCTTTATAAACAGTGATTTGTTATATAGAGGAGCTCTTTATAGACAGTGATTTGTTATATAGAGGTGCCCTTTATAGACAGTGATTTGTTATATAGAGGTGCTCTTTATAAACAGTGATTTTTTATATAGAGGAGCTCTTTATAGACAGTGATTTGTTAAATAGAGGTGCCCTTTATAGACAGTGATTTGCTTTATAGAGGTGCCCTTTATAGATAGTGATTTGCTATATAGAGGTACCCTTTATAGACAGTGATTTGTTATATAGAGGTGCTCTTTATAGACAGTGATTTGTTATATAGAGGTGCCTTTTATAGACAGTGATTTGCTATATAGAGGTGCCCTTTATAGACAGTGATTTGTTATATAGAGGTGCCCTTTATAGACAGTGATTTGTTATATAGAGGTGCTCTTTATAGACAGTGATTTGTTATATAGAGGTGCCCTTTATAGACAGTGATTTTTTATATAGAGGAGCTCTTCATAGACAGATATTTGTTATATAGAGATGCCCTTTACAGACAGTGATTTGTTATATAGAGATGCTCTTTATAGACAGTGGTTTGTTATATAGAGGTGCTCTTTATTGACATTGATATGCAATATAGAGGTGCCCTTTATTGACAGTGATTTGTTATATAGAGGTGGCCTTTATAGACAGTGATTTGTTATATAGAGGTGCTCTTTATTGACAGTGATTTGTTATATAGAGGTGCCCTTTATTGACAGTGATTTGCTATATAGAGGTGCTCTTTATTGACAGTGATTTGTTATATAGAGGTGCTCTTTATTGACAGTGATTTGCTATATAGAGGTGCTCTTTATTGACAGTGATTTGTTATATAGAGGTGCCCTTTATAGACAGTGATTTGTTATATAGAGGTGCTCTTTATTGACAGTGATTTGTTATATAGAGGTGCCCTTTATTGACAGTGATTTGTTATATAGAGGTGCTCTTTATAGACAGTGATTTGTCATATAGACATGCTCTTTATTGACAGTGATTTGCTATATAGAGGTGCTCTTTATTGACAGTGATTTGTTATATAGAGGTGCCCTTTATTGACAGTGATTTGTTATATAGAGGTGCCCTTTATTGACAGTGATTTGTTATATAGAGGTGCACTTTATAGACAGTGATTTGTTATATAGAGGTGTTCTTTATAGACAGTGATTTGTTATATAGAGGTGCCCTTTATAGACAGTGATTTGTTATATAGAGGAGCTCTTTATAGACAGTGATTTGTTATAAATAGGTGCCCTTTATAGACAGTGATTTGTTATATAGAGGTGCTCTTTATTGACAGTGATTTGCTATATAGAGGTGCTCTTTATTGACAGTGATTTGTTATATAGAGGTGCCCTTTATAGACAGTGATTTGCTATATAGAGGTGCTCTTTATTGACAGTGATTTGTTATATAGAGGTGCCCTTTATTGACAGTGATTTGTTATATAGAGGTGTTCTTTATAGACAGTGATTTGTTATATAGAGGTGTTCTTTATAGACAGTGATTTGTTATATAGAGGTGCCCTTTATAGACAGTGATTTGATATATAGAGGTATTCTTTATAGACAGTGATTTGTTATATAGAGGTGCCCTTTATAGACAGTGATTTGTTATATAGAGGTGTTCTTTATAGACAGTGATTTGTTATATAGAGGTGCCCTTTATAGACAGTGATTTGTTATATAGAGGTGTTCTTTATAGACAGTGATTTGTTATATAGAGGTGTTCTTTATAGACAGTGATTTTCTATAAAGAGGTGCCCTTTATAGACAGTGATTTGTTATATAGAGGTGCCCTTTATAGACAGTGATTTGTTATATAGAGGTGCTCTTTATAGACAGTGATTTGTTATAAAGAGGTGCCCTTTATAGACAGTGATTTGTTATATAGAGGTGTTCTTTATAGACAGTGATTTGTTATATAGAGGTGCCCTTTATAGACAGTGATTTTTTATATAGAGGTGCCCTTTATAGACAGTGATTTGTTATATAGAGGTGCCCTTTATAGACAGTGATTTGCTATATAGAGGTGCCCTTTATAGACAGTGATTTGTTATATAGAGTTGCCCTTTATAAACAGTGATTTGTTATATAGAGGAGCTCTTTATAGACAGTGATTTGTTATATAGAGGTGCCCTTTATAGACAGTGATTTGTTATATAGAGGTGCTCTTTATAAACAGTGATTTTTTATATAGAGGAGCTCTTTATAGACAATGATTTGTTAAATAGAGGTGCCCTTTATAGACAGTGATTTGCTATATAGAGGTGCCCTTTATAGACAGTGATTTGGGATATAGAGGTACCCTTTATAGACAGTGATTTGTTATATAGAGGTGCTCTTTATAGACAGTGATTTGTTATATAGAGGTGCCTTTTATAGACAGTGATTTGCTATATAGAGGTGCCCTTTATAGACAGTGATTTGTTATATAGAGGTGCCCTTTATATACAGTGATTTGTTATATAGAGGTGCTCTTTATAGACAGTGATTTGTTATATAGAGGTGCCCTTTATAGACAGTGATTTGTTATATAGAGGAGCTCTTTATAGACAGATATTTGTTAAATAGAGATGCCCTTTATAGACAGTGATTTGTTATATAGAGGTGCTCTTTATAGACAGTGGTTTGTAATATAGAGGTGCTCTTTATAGACAGTGATTTGTCATATAGACATGCTCTTTATTGACAGTGATTTGCTATATAGAGGTGCTCTTTATTGACAGTGATTTGTTATATAGAGGTGCCCTTTATTGACAGTGATTTGTTATATAGAGGTGCCCTTTATTGACAGTGATTTGTTATATAGAGGTGCACTTTATAGACAGTGATTTGTTATATAGAGGTGTTCTTTATAGACAGTGATTTGTTATATAGAGGTGCCCTTTATAGACAGTGATTTGTTATATAGAGGAGCTCTTTATAGACAGTGATTTGTTATAAATAGGTGCCCTTTATAGACAGTGATTTGTTATATAGAGGTGCTCTTTATTGACAGTGATTTGCTATATAGAGGTGCTCTTTATTGACAGTGATTTGTTATATAGAGGTGCCCTTTATAGACAGTGATTTGCTATAGAGAGGTGCTCTTTATTGACAGTGATTTGTTATATAGAGGTGCCCTTTATTGACAGTGATTTGTTATATAGAGGTGTTCTTTATAGACAGTGATTTGTTATATAGAGGTGTTCTTTATAGACAGTGATTTGTTATATAGAGGTGCCCTTTATAGACAGTGATTTGATATATAGAGGTATTCTTTATAGACAGTGATTTGTTATATAGAGGTGCCCTTTATAGACAGTGATTTGTTATATAGAGGTGTTCTTTATAGACAGTGATTTGTTATATAGAGGTGCCCTTTATAGACAGTGATTTGTTATATAGAGGTGTTCTTTATAGACAGTGATTTGTTATATAGAGGTGTTCTTTATAGACAGTGATTTTCTATAAAGAGGTGCCCTTTATAGACAGTGATTTGTTATATAGAGGTGCCCTTTATAGACAGTGATTTGTTATATAGAGGTGCTCTTTATAGACAGTGATTTGTTATAAAGAGGTGCCCTTTATAGACAGTGATTTGTTATATAGAGGTGTTCTTTATAGACAGTGATTTGTTATATAGAGGTGCCCTTTATAGACAGTGATTTTTTATATAGAGGTGCCCTTTATAGACAGTGATTTGTTATATAGAGGTGCCCTTTATAGACAGTGATTTGCTATATAGAGGTGCCCTTTATAGACAGTGATTTGTTATATAGAGTTGCCCTTTATAAACAGTGATTTGTTATATAGAGGAGCTCTTTATAGACAGTGATTTGTTATATAGAGGTGCCCTTTATAGACAGTGATTTGTTATATAGAGGTGCTCTTTATAAACAGTGATTTTTTATATAGAGGAGCTCTTTATAGACAGTGATTTGTTAAATAGAGGTGCCCTTTATAGACAGTGATTTGCTATATAGAGGTGCCCTTTATAGACAGTGATTTGGGATATAGAGGTACCCTTTATAGACAGTGATTTGTTATATAGAGGTGCTCTTTATAGACAGTGATTTGTTATATAGAGGTGCCTTTTATAGACAGTGATTTGCTATATAGAGGTGCCCTTTATAGACAGTGATTTGTTATATAGAGGTGCCCTTTATATACAGTGATTTGTTATATAGAGGTGCTCTTTATTGACAGTGATTTGTTATATAGAGGTGCCCTTTATTGACAGTGATTTGTTATATAGAGGTGCCCTTTATTGACAGTGATTTGTTATATAGAGGTGCACTTTATAGACAGTGATTTGTTATATAGAGGTGTTCTTTATAGACAGTGATTTGTTATATAGAGGTGCCCTTTATAGACAGTGATTTGTTATATAGAGGAGCTCTTTATAGACAGTGATTTGTTATAAATAGGTGCCCTTTATAGACAGTGATTTGTTATATAGAGGTGCTCTTTATTGACAGTGATTTGCTATATAGAGGTGCTCTTTATTGACAGTGATTTGTTATATAGAGGTGCCCTTTATAGACAGTGATTTGCTATATAGAGGTGCTCTTTATTGACAGTGATTTGTTATATAGAGGTGCCCTTTATTGACAGTGATTTGTTATATAGAGGTGTTCTTTATAGACAGTGATTTGTTATATAGAGGTGTTCTTTATAGACAGTGATTTGTTATATAGAGGTGCCCTTTATAGACAGTGATTTGATATATAGAGGTATTCTTTATAGACAGTGATTTGTTATATAGAGGTGCCCTTTATAGACAGTGATTTGTTATATAGAGGTGTTCTTTATAGACAGTGATTTGTTATATAGAGGTGCCCTTTATAGACAGTGATTTGTTATATAGAGGTGTTCTTTATAGACAGTGATTTGTTATATAGAGGTGTTCTTTATAGACAGTGATTTTCTATAAAGAGGTGCCCTTTATAGACAGTGATTTGTTATATAGAGGTGCCCTTTATAGACAGTGATTTGTTATATAGAGGTGCTCTTTATAGACAGTGATTTGTTATAAAGAGGTGCCCTTTATAGACAGTGATTTGTTATATAGAGGTGTTCTTTATAGACAGTGATTTGTTATATAGAGGTGCCCTTTATAGACAGTGATTTTTTATATAGAGGTGCCCTTTATAGACAGTGATTTGTTATATAGAGGTGCCCTTTATAGACAGTGATTTGCTATATAGAGGTGCCCTTTATAGACAGTGATTTGTTATATAGAGTTGCCCTTTATAAACAGTGATTTGTTATATAGAGGAGCTCTTTATAGACAGTGATTTGTTATATAGAGGTGCCCTTTATAGACAGTGATTTGTTATATAGAGGTGCTCTTTATAAACAGTGATTTTTTATATAGAGGAGCTCTTTATAGACAGTGATTTGTTAAATAGAGGTGCCCTTTATAGACAGTGATTTGCTATATAGAGGTGCCCTTTATAGACAGTGATTTGGGATATAGAGGTACCCTTTATAGACAGTGATTTGTTATATAGAGGTGCTCTTTATAGACAGTGATTTGTTATATAGAGGTGCCTTTTATAGACAGTGATTTGCTATATAGAGGTGCCCTTTATAGACAGTGATTTGTTATATAGAGGTGCCCTTTATATACAGTGATTTGTTATATAGAGGTGCTCTTTATAGACAGTGATTTGTTATATAGAGGTGCCCTTTATAGACAGTGATTTGTTATATAGAGGAGCTCTTTATAGACAGATATTTGTTAAATAGAGATGCCCTTTATAGACAGTGATTTGTTATATAGAGGTGCTCTTTATAGACAGTGGTTTGTAATATAGAGGTGCTCTTTATTGACAGTGATATGCAATATAGAGGTGCCCTTTATTGACAGTGATTTGTTATATAGAGGTGCCCTTTATAGACAGTGATTTGTTATATAGAGGTGCTCTTTATTGACAGTGATTTGTTATATAGAGGTGCCCTTTATTGACAGTGATTTGCTATATAGAGGTGCTCTTTATAGACAGTGATTTGTTATATAGAGGTGCTCTTTATTGACAGTGATTTGCTATATGGAGGTGCTCTTTATTGACAGTGATTTGTTATATAGAGGTGCCCTTTATAGACAGTGATTTGTTATATAGAGGTACTCTTTATTGACAGTGATTTGTTATATAGTGGTGCCCTTTATTGAAAGTGATTTGTTATATAGAGGTGCTCTTTATAGACAGTGATTTGTTATATAGACATGTTCTTTATTGACAGTGATTTGCTATATAGAGGTGCCCTTTATTGACAGTGATTTGTTATATAGAGGTGCCCTTTATAGACAGTGATTTGTTATATAGAGGTGCCCTTTATAGACAGTGATTTGTTATATAGAGGTGCCCTTTATAGACAGTGATTTGTTTTATAGAGGTGCTCTTTATAGACAGTGATTTGTTATATAGAGGTGCCCTTTATAGACAGTGATTTGTTATATAGAGGTGCCCTTTATAGACAGTGATTTGTTATATAGAGGTGCCCTTTATAGACAGTGATTTGTTATATAGAGGTGTTCTTTATAGACAGTGATTTGTTATATAGAGGTGCCCTTTATAGACAGTGATTTGTTATATAGAGGAGCTCTTTATAGACAGTGATTTGTTATAAAGAGGTGCCCTTTATAGACAGTGATTTGTTATATAGAGATGTTCTTTATAGACAGTGATTTGTTATATAGAGGTGCCCTTTATAGACAGTGATTTGTTATATAGAGGTGCCCTTTATAGACAGTGATTTGTTATATAGAGGTGCCCTTTATAGACAGTGATTTGTTATATAGAGGTGCCCTTTATAGACAGTGATTTGTTATAAAGAGGTGCCCTTTATAGACAGTGATTTGTTATATAGAGATGTTCTTTATAGACAGTGATTTTTTATATAGAGGAGCTCTTTATAGACAGTGATTTGTTAAATAGAGGTGCCCTTTATAGACAGTGATTTGCTATATAGAGGTGCCCTTTATAGACAGTGATTTGTTATATAGAGGTGCTCTTTATAGACAGTGATTTGTTATATAGAGGTGCCCTTTATAGACAGTGATTTGCTATATAGAGGTGCCCTTTATAGACAGTGATTTGCTATATAGAGGTGCCCTTTATAGACAGTGATTTGTTATATAGAGGTGCTCTTTATAGACAGTGATTTGTTATATAGAGGTGCCCTTTATTGACAGTGATTTGTTATATAGAGGAGCTCTTTATAGACAGATATTTGTTATATAGAGATGCCCTTTATAGACAGTGATTTGTTATATAGAGGTGCTCTTTATAGACAGTGGTTTGTTATATAGAGGTGCTCTTTATTGACAGTGATATGCAATATAGAGGTGCCCTTTATTGACAGTGATTTGTTATATAGAGGTGCCCTTCATAGACAGTGATTTGTTATATAGAGGTGCTCTTTATTGACAGTGATTTGTTATATAGAGGTGCCCTTTATTGACAGTGATTTGCTATATAGAGGTGCTCTTTATAGACAGTGATTTGTTATATAGAGGTGCTCTTTATTGACAGTGATTTGCTATATAGAGGTGCTCTTTATTGACAGTGATTTGTTATATAGAGGTGCCCTTTATAGACAGTGATTTGTTATATAGAGGTGCTCTTTATTGACAGTGATTTGTTATATAGAGGTGCCCTTTATTGACAGTGATTTGTTATATAGAGGTGCTCTTTATAGACAGTGATTTGTTATATAGACATGCTCTTTATTGACATTGATTTGCTATATAGAGGTGCTCTTTATTGACAGTGATTTGTTATATAGAGGTGCCCTTTATTGACAGTGATTTGTTATATAGAGGTGCCCTTTATAGACAGTGATTTGTTATATAGAGGTGCCCTTTATAGACAGTGATTTGTTATATAGAGGTGCCCTTTATAGACAGTGATTTGTTATATAGAGGTGCCCTTTATTGAGAGTGATTTGTTATATAGAGGTGCCCTTTATAGACAGTAATTTGTTATATAGAGGTGACCTTTATTGACAGTGATTTGTTATATAGAGGTGCCCTTTATAGACAGTGATTTGTTATATAGAGGTGTTCTTTATAGACAGTGATTTGCTATATAGAGGTGCCTTTTATAGACAGTGATTTGTTATATAGAGGTGCTCTTTATAGACAGTGATTTGTTATATAGAGGTGCCCTTTATAGACAGTGATTTGTTATATAGGGGTGTTCTTTATAGACATTGATTTGTTATATAGAGGTGCCCTTTATAGACAGTGATTTGTTATATAGAGGTGTTCTTTACAGACAATGATTTGTTATATAGAGGTGCTCTTTATAAACAGTGATTTGTTATATAGAGGTGTTCTTTAGAGACAGTGATTTGTTATATAGAGGTGCCCTTTATAGACAGTGATTTGTTATATAGAGGTGCTCTTTATAGACAGTGATTTGCTATATAGAGGTGCCCTTTATAGACAGTGATTTGTTATATAGAGGTGTTCTTTATAGACAGTGATTTGTTATATAGAGGTGCCCTTTATAGACAGTGATTTGTTATATAGAGGTGTTCTTTATAGACAGTAATTTGTTATATATAGAGGTGTTCTTTATAGACAGTGACTTGCTATGTAGAGGTGCCCTTTATAGACAGTGATTTGCTATATAGATTTGCCCTTTATAGACAGTGATTTGTTATATAGAGGTGCCCTTTATAGACAGTGATTTGTTATATAGAGGTGTTCTTTATAGACAGTGATTTGTTATATAGAGGTGTTCTTTATTGACAGTGATTTGTTATATAGAGGTGCCCTTTATAGACAGTGATTTGTTATATAGAGGTGCCCTTTATAGACAGTGATTTGTTATATAGAGGAGCTCTTTATAGACAGTGATTTGTTATATAGAGGTGCCCTTTATAGACAGTGATTTGTTATATAGAGGTGCTCTTTATAAACAGTGATTTTTTATATAGAGGAGCTCTTTATAGACAGTGATTTGTTATATAGAGGTGCCCTTTATAGACAGTGATTTGCTATATAGAGGTGCCCTTTATAGACAGTAATTTTTTATATAGAGGTGCCCTTTATAGACAGTGATTTGTTATATAGAGGTGCCCTTTATAGACAGTGATTTGGTATATACATTTGCCCTTTATAGACAGTGATTTGTTATATAGAGGAGCTCTTTATAGACAGATATTTGTTATATAGAGATGCCGATTACAGACAGTGATTTGTTATATAGAGATGCTCTTTAACGCAGGTTTGACTGTATATTGTTGAACTGGTTCTCCTCATGAATATTAATGAGATATTTGTCACTGGACAACAATTAATCGATTAATCAGTATACACATATACATGTAATGTAGAGGTGCTCTTTATAGACAGTGATTTGTTATATAGAGGTGCTCTTTATTGACAGTGATTTGCTATATAGAGGTGCTCTTTATTGACAGTGATTTGTTATATAGAGGTGCCCTTTATAGACAGTGATTTGTTATATAGAGGTGCTCTTTATTGACAGTGATTTGTTATATAGAGGTGGCCTTTATAGACAGCGATTTGTTATATAGAGGTGCTCTTTTTTGACAGTGATTTGTTATATAGAGGTGCTCTTTATTGACAGTGATTTGCTATATGGAGGTGCTCTTTATTGACAGTGATTTGTTATATAGAGGTGCCCTTTATAGACAGTGATTTGTTATATAGAGGTGTTCTTTATAGACAGTGATTTGTTATATAGAGGTGTTCTTTATTGACAGTGATTTGTTATATAGAGGTGCCCTTTATAGACAGTGATTTGTTATATAGAGGTGCCCTTTATAGACAGTGATTTGTTATATAGAGGAGCTCTTTATAGACAGTGATTTGTTATATAGAGGTGCCCTTTATAGACAGTAATTTGTTATATAGAGGTGCTCTTTATAAACAGTGATTTTTTATATAGAGGAGCTCTTTATAGACAGTGATTTGTTATATAGAGGTGCCCTTTATAGACAGTGATTTGCTATATAGAGGTGCCCTTTATAGACAGTAATTTTTTATATAGAGGTGCCCTTTATAGACAGTGATTTGTTATATAGAGGTGCCCTTTATAGACAGTGATTTGGTATATACATTTGCCCTTTATAGACAGTGATTTGTTATATAGAGGAGCTCTTTATAGACAGATATTTGTTATATAGAGATGCCGATTACAGACAGTGATTTGTTATATAGAGATGCTCTTTAACGCAGGTTTGACTGTATATTGTTGAACTGGTTCTCCTCATGAATATTAATGAGATATTTGTCACTGGACAACAATTAATCGATTAATCAGTATACACATATACATGTAATGTATAGGTGCTCTTTATAGACAGTGATTTGTTATATAGAGGTGCTCTTTATTGACAGTGATTTGCTATATAGAGGTGCTCTTTATTGACAGTGATTTGTTATATAGAGGTGCCCTTTATAGACAGTGATTTGTTATATAGAGGTGCTCTTTATTGACAGTGATTTGTTATATAGAGGTGGCCTTTATAGACAGCGATTTGTTATATAGAGGTGCTCTTTTTTGACAGTGATTTGTTATATAGAGGTGCTCTTTATTGACAGTGATTTGCTATATGGAGGTGCTCTTTATTGACAGTGATTTGTTATATAGAGGTGCCCTTTATAGACAGTGATTTGTTATATAGAGGTGCTCTTTATTGACAGTGATTTGTTATATAGAGGTGCCCTTTATTGACAGTGATTTGTTATATAGAGGTGCTCTTTATTGACAGTGATTTGTTATATAGACATGCTCTTTATTGACAGTGATTTGCTATATAGAGGTGCCCTTTATTGACAGTGATTTGTTATATAGATGTGCCCTTTATAGACAGTGCTTTGTTATATAGAGGTGCCCTTTATAGACAGTGATTTGTTATATAGAGGTGCCCTTTATAGACAGTGATTTGTTATATAGAGGTGCTCTTTATAGACAGTGATTTGTTATATAGAGGTGCCCTTTATAGACAGTGATTTGTTATATAGAGGTGCCCTTTATAGACAGTGATTTGTTATATAGAGGTGCCCTTTATAGACAGTGATTTGTTATATAGAGGTGTTCTTTATAGACAGTGATTTGTTATATAGAGGTGCCCTTTATAGACAGTGATTTGTTATATAGAGGAGCTCTTTATAGACAGTGATTTGTTATAAAGAGGTGCCCTTTATAGACAGTGATTTGTTATATAGAGATGTTCTTTATAGACAGTGATTTGTTATATAGAGGTGCCCTTTATAGACAGTGATTTGTTATATAGAGGTGCCCTTTATAGACAGTGATTTGTTATATAGAGGTGCCCTTTATAGACAGTGATTTGTTATATAGAGGTGCCCTTTATAGACAGTGATTTGTTATATAGAGTTGCCCTTTATAAACAGTGATTTGTTATATAGAGGAGGTCTTTATAGACAGTGATTTGTTATATAGAGGTGCCCTTTATAGACAGTGATTTGTTATATAGAGGTGCTCTTTATAAACAGTGATTTTTTATATTGAGGAGCTCTTTATAGACAGTGATTTGTTAAATAGAGGTGCCCTTTATAGACAGTGATTTGCTATATAGAGGTGCCCTTTATAGACAGTGATTTGCTATATAGAGGTGCCCTTTATAGACAGTGATTTGTTATATAGAGGTGCTCTTTATAGACAATGATTTGTTATATAGAGGTGCCCTTTATAGACAGTGATTTGCTATATAGAGGTGCCCTTTATAGACAGTGATTTGTTATATAGAGGTGCCCTTTATAGACAGTGATTTGTTATATAGAGGTGCTCTTTATAGACAGTGATTTGTTATATAGAGGTGCCCTTTATAGACAGTGATTTGTTATATAGAGGAGCTCTTTATAGACAGATATTTGTTATATAGAGATGCCCTTTATAGACAGTGATTTGTTATATAGAGGTGCTCTTTATAGACAGTGGTTTGTTATATAGAGGTGCCCTTTATTGACAGTGATATGCAATATAGAGGTGCCCTTTATTGACAGTGATTTGTTATATAGAGGTGCCCTTCATAGACAGTGATTTGCTATATAGAGGTGCTCTTTATTGACAGTGATTTGTTATATAGAGGTGCCCTTTATTGACAGTGATTTGCTATATAGAGGTGCTCTTTATAGACAGTGATTTGTTATATAGAGGTGCTCTTTATTGACACTGATTTGCTATATATAGGTGCTCTTTATTGACAGTGATTTGTTATATAGAGGTGCCCTTTATAGACAGTGATTTGTTATATAGAGGTGCTCTTTATTGACAGTGATTTGTTATATAGAGGTGCCCTTTATTGACAGTGATTTGTTATATAGAGGTGCTCTTTATAGACAGTGATTTGTTATATAGACATGCTCTTTATTGACAGTGATTTGCTATATAGAGGTGCTCTTTATTGACAGTGATTTGTTATATAGAGGTGCCCTTTATTGACAGTGATTTGTTATATAGAGGTGCCCTTTATAGACAGTGATTTGTTATATAGAGGTGCCCTTTATAGACAGTGATTTGTTATATAGAGGTGCCCTTTATAGACAGTGATTTGTTATATAGAGGTGCCCTTTATTGAGAGTGATTTGTTATATAGAGGTGCCCTTTATAGACAGTGATTTGTTATATAGAGGTGCCCTTTATTGACAGTGATTTGTTATATAGAGGTGCCCTTTATAGACAGTGATTTGTTATATAGAGGTGTTCTTTATAGACAGTGATTTGCTATATAGAGGTGCCTTTTATAGACAGTGATTTGTTATATAGAGGTGCTCTTTATAGACAGTGATTTGTTATATAGAGGTGCCCTTTATAGACAGTGATTTGTTATATAGAGGTGTTCTTTATAGACAGTGATTTGCTATATAGAGGTGCCCTTTATAGACAGTGATTTGTTATATAGAGGTGCTCTTTATTGACAGTGATTTGTTATATAGAGGTGGCCTTTATAGACAGTGATTTGTTATATAGAGGTGCTCTTTTTTGACAGTGATTTGTTATATAGAGGTGCTCTTTATTGACAGTGATTTGCTATATGGAGGTGCTCTTTATTGACAGTGATTTGTTATATAGAGGTGCCCTTTATAGACAGTGATTTGTTATATAGAGGTGCTCTTTATAGACAGTGATTTGTTATATAGAGGTGCCCTTTATTGACAGTGATTTGTTATATAGAGGTGCTCTTTATAGACAGTGATTTGTTATATAGACATGCTCTTTATTGACAGTGATTTGCTATATAGAGGTGCCCTTTATTGACAGTGATTTGTTATATAGAGGTGCCCTTTATAGACAGTGATTTGTTATATAGAGGTGCCCTTTATAGACAGTGATTTGTTATATAGAGGTGCCCTTCATAGACAGTGATTTGTTATATAGAGGTGCTCTTTATAGACAGTGATTTGTTATATAGAGGTGCCCTTTATAGACAGTGATTTGTTATATAGAGGTGCCCTTTATAGACAGTGATTTGTTATATAGAGGTGCCCTTTATAGACAGTGATTTGTTATATAGAGGTGTTCTTTATAGACAGTGATTTGTTATATAGAGGTGCCCTTTATAGACAGTGATTTGTTATATAGAGGAGCTCTTTATAGACAGTGATTTGTTATGAAGAGGTGCCCTTTATAGACAGTGATTTGTTATATAGAGATGTTCTTTATAGACAGTGATTTGTTATATAGAGGTGCCCTTTATAGACAGTGATTTGTTATATAGAGGTGCCCTTTATAGACAGTGATTTGTTATATAGAGGTGCCCTTTATAGACAGTGATTTGTTATATAGAGGTGCCCTTTATAGACAGTGATTTGTTATATAGAGTTGCCCTTTATAAACAGTGATTTGTTATATAGAGGAGGTCTTTATAGACAGTGATTTGTTATATAGAGGTGCCCTTTATAGACAGTGATTTGTTATATAGAGGTGCCCTTTATAGACAGTGATTTGTTATATAGAGGTGCTCTTTATAGACAGTGATTTGTTATATAGAGGTGCCCTTTATAGACAGTGATTTGTTATATAGAGGAGCTCTTTATAGACAGATATTTGTTATATAGAGATGCCCTTTATAGACAGTGATTTGTTATATAGAGGTGCTCTTTATAGACAGTGGTTTGTTATATAGAGGTGCCCTTTATAGACAGTGATATGCAATATAGAGGTGCCCTTTATTGACAGTGATTTGTTATATAGAGGTGCCCTTCATAGACAGTGATTTGTTATATAGAGGTGCTCTTTATTGACAGTGATTTGTTATATAGATGTGCCCTTTATTGACAGTGATTTGCTATATAGAGGTGCTCTTTATAGACAGTGATTTGTTATATAGAGGTGCTCTTTATTGACACTGATTTGCTATATAGAGGTGCTCTTTATTGACAGTGATTTGTTATATAGAGGTGCCCTTTATAGACAGTGATTTGTTATATAGAGGTGCTCTTTATTGACAGTGATTTGTTATATAGAGGTGCCCTTTATTGACAGTGATTTGTTATATAGAGGTGCTCTTTATAGACAGTGATTTGTTATATAGACATGCTCTTTATTGACAGTGATTTGCTATATAGAGGTGCTCTTTATTGACAGTGATTTGTTATATAGAGGTGCCCTTTATTGACAGTGATTTGTTATATAGAGGTGCCCTTTATAGACAGTGATTTGTTATATAGAGGTGCCCTTTATAGACAGTGATTTGTTATATAGAGGTGCCCTTTATAGACAGTGATTTGTTATATAGAGGTGCCCTTTATTGAGAGTGATTTGTTATATAGAGGTGCCCTTTATAGACAGTGATTTGTTATATAGAGGTGCCCTTTATTGACAGTGATTTGTTATATAGAGGTGCCCTTTATTGACAGTGATTTGTTATATAGAGGTGTTCTTTATAGACAGTGATTTGCTATATAGAGGTGCCTTTTATAGACAGTGATTTGTTATATAGAGGTGCTCTTTATAGACAGTGATTTGTTATATAGAGGTGCCCTTTATAGACAGTGATTTGTTATATAGAGGTGTTCTTTATAGACATTGATTTGTTATATAGAGGTGCCCTTTATAGACAGTGATTTGTTATATAGAGGTGTTCTTTACAGACAATGATTTGTTATATAGAGGTGCCCTTTATAAACAGTGATTTGTTATATAGAGGTGTTCTTTATAGACAATGATTTGTTATATAGAGGTGCCCTTTATAGACAGTGATTTGTTATATAGAGGTGCTCTTTATAGACAGTGATTTGTTATATAGAGGTGCCCTTTATAGACAGTGATTTGTTATATAGAGGTGTTCTTTATAGACAGTGACTTGCTATATAGAGGTGCCCTTTATAGACAGTGATTTGCTATATAGAGGTGCCCTTTATAGACAGTGATTTGTTATATAGAGGTGCCCTTTATAGACAGTGATTTGTTATATAGAGGTGTTCTTTATAGACAGTGATTTGTTATATAGAGGTGTTCTTTATAGACAGTGATTTGCTATATAGAGGTGCCCTTTATAGACAGTGATTTGTTATATAGAGGTGCCCTTTATAGACAGTGATTTGTTATATAGAGGAGCTCTTTATAGACAGTGATTTGTTATATAGAGGTGCCCTTTATAGACAGTGATTTGTTATATAGAGGTGCTCTTTATAAACAGTGATTTTTTATATAGAGGAGCTCTTTATAGACAGTGATTTGTTATATAGAGGTGCCCTTTATAGACAGTGATTTGCTATATAGAGGTGCCCTTTATAGACAGTGATTTGTTATATAGAGGTGCCCTTTATAGACAGTGATTTGTTATATAGAGGTGCTCTTTATAGACAGTGATTTGGTATATACAGGTGCCCTTTATAGACAGTGATTTGTTATATAGAGGAGCTCTTTATAGACAGATATTTGTTATATAGAGATGCCCTTTACAGACAGTGATTTGTTATATAGAGATGCTCTTTAACGCAGGTTTGACTGTATATTGTTGAACTGGTTCTCCTCATGAATATTAATGAGATATTTGTCACTGATCAACAATTAATCGATTAATCAGTATACACATATACATGTAATGTAGAGGTGCTCTTTATAGACAGTGATTTGTTATATAGAGGTGCTCTTTATTGACAGTGATTTGCTACATAGAGGTGCTCTTTATTGACAGTGATTTGTTATATAGAGGTGCCCTTTATAGACAGTGATTTGTTATATAGAGGTGCTCTTTATTGACAGTGATTTGTTATATAGAGGTGGCCTTTATAGACAGTGATTTGTTATATAGAGGTGCTCTTTTTTGACAGTGATTTGATAAATAGAGGTGCCCTTTATTGACAGTGATTTGTTATATAGAGGTGCTCTTTATAGACAGTGATTTGTTATATAGGCATGCTCTTTATTGACAGTGATTTGTTATATAGAGGTGCTCTTTATTGACAGTGACTTGTTATATAGAGGTGCCCTTTATAGACAGTGATATGTTATATAGAGGTGCTCTTTATTGACAGTGATTTGTTATATAGAGGCGGCCTTTATTGACAGTGATTTGTTATATAGAGGTGCCCTTTATAGACAGTGATTTGTTATATAGAAGTGCCCTTTATAGACAGTGATTTGTTATATAGAGGAGCTCTTTATAGACAGTGATTTGTTATATAGAGGTGCCCTTTATAGACAGTGATTTGTTATATAGAGGTGCTCTTTATAAACAGTGATTTTTTATATAGAGGAGCTCTTTATAGACAGTGATTTGTTATATAGAGGTGCCCTTTATAGACAGTGACTTGTTATATAGAGGTGCTCTTTATTGACAGTGATTTGTTATATAGAGGTGCCCTTTATTGACAGTGATTTTTTATATAGAGGTGCTCTTTATAGACAGTAATTTGTTATATAGACATGCTCTTTATTGACAGTGATTTGCTATATAGAGGTGCTCTTTATTGACAGTGATTTGTTATATAGAGGTGCCCTTTATTGACAGTGATTTGTTATATAGAGGTGCCCTTTATAGACAGTGATTTGTTATATAGAGGTGCCCTTTATAGACAGTGATTTGTTATATAAAGATGCTCTTTAACGCAGGTTTGACTGTATATTGTTGAACTGGTTCTCCTCATGAATATTAATGAGATATTTGTCACTGATCAACAATTAATCGATTAATCAGTATACACATATACATGTAATGTAGAGGTGCTCTTTATAGACAGTGATTTGTTATATAGAGGTGCTCTTTATTGACAGTGATTTGCTACATAGAGGTGCTCTTTATTGACAGTGATTTGTTATATAGAGGTGCCCTTTATAGACAGTGATTTGTTATATAGAGGTGCTCTTTATTGACAGTGATTTGTTATATAGAGGTGGCCTTTATAGACAGTGATTTGTTATATAGAGGTGCTCTTTTTTGACAGTGATTTGATAAATAGAGGTGCCCTTTATTGACAGTGATTTGTTATATAGAGGTGCTCTTTATAGACAGTGATTTGTTATATAGGCATGCTCTTTATTGACAGTGATTTGTTATATAGAGGTGCTCTTTATTGACAGTGACTTGTTATATAGAGGTGCCCTTTATAGACAGTGATATGTTATATAGAGGTGCTCTTTATTGACAGTGATTTGTTATATAGAGGCGGCCTTTATTGACAGTGATTTGTTATATAGAGGTGCCCTTTATAGACAGTGATTTGTTATATAGAAGTGCCCTTTATAGACAGTGATTTGTTATATAGAGGAGCTCTTTATAGACAGTGATTTGTTATATAGAGGTGCCCTTTATAGACAGTGATTTGTTATATAGAGGTGCTCTTTATAAACAGTGATTTTTTATATAGAGGAGCTCTTTATAGACAGTGATTTGTTATATAGAGGTGCCCTTTATAGACAGTGACTTGTTATATAGAGGTGCTCTTTATTGACAGTGATTTGTTATATAGAGGTGCCCTTTATTGACAGTGATTTTTTATATAGAGGTGCTCTTTATAGACAGTGATTTGTTATATAGACATGCTCTTTATTGACAGTGATTTGCTATATAGAGGTGCTCTTTATTGACAGTGATTTGTTATATAGAGGTGCCCTTTATTGACAGTGATTTGTTATATAGAGGTGCCCTTTATAGACAGTGATTTGTTATATAGAGGTGCCCTTTATAGACAGTGATTTGTTATATAGACGTGCCCTTTATAGACAGTGATTTGTTATATAGAGGTGCCCTTTATTGACAGTGATTTGTTATATAGAGGTGCCCTTTATAGATAGTGATTTGTTATATAGAGGTGCCCTTTATTGACAGTGATTTGTTATATAGAGGTGCCCTTTATAGACAGTGATTTGTTATATAGAGGTGTTTTTTATAGACAGTGATTTGCTATATAGAGGTGCCTTTTATAGACAGTGATTTGTTATATAGAGGTGCTCTTTATAGACAGTGATTTGTTATATAGTGGTGCCCTTTATAGACAGTGATTTGTTATATAGTGGTGTTCATTATAGACAGTGATTTGTTATATAGAGGTGCTCTTTATAGACAGTGATTTGTTATATAGAGGTGTTCTTTACAGACAGTGATTTGCTATATAGAGGTGCCCTTTATAGACAGTGATTTGTTATATAGAGGTGTTCTCTATAGACAGTGATTTGTTATATAGAGGTGCCCTTTATAGACAGTGATTTGTTATATAGAGGTGTTCTTTATAGACAGTGATTTGTTATATAGAGGTGCCCTTTATAGACAGTGATTTGTTATATAGAGGTGTTCTTTATAGACAGTGATTTGTTATATAGAGGTGTTCTTTATAGACAGTGACTTGCTATATAGAGGTTCCCTTTATAGACAGTGATTTGCTATATAGAGGTACCCTTTATAGACAGTGATTTGTTATATAGAGGTGCCCTTTATAGACAGTGATTTGTTATATAGAGGTGTTCTTTATAGACAGTGATTTGTTATATAGAGGTGTTCTTTATAGACAGTGATTTGTTATATAGAGGTGCCCTTTATAGACAGTGATTTGTTATATAGAGGTGCCCTTTATAGACAGTGCTTTGTTATATAGAGGAGCTCTTTATAGACAGTGATTTGATATATAGAGATGCCCTTTATAGACAGTGATTTGTTATATAGAGGTGCTCTTTATAAACAGTGATTTTTTATATAGAGGAGCTCTTTATAGACAGTGATTTGTTATATAGAGGTGCCCTTTATAGACAGTGATTTGCTATATAGAGGTGCCCTTTATAGACAGTGATTTGCTATATAGAGGTGCCCTTTATAGACAGTGATTTGTTATATAGAGGTGCTCTTTATAGACAGTGATTTGGTATATACAGGTGTCCTTTATAGACAGTGATTTGTTATATAGAGGAGCTCTTTATAGACAGATATTTGTTATATAGAGATGCCCTTTATAGACAGTGATTTGTTATATAGAGGTGCTCTTTAACGCAGGTTTGACTGTATATTGTTGAACTGGTTCTCCTCATGAATATTAATGAGATATTTGTCACTGGACAACAATTAATCGATTAATCAGTATACAAATATACATGTAATGTAGAGGTGCTCTTTATAGACAGTGATTTGTTATATAGAGGTGCTCTTTATTGACAGTGATTTGTTATATAGAGGTGCTCTTTATTGACAGTGATTTGTTATATAGATGTGCCCTTTATAGACAGTGATTTGTTATATAGAGGTGCTCTTTATTGACAGTGATTTGTTATATAGAGGTGGCCTTTATAGACAGTGATTTGTTATATAGAGGTGCCCTTTATAGACAGTGATTTGTTATATAGAGGTGTTCTTTATAGACAGTGACTTGCTATATAGAGGTGCCCTTTATAGACAGTGATTTGCTATATAGAGGTGCCCTTTATAGACAGTGATTTGTTATATAGAGGTGCCCTTTATAGACAGTGATTTATTATATAGAGGTGTTCTTTATAGACAGTGAATTGTTATATAGAGGTGTTTTTTATAGACAGTGATTTGTTATATAGAGGTGCCCTTTATAGACAGTGATTTGTTATATAGAGGTGCCCTTTATAGACAGTGATTTGTTATATAGAGGAGCTCTTTATAGACAGTGATTTGTTATATAGAGGTGCTCTTTATAGACAGTGATTTGTTATATAGTGGTGCCCTTTATAGACAGTGATTTGTTATATAGTGGTGTTCATTATAGACAGTGATTTGTTATATAGAGGTGCTCTTTATAGACAGTGATTTGTTATATAGAGGTGCCCTTTATAGACAGTGATTTGTTATATAGAGGTGCCCTTTATAGACAGTGATTTGTTATATAGAGGTGCCCTTTATAGACAGTGATTTGTTATAAAGAGGTGCCCTTTATAGACAGTGATTTGTTATATAGAGATGTTCTTTATAGACAGTGATTTTTTATATAGAGGAGCTCTTTATAGACAGTGATTTGTTAAATAGAGGTGCCCTTTATAGACAGTGATTTGCTATATAGAGGTGCCCTTTATAGACAGTGATTTGCTATATAGAGGTGCCCTTTATAGACAGTGATTTGTTATATAGAGGTGCTCTTTATAGACAGTGATTTGTTATATAGAGGTGCCCTTTATAGACAGTGATTTGCTATATAGAGGTGCCCTTTATGGACAGTGATTTGCTATATAGAGGTGCCCTTTATAGACAGTGATTTGTTATATAGAGGTGCTCTTTATAGACAGTGATTTGTTATATAGAGGTGCCCTTTATTGACAGTGATTTGTTATATAGAGGAGCTCTTTATAGACAGATATTTGTTATATAGAGATGCCCTTTATAGACAGTGATTTGTTATATAGAGGTGCTCTTTATAGACAGTGGTTTGTTATATAGAGGTGCTCTTTATTGACAGTGATATGCAATATAGAGGTGCCCTTTATTGACAGTGATTTGTTATATAGAGGTGCCCTTCATAGACAGTGATTTGTTATATAGAGGTGCTCTTTATTGACAGTGATTTGTTATATAGAGGTGCCCTTTATTGACAGTGATTTGCTATATAGAGGTGCTCTTTATAGACAGTGATTTGTTATATAGAGGTGCTCTTTATTGACAGTGATTTGCTATATAGAGGTGCTCTTTATTGACAGTGATTTGTTATATAGAGGTGCCCTTTATAGACGGTGATTTGTTATATAGAGGTGCTCTTTATTGACAGTGATTTGTTATATAGAGGTGCCCTTTATTGACAGTGATTTGTTATATAGAGGTGCTCTTTATAGACAGTGATTTGTTATATAGACATGCTCTTTATTGACATTGATTTGCTATATAGAGGTGCTCTTTATTGACAGTGATTTGTTATATAGAGGTGCCCTTTATTGACAGTGATTTGTTATATAGAGGTGCCCTTTATAGACAGTGATTTGTTATATAGAGGTGCCCTTTATAGACAGTGATTTGTTATATAGAGGTGCCCTTTATAGACAGTGATTTGTTATATAGAGGTGCCCTTTATTGAGAGTGATTTGTTATATAGAGGTGCCCTTTATAGACAGTAATTTGTTATATAGAGGTGACCTTTATTGACAGTGATTTGTTATATAGAGGTGCCCTTTATAGACAGTGATTTGTTATATAGAGGTGTTCTTTATAGACAGTGATTTGCTATATAGAGGTGCCTTTTATAGACAGTGATTTGTTATATAGAGGTGCTCTTTATAGACAGTGATTTGTTATATAGAGGTGCCCTTTATAGACAGTGATTTGTTATATAGAGGTGTTCTTTATAGACATTGATTTGTTATATAGAGGTGCCCTTTATAGACAGTGATTTGTTATATAGAGGTGTTCTTTACAGACAATGATTTGTTATATAGAGGTGCTCTTTATAAACAGTGATTTGTTATATAGAGGTGTTCTTTAGAGACAGTGATTTGTTATATAGAGGTGCCCTTTATAGACAGTGATTTGTTATATAGAGGTGCTCTTTATAGACAGTGATTTGCTATATAGAGGTGCCCTTTATAGACAGTGATTTGTTATATAGAGGTGTTCTTTATAGACAGCGATTTGTTATATAGAGGTGCCCTTTATAGACAGTGATTTGTTATATAGAGGTGTTCTTTATAGACAGTAATTTGTTATATATAGAGGTGTTCTTTATAGACAGTGACTTGCTATATAGAGGTGCCCTTTATAGACAGTGATTTGCTATATAGATTTGCCCTTTATAGACAGTGATTTGTTATATAGAGGTGCCCTTTATAGACAGTGATTTGTTATATAGAGGTGTTCTTTATAGACAGTGATTTGTTATATAGAGGTGTTCTTTATTGACAGTGATTTGTTATATAGAGGTGCCCTTTATAGACAGTGATTTGTTATATAGAGGTGCCCTTTATAGACAGTGATTTGTTATATAGAGGAGCTCTTTATAGACAGTGATTTGTTATATAGAGGTGCCCTTTATAGACAGTGATTTGTTATATAGAGGTGCTCTTTATAAACAGTGATTTTTTATATAGAGGAGCTCTTTATAGACAGTGATTTGTTATATAGAGGTGCCCTTTATAGACAGTGATTTGCTATATAGAGGTGCCCTTTATAGACAGTAATTTTTTATATAGAGGTGCCCTTTATAGACAGTGATTTGTTATATAGAGGTGCCCTTTATAGACAGTGATTTGGTATATACATTTGCCCTTTATAGACAGTGATTTGTTATATAGAGGAGCTCTTTATAGACAGATATTTGTTATATAGAGATGCCGATTACAGACAGTGATTTGTTATATAGAGATGCTCTTTAACGCAGGTTTGACTGTATATTGTTGAACTGGTTCTCCTCATGAATATTAATGAGATATTTGTCACTGGACAACAATTAATCGATTAATCAGTATACACATATACATGTAATGTAGAGGTGCTCTTTATAGACAGTGATTTGTTATATAGAGGTGCTCTTTATTGACAGTGATTTGCTATATAGAGGTGCTCTTTATTGACAGTGATTTGTTATATAGAGGTGCCCTTTATAGACAGTGATTTGTTATATAGAGGTGCTCTTTATTGACAGTGATTTGTTATATAGAGGTGGCCTTTATAGACAGCGATTTGTTATATAGAGGTGCTCTTTTTTGACAGTGATTTGTTATATAGAGGTGCTCTTTATTGACAGTGATTTGCTATATGGAGGTGCTCTTTATTGACAGTGATTTGTTATATAGAGGTGCCCTTTATAGACAGTGATTTGTTATATAGAGGTGTTCTTTATAGACAGTGATTTGTTATATAGAGGTGTTCTTTATTGACAGTGATTTGTTATATAGAGGTGCCCTTTATAGACAGTGATTTGTTATATAGAGGTGCCCTTTATAGACAGTGATTTGTTATATAGAGGAGCTCTTTATAGACAGTGATTTGTTATATAGAGGTGCCCTTTATAGACAGTAATTTGTTATATAGAGGTGCTCTTTATAAACAGTGATTTTTTATATAGAGGAGCTCTTTATAGACAGTGATTTGTTATATAGAGGTGCCCTTTATAGACAGTGATTTGCTATATAGAGGTGCCCTTTATAGACAGTAATTTTTTATATAGAGGTGCCCTTTATAGACAGTGATTTGTTATATAGAGGTGCCCTTTATAGACAGTGATTTGGTATATACATTTGCCCTTTATAGACAGTGATTTGTTATATAGAGGAGCTCTTTATAGACAGATATTTGTTATATAGAGATGCCGATTACAGACAGTGATTTGTTATATAGAGATGCTCTTTAACGCAGGTTTGACTGTATATTGTTGAACTGGTTCTCCTCATGAATATTAATGAGATATTTGTCACTGGACAACAATTAATTGATTAATCAGTATACACATATACATGTAATGTATAGGTGCTCTTTATAGACAGTGATTTGTTATATAGAGGTGCTCTTTATTGACAGTGATTTGCTATATAGAGGTGCTCTTTATTGACAGTGATTTGCTATATAGAGGTGCCCTTTATAGACAGTGATTTGTTATATAGAGGTGCTCTTTATTGACAGTGATTTGTTATATAGAGGTGGCCTTTATAGACAGCGAATTGTTATATAGAGGTGCTCTTTTTTGACAGTGATTTGTTATATAGAGGTGCTCTTTATTGACAGTGATTTGCTATATGGAGGTGCTCTTTATTGACAGTGATTTGTTATATAGAGGTGCCCTTTATAGACAGTGATTTGTTATATAGAGGTGCTCTTTATTGACAGTGATTTGTTATATAGAGGTGCCCTTTATTGACAGTGATTTGTTATATAGAGGTGCTCTTTATTGACAGTGATTTGTTATATAGACATGCTCTTTATTGACAGTGATTTGCTATATAGAGGTGCCCTTTATTGACAGTGATTTGTTATATAGATGTGCCCTTTATAGACAGTGCTTTGTTATATAGAGGTGCCCTTTATAGACAGTGATTTGTTATATAGAGGTGCCCTTTATAGACAGTGATTTGTTATATAGAGGTGCTCTTTATAGACAGTGATTTGTTATATAGAGGTGCCCTTTATAGACAGTGATTTGTTATATAGAGGTGCCCTTTATAGACAGTGATTTGTTATATAGAGGTGCCCTTTATAGACAGTGATTTGTTATATAGAGGTGTTCTTTATAGACAGTGATTTGTTATATAGAGGTGCCCTTTATAGACAGTGATTTGTTATATAGAGGAGCTCTTTATAGACAGTGATTTGTTATAAAGAGGTGCCCTTTATAGACAGTGATTTGTTATATAGAGATGTTCTTTATAGACAGTGATTTGTTATATAGAGGTGCCCTTTATAGACAGTGATTTGTTATATAGAGGTGCCCTTTATAGACAGTGATTTGTTATATAGAGGTGCCCTTTATAGACAGTGATTTGTTATATAGAGGTGCCCTTTATAGACAGTGATTTGTTATATAGAGTTGCCCTTTATAAACAGTGATTTGTTATATAGAGGAGGTCTTTATAGACAGTGATTTGTTATATAGAGGTGCCCTTTATAGACAGTGATTTGTTATATAGAGGTGCTCTTTATAAACAGTGATTTTTTATATTGAGGAGCTCTTTATAGACAGTGATTTGTTAAATAGAGGTGCCCTTTATAGACAGTGATTTGCTATATAGAGGTGCCCTTTATAGACAGTGATTTGCTATATAGAGGTGCCCTTTATAGACAGTGATTTGTTATATAGAGGTGCTCTTTATAGACAATGATTTGTTATATAGAGGTGCCCTTTATAGACAGTGATTTGCTATATAGAGGTGCCCTTTATAGACAGTGATTTGTTATATAGAGGTGCCCTTTATAGACAGTGATTTGTTATATAGAGGTGCTCTTTATAGAAAGTGATTTGTTATATAGAGGTGCCCTTTATAGACAGTGATTTGTTATATAGAGGAGCTCTATATAGACAGATATTTGTTATATAGAGATGCCCTTTATAGACAGTGATTTGTTATATAGAGGTGCTCTTTATAGACAGTGGTTTGTTATATAGAGGTGCCCTTTATTGACAGTGATATGCAATATAGAGGTGCCCTTTATTGACAGTGATTTGTTATATAGAGGTGCCCTTCATAGACAGTGATTTGCTATATAGAGGTGCTCTTTATTGACAGTGATTTGTTATATAGAGGTGCCCTTTATTGACAGTGATTTGCTATATAGAGGTGCTCTTTATAGACAGTGATTTGTTATATAGATGTGCTCTTTATTGACACTGATTTGCTATATAGAGGTGCTCTTTATTGACAGTGATTTGTTATATAGAGGTGCCCTTTATAGACAGTGATTTGTTATATAGAGGTGCTCTTTATTGACAGTGATTTGTTATATAGAGGTGCCCTTTATTGACAGTGATTTGTTATATAGAGGTGCTCTTTAGAGACAGTGATTTGTTATATAGACATGCTCTTTATTGACAGTGATTTGCTATATAGAGGTGCTCTTTATTGACAGTGATTTGTTATATAGAGGTGCCCTTTATTGACAGTGATTTGTTATATAGAGGTGCCCTTTATAGACAGTGATTTGTTATATAGAGGTGCCCTTTATAGACAGTGATTTGTTATATAGAGGTGCCCTTTATAGACAGTGATTTGTTATATAGAGGTGCCCTTTATTGAGAGTGATTTGTTATATAGAGGTGCCCTTTATAGACAGTGATTTGGTATATAGAGGTGCCCTTTATTGACAGTGATTTGTTATATAGAGGTGCCCTTTATAGACAGTGATTTGTTATATAGAGGTGTTCTTTATAGACAGTGATTTGCTATATAGAGGTGCCTTTTATAGACAGTGATTTGTTATATAGAGGTGCTCTTTATAGACAGTGATTTGTTATATAGAGGTGCCCTTTATAGACAGTGATTTGTTATATAGAGGTGTTCTTTATAGACATTGATTTGTTATATAGAGATGCTCTTTAACGCAGGTTTGACTGTATATTGTTGAACTGGTTCTCCTCGTGAATATTAATGAGATATTTGTCACTGGACAACAATTAATCGATTAATCAGTATACACATATACATGTAATGTAGAGGTGCTCTTTATAGACAGTGATTTGTTATATAGAGGTGCTCTTTATTGACAGTGATTTGCTATATAGAGGTGCTCTTTATTGACAGTGATTTGTTATATAGAGGTGCCCTTTATAGACAGTGATTTGTTATATAGAGGTGCTCTTTATTGACAGTGATTTGTTATATAGAGGTGGCCTTTATAGACAGTGATTTGTTATATAGAGGTGCTCTTTTTTGACAGTGATTTGTTATATAGAGGTGCTCTTTATTGACAGTGATTTGCTATATGGAGGTGCTCTTTATTGACAGTGATTTGTTATATAGAGGTGCCCTTTATAGACAGTGATTTGTTATATAGAGGTGCTCTTTATAGACAGTGATTTGTTATATAGAGGTGCCCTTTATTGACAGTGATTTGTTATATAGAGGTGCTCTTTATAGACAGTGATTTGTTATATAGACATGCTCTTTATTGACAGTGATTTGCTATATAGAGGTGCCCTTTATTGACAGTGATTTGTTATATAGAGGTGCCCTTTATAGACAGTGATTTGTTATATAGAGGTGCCCTTTATAGACAGTGATTTGTTATATAGAGGTGCCCTTCATAGACAGTGATTTGTTATATAGAGGTGCTCTTTATAGACAGTGATTTGTTATATAGAGGTGCCCTTTATAGACAGTGATTTGTTATATAGAGGTGCCCTTTATAGACAGTGATTTGTTATATAGAGGTGCCCTTTATAGACAGTGATTTGTTATATAGAGGTGTTCTTTATAGACAGTGATTTGTTATATAGAGGTGCCCTTTATAGACAGTGATTTTTTATATAGAGGAGCTCTTTATAGACAGTGATTTGTTATGAAGAGGTGCCCTTTATAGACAGTGATTTGTTATATAGAGATGTTCTTTATAGACAGTGATTTGTTATATAGAGGTGCCCTTTATAGACAGTGATTTGTTATATAGAGGTGCCCTTTATAGACAGTGATTTGTTATATAGAGGTGCCCTTTATAGACAGTGATTTGTTATATAGAGGTGCCCTTTATAGACAGTGATTTGTTATATAGAGTTGCCCTTTATAAACAGTGATTTGTTATATAGAGGAGGTCTTTATAGACAGTGATTTGTTATATAGAGGTGCCCTTTATAGACAGTGATTTGTTATATAGAGGTGCTCTTTATAAACAGTGATTTTTTATATAGAGGAGCTCTTTATAGACAGTGATTTGTTAAATAGAGGTGCCCTTTATAGACAGTGATTTGCTATATAGAGGTGCCCTTTATAGACAGTGATTTGCTATATAGAGGTGCCCTTTATAGACAGTGATTTGTTATATAGAGGTGCTCTTTATAGACAATGATTTGTTATATAGAGGTGCCCTTTATAGACAGTGATTTGCTATATAGAGGTGCCCTTTATAGACAGTGATTTGTTATATAGAGGTGCCCTTTATAGACAGTGATTTGTTATATAGAGGTGCTCTTTATAGACAGTGATTTGTTATATAGAGGTGCCCTTTATAGACAGTGATTTGTTATATAGAGGAGCTCTTTATAGACAGATATTTGTTATATAGAGATGCCCTTTATAGACAGTGATTTGTTATATAGAGGTGCTCTTTATAGACAGTGGTTTGTTATATAGAGGTGCCCTTTATAGACAGTGATATGCAATATAGAGGTGCCCTTTATTGACAGTGATTTGTTATATAGAGGTGCCCTTCATAGACAGTGATTTGTTATATAGAGGTGCTCTTTATTGACAGTGATTTGTTATATAGAGGTGCCCTTTATTGACAGTGATTTGCTATATAGAGGTGCTCTTTATAGACAGTGATTTGTTATATAGAGGTGCTCTTTATTGACACTGATTTGCTATATAGAGGTGCTCTTTATTGACAGTGATTTGTTATATAGAGGTGCCCTTTATAGACAGTGATTTGTTATATAGAGGTGCTCTTTATTGACAGTGATTTGTTATATAGAGGTGCCCTTTATTGACAGTGATTTGTTATATAGAGGTGCTCTTTATAGACAGTGATTTGTTATATAGACATGCTCTTTATTGACAGTGATTTGCTATATAGAGGTGCTCTTTATTGACAGTGATTTGTTATATAGAGGTGCCCTTTATTGACAGTGATTTGTTATATAGAGGTGCCCTTTATAGACAGTGATTTGTTATATAGAGGTGCCCTTTATAGACAGTGATTTGTTATATAGAGGTGCCCTTTATAGACAGTGATTTGTTATATAGAGGTGCCCTTTATTGAGAGTGATTTGTTATATAGAGGTGCCCTTTATAGACAGTGATTTGTTATATAGAGGTGCCCTTTATTGACAGTGATTTGTTATATAGAGGTGCCCTTTATAGACAGTGATTTGTTATATAGAGGTGTTCTTTATAGACAGTGATTTGCTATATAGAGGTGCCTTTTATAGACAGTGATTTGTTATATAGAGGTGCTCTTTATAGACAGTGATTTGTTATATAGAGGTGCCCTTTATAGACAGTGATTTGTTATATAGAGGTGTTCTTTATAGACATTGATTTGTTATATAGAGGTGCCCTTTATAGACAGTGATTTGTTATATAGAGGTGTTCTTTACAGACAATGATTTGTTATATAGAGGTGCCCTTTATAAACAGTGATTTGTTATATAGAGGTGTTCTTTATAGACAGTGATTTGTTATATAGAGGTGCCCTTTATAGACAGTGATTTGTTATATAGAGGTGCTCTTTATAGACAGTGATTTGTTATATAGAGGTGCCCTTTATAGACAGTGATTTGTTATATAGAGGTGTTCTTTATAGACAGTGACTTGCTATATAGAGGTGCCCTTTATAGACAGTGATTTGCTATATAGAGGTGCCCTTTATAGACAGTGATTTGTTATATAGAGGTGCCCTTTATAGACAGTGATTTGTTATATAGAGGTGTTCTTTATAGACAGTGATTTGTTATATAGAGGTGTTCTTTATAGACAGTGATTTGCTATATAGAGGTGCCCTTTATAGACAGTGATTTGTTATATAGAGGTGCCCTTTATAGACAGTGATTTGTTATATAGAGGAGCTCTTTATAGACAGTGATTTGTTATATAGAGGTGCCCTTTATAGACAGTGATTTGTTATATAGAGGTGCTCTTTATAAACAGTGATTTTTTATATAGAGGAGCTCTTTATAGACAGTGATTTGTTATATAGAGGTGTCCTTTATAGACAGTGATTTGCTATATAGAGGTGCCCTTTATAGACAGTGATTTGTTATATAGAGGTGCCCTTTATAGACAGTGATTTGTTATATAGAGGTGCTCTTTATAGACAGTGATTTGGTATATACAGGTGCCCTTTATAGACAGTGATTTGTTATATAGAGGAGCTCTTTATAGACAGATATTTGTTATATAGAGATGCCCTTTACAGACAGTGATTTGTTATATAGAGATGCTCTTTAACGCAGGTTTGACTGTATATTGTTGAACTGGTTCTCCTCATGAATATTAATGAGATATTTGTCACTGATCAACAATTAATCGATTAATCAGTATACACATATACATGTAATGTAGAGGTGCTCTTTATAGACATTGATTTGTTATATAGAGGTGCTCTTTATTGACAGTGATTTGCTACATAGAGGTGCTCTTTATTGACAGTGATTTGTTATATAGAGGTGCCCTTTATAGACAGTGATTTGTTATATAGAGGTGCTCTTTATTGACAGTGATTTGTTATATAGAGGTGGCCTTTATAGACAGTGATTTGTTATATAGAGGTGCTCTTTTTTGACAGTGATTTGATAAATAGAGGTGCCCTTTATTGACAGTGATTTGTTATATAGAGGTGCTCTTTATAGACAGTGATTTGTTATATAGGCATGCTCTTTATTGACAGTGATTTGTTATATAGAGGTGCTCTTTATTGACAGTGACTTGTTATATAGAGGTGCCCTTTATAGACAGTGATATGTTATATAGAGGTGCTCTTTATTGACAGTGATTTGTTATATAGAGGCGGCCTTTATTGACAGTGATTTGTTATATAGAGGTGCCCTTTATAGACAGTGATTTGTTATATAGAAGTGCCCTTTATAGACAGTGATTTGTTATATAGAGGAGCTCTTTATAGACAGTGATTTGTTATATAGAGGTGCCCTTTATAGACAGTGATTTGTTATATAGAGGTGCTCTTTATAAACAGTGATTTTTTATATAGAGGAGCTCTTTATAGACAGTGATTTGTTATATAGAGGTGCCCTTTATAGACAGTGACTTGTTATATAGAGGTGCTCTTTATTGACAGTGATTTGTTATATAGAGGTGCCCTTTATTGACAGTGATTTTTTATATAGAGGTGCTCTTTATAGACAGTGATTTGTTATATAGACATGCTCTTTATTGACAGTGATTTGCTATATAGAGGTGCTCTTTATTGACAGTGATTTGTTATATAGAGGTGCCCTTTATTGACAGTGATTTGTTATATAGAGGTGCCCTTTATAGACAGTGATTTGTTATATAGAGGTGCCCTTTATAGACAGTGATTTGTTATATAGAGATGCTCTTTAACGCAGGTTTGACTGTATATTGTTGAACTGGTTCTCCTCATGAATATTAATGAGATATTTGTCACTGATCAACAATTAATCGATTAATCAGTATACACATATACATGTAATGTAGAGGTGCTCTTTATAGACAGTGATTTGTTATATAGAGGTGCTCTTTATTGACAGTGATTTGCTACATAGAGGTGCTCTTTATTGACAGTGATTTGTTATATAGAGGTGCCCTTTATAGACAGTGATTTGTTATATAGAGGTGCTCTTTATTGACAGTGATTTGTTATATAGAGGTGGCCTTTATAGACAGTGATTTGTTATATAGAGGTGCTCTTTTTTGACAGTGATTTGATAAATAGAGGTGCCCTTTATTGACAGTGATTTGTTATATAGAGGTGCTCTTTATAGACAGTGATTTGTTATATAGGCATGCTCTTTATTGACAGTGATTTGTTATATAGAGGTGCTCTTTATTGACAGTGACTTGTTATATAGAGGTGCCCTTTATAGACAGTGATATGTTATATAGAGGTGCTCTTTATTGACAGTGATTTGTTATATAGAGGCGGCCTTTATTGACAGTGATTTGTTATATAGAGGTGCCCTTTATAGACAGTGATTTGTTATATAGAAGTGCCCTTTATAGACAGTGATTTGTTATATAGAGGAGCTCTTTATAGACAGTGATTTGTTATATAGAGGTGCCCTTTATAGACAGTGATTTGTTATATAGAGGTGCTCTTTATAAACAGTGATTTTTTATATAGAGGAGCTCTTTATAGACAGTGATTTGTTATATAGAGGTGCCCTTTATAGACAGTGACTTGTTATATAGAGGTGCTCTTTATTGACAGTGATTTGTTATATAGAGGTGCCCTTTATTGACAGTGATTTTTTATATAGAGGTGCTCTTTATAGACAGTGATTTGTTATATAGACATGCTCTTTATTGACAGTGATTTGCTATATAGAGGTGCTCTTTATTGACAGTGATTTGTTATATAGAGGTGCCCTTTATTGACAGTGATTTGTTATATAGAGGTGCCCTTTATAGACAGTGATTTGTTATATAGAGGTGCCCTTTATAGACAGTGATTTGTTATATAGACGTGCCCTTTATAGACAGTGATTTGTTATATAGAGGTGCCCTTTATTGACAGTGATTTGTTATATAGAGGTGCCCTTTATAGATAGTGATTTGTTATATAGAGGTGCCCTTTATTGACAGTGATTTGTTATATAGAGGTGCCCTTTATAGACAGTGATTTGTTATATAGAGGTGTTTTTTATAGACAGTGATTTGCTATATAGAGGTGCCTTTTATAGACAGTGATTTGTTATATAGAGGTGCTCTTTATAGACAGTGATTTGTTATATAGTGGTGCCCTTTATAGACAGTGATTTGTTATATAGTGGTGTTCATTATAGACAGTGATTTGTTATATAGAGGTGCTCTTTATAGACAGTGATTTGTTATATAGAGGTGTTCTTTACAGACAGTGATTTGCTATATAGAGGTGCCCTTTATAGACAGTGATTTGTTATATAGAGGTGTTCTCTATAGACAGTGATTTGTTATATAGAGGTGCCCTTTATAGACAGTGATTTGTTATATAGAGGTGTTCTTTATAGACAGTGATTTGTTATATAGAGGTGCCCTTTATAGACAGTGATTTGTTATATAGAGGTGTTCTTTATAGACAGTGATTTGTTATATAGAGGTGTTCTTTATAGACAGTGACTTGCTATATAGAGGTTCCCTTTATAGACAGTGATTTGCTATATAGAGGTGCCCTTTATAGACAGTGATTTGTTATATAGAGGTGCCCTTTATAGACAGTGATTTGTTATATAGAGGTGTTCTTTATAGACAGTGATTTGTTATATAGAGGTGTTCTTTATAGACAGTGATTTGTTATATAGAGGTGCCCTTTATAGACAGTGATTTGTTATATAGAGGTGCCCTTTATAGACAGTGCTTTGTTATATAGAGGAGCTCTTTATAGACAGTGATTTGATATATAGAGATGCCCTTTATAGACAGTGATTTGTTATATAGAGGTGCTCTTTATAAACAGTGATTTTTTATATAGAGGAGCTCTTTATAGACAGTGATTTGTTATATAGAGGTGCCCTTTATAGACAGTGATTTGCTATATAGAGGTGCCCTTTATAGACAGTGATTTGCTATATAGAGGTGCCCTTTATAGACAGTGATTTGTTATATAGAGGTGCTCTTTATAGACAGTGATTTGGTATATACAGGTGTCCTTTATAGACAGTGATTTGTTATATAGAGGAGCTCTTTATAGACAGATATTTGTTATATAGAGATGCCCTTTATAGACAGTGATTTGTTATATAGAGGTGCTCTTTAACGCAGGTTTGACTGTATATTGTTGAACTGGTTCTCCTCATGAATATTAATGAGATATTTGTCACTGGACAACAATTAATCGATTAATCAGTATACAAATATACATGTAATGTAGAGGTGCTCTTTATAGACAGTGATTTGTTATATAGAGGTGCTCTTTATTGACAGTGATTTGTTATATAGAGGTGCTCTTTATTGACAGTGATTTGTTATATAGATGTGCCCTTTATAGACAGTGATTTGTTATATAGAGGTGCTCTTTATTGACAGTGATTTGTTATATAGAGGTGGCCTTTATAGACAGTGATTTGTTATATAGAGGTGCCCTTTATAGACAGTGATTTGTTATATAGAGGTGTTCTTTATAGACAGTGACTTGCTATATAGAGGTGCCCTTTATAGACAGTGATTTGCTATATAGAGGTGCCCTTTATAGACAGTGATTTGTTATATAGAGGTGCCCTTTATAGACAGTGATTTGTTATATAGAGGTGTTCTTTATAGACAGTGAATTGTTATATAGAGGTGTTTTTTATAGACAGTGATTTGTTATATAGAGGTGCCCTTTATAGACAGTGATTTGTTATATAGAGGTGCCCTTTATAGACAGTGATTTGTTATATAGAGGAGCTCTTTATAGACAGTGATTTGTTATATAGAGGTGCCCTTTATAGACAGTGATTTGTTATATAGAGGTGCTCTTTATAAACAGTGATTTTTTATATAGAGGAGCTCTTTATAGACAGTGATTTGTTATATAGAGGTGCCCTTTATAGACAGTGATTTGCTATATAGAGGTGCCCTTTATAGACAGTGATTTGTTATATAGAGGTGCCCTTTATAGACAGTGATTTGTTATATAGAGGTGCTCTTTATAGACAGTGATTTGGTATATACAGGTGCCCTTTATAGACAGTGATTTGTTATATAGAGGAGCTCTTTATAGACAGATATTTGTTATATAGAGATGCCCTTTACAGACAGTGATTTGTTATATAGAGATGCTCTTTAACGCAGGTTTGACTGTATATTGTTGAACTGGTTCTCCTCATGAATATTAATGAGATATTTGTCACTGGACAACAATTAATCGATTAATCAGTATACACATATACATGTAATGTAGAGGTGCTCTTTATAGACAGTGATTTGTTATATAGAGGTGCTCTTTATTGACAGTGATTTGTTATATAGAGGTGCCCTTTATAGACAGTGATTTGTTATATAGAGGTGCTCTTTATTGACAGTGATTTGTTATATAGAGGTGGCCTTTATAGACAGTGATTTGTTATATAGAGGTGCTCTTTTTTGACAGTGATTTGATAAATAGAGGTGCCCTTTATTGACAGTGATTTGTTATATAGAGGTGCTCTTTATAGACAGTGATTTGTTATATAGGCATGCTCTTTATTGACAGTGATTTGTTATATAGAGGTGCTCTTTATTGACAGTGACTTGTTATATAGAGGTGCCCTTTATAGACAGTGATATGTTATATAGAGGTGCTCTTTATTGACAGTGATTTGTTATATAGAGGCGCCCTTTATTGACAGTGATTTGTTATATAGAGGTGCCCTTTATAGACAGTGATTTGTTATATAGAAGTGCCCTTTATAGACAGTGATTTGCTATATAGAGGAGCTCTTTATAGACAGTGATTTGTTATATAGAGGTGCCCTTTATAGACAGTGATTTGTTATATAGAGGTGCTCTTTATAAACAGTGATTTTTTATATAGAGGAGCTCTTTATAGACAGTGATTTGTTATATAGAGGTGCCCTTTATAGACAGTGATTTGTTATATAGAGGTGCTCTTTATTGACAGTGATTTGTTATATAGAGGTGCCCTTTATTGACAGTGATTTTTTATATAGAGGTGCTCTTTATAGACAGTGATTTGTTATATAGACATGCTCTTTATTGACAGTGATTTGCTATATAGAGGTGCTCTTTATTGACAGTGATTTGTTATATAGAGGTGCCCTTTATTGACAGTGATTTGTTATATAGAGGTGCTCTTTATAGACAGTGATTTGTTATATAGTGGTGCCCTTTATAGACAGTGATTTGTTATATAGTGGTGTTCTTTATAGACAGTGATTTGTTATATAGAGGTGCTCTTTATAGACAGTGATTTGTTATATAGAGGTGTTCTTTACAGACAGTGATTTGCTATATAGAGGTGCCCTTTATAGACAGTGATTTGTTATATAGAGGTGTTCTCTATAGACAGTGATTTGTTATATAGAGGTGCCCTTTATAGACAGTGATTTGTTATATAGAGGTGTTCTTTATAGACAGTGAATTGTTATATAGAGGTGCCCTTTATAGACAGTGATTTGTTATATAGAGGTGTTCTTTATAGACAGTGATTTGTTATATAGAGGTGTTCTTTATAGACAGTGACTTGCTATATAGAGGTTCCCTTTATAGACAGTGATTTGCTATATAGAGGTGTTCTTTATAGACAGTGATTTGTTATATAGAGGTGCCCTTTATAGACAGTGATTTGTTATATAGAGGTGTTCTTTATAGACAGTGATTTGTTATATAGAGGTGTTCTTTATAGACAGTGACTTGCTATATAGAGGTTCCCTTTATAGACAGTGATTTGCTATATAGAGGTGTTCTTTATAGACAGTGATTTGTTATATAGAGGTGCCCTTTATAGACAGTGATTTGTTATATAGAGGTGTTCTTTATAGACAGTGATTTGTTATATAGAGGTGTTCTTTATAGACAGTGACTTGCTATATAGAGGTTCCCTTTATAGACAGTGATTTGTTATATAGAGGTGTTCTTTATAGACAGTGATTTGTTATATAGAGGTGCCCTTTATAGACAGTGATTTGTTATATAGAGGTGCCCTTTATAGACAGTGATTTGTTATATAGAGGTGCCCTTTATAGACAGTGATTTGTTATATAGAGGTGCCCTTTATAGACAGTGATTTGCTATATAGAGGTGCCCTTTATAGACAGTGATTTGTTATATAGAGGTGCTCTTTATAGATAGTGATTTGGTATATAGAGGTGCCCTTTATAGACAGTGATTTGTTATATAGAGGAGCTCTTTATAGACAGATATTTGTTATATAGAGATGCCCTTTATAGACAGTGATTTGTTATATAGAGGTGCTCTTTAACGCAGGTTTGACTGTATATTGTTGAACTGGTTCTCCTCATGAATATTAATGAGATATTTGTCACTGGACAACAATTAATCGATTAATCAGTATACACATATACATGTAATGTAGAGGTGCTCTTTATAGACAGTGATTTGTTATATAGAGGTGCTCTTTATTGACAGTGATTTGTTATATAGAGGTGCTCTTTATTGACAGTGATTTGTTATATAGATGTGCCCTTTATAGACAGTGATTTGTTATATAGAGGTGCTCTTTATTGACAGTGATTTGTTATATAGAGGTGGCCTTTATAGACAGTGATTTGTTATATAGAGGTGCTCTTTTTTGACAGTGATTTGTTATATAGAGTTGCCCTTTATTGACAGTGATTTGTTATATAGAGGTGCTCTTTATAGACAGTGATTTGTTATATAGGCATGCTCTTTATTGACAGTGATTTGTTATATAGAGGTGCTCTTTATTGACAGTGATATGTTATATAGAGGTGCTCTTTATTGACAGTGATTTGTTTTATAGAGGTGCCCTTTATTGACAGTGATTTGTTATATAGAGGTGCCCTTTATAGACAGTGATTTGTTATATAGAGGTGCCCTTTATAGACAGTGATTTGTTATATAGAGGATCTCTTTATAGACAGTGATTTGTTATATAGAGGTGCCCTTTATAGACAGTGATTTGTTATATAGAGGTGCTCTTTATAAACAGTGATTTTTTATATAGAGGAGCTCTTTATAGACAGTGATTTGTTATATAGAGGTGCCCTTTATAGACAGTGATTTGCTATATAGAGGTGCCCTTTATAGACAGTGATTTGTTATATAGAGGTGCCCTTTATAGACAGTGATTTGTTATATAGAGGTGCTCTTTATAGACAGTGATTTGGTATATACAGGTGCCCTTTATAGACAGTGATTTGTTATATAGAGGAGCTCTTTATAGATAGATATTTGTTATATAGAGGTGCCCTTTATAGACAGTGATTTGTTATATAGAGGTGCTCTTTATAAACAGTGATGTTTTATATAGAGGAGCTCTTTATAGACAGTGATTTGTTATATAGAGGTGCCCTTTATAGACAGTGATTTGCTATATAGAGGTGCCCTTTATAGACAGTGATTTGTTATATAGAGGTGCCCTTTATAGACAGTGATTTGTTATATAGAGGTGCTCTTTATAGACAGTGATTTGGTATATAGATGTGCCCTTTATAGACAGTGATTTGTTATATAGAGGTGCTCTTTATTGACAGTGATTTTTTATATAGAGGTGGCCTTTATAGACAGTGATTTGTTATATAGAGGTGCTCTTTTTTGACAGTGATTTGTTATATAGAGTTGCCCTTTATTGAGAGTGATTTGTTATATAGAGGTGCTCTTTATAGACAGTGATTTGTTATATAGGCATGCTCTTTATTGACAGTGATTTGTTATATAGAGATGCTCTTTATTGACAGTGATATGCTATATAGAGGTGCTCTTTATTGACAGTGATTTGTTTTATAGAGATGCCCTTTATTGACAGTGATTTGTAATATAGAGGTGCCCTTTATAGACAGTGATTTGTTATATAGAGGTGCCCTTTATAGACAGTGATTTGATATATAGAGGATCTCTTTATAGACAGTGATTTGTTATATAGAGGTGCCCTTTATAGACAGTGATTTGTTATATAGAGGTGCTCTTTATAAACAGTGATTTTTTATATAGAGGAGCTCTTTATAGACAGTGATTTGTTATATAGAGGTGCCCTTTATAGACAGTGATTTGCTATATAGAGGTGCCCTTTATAGACAGTGATTTGTTATATAGAGGTGCCCTTTATAGACAGTGATTTGTTATATAGAGGTGCTCTTTATAGACAGTGATTTGGTATATAGAGGTGCCCTTTATAGACAGTGATTTGTTATATAGAGGAGCTCTTTATAGATAGATATTTGTTATATAGAGGTGCCCTTTATAGACAGTGATTTGTTATATAGAGGTGCTCTTTATAAAGAGTGATTTTGTATATAGAGGAGCTCTTTATGGACAGTGATTTGTTATATAGAGGTGCCCTTTATAGACAGTGATTTGCTATATAGAGGTGCCCTTTATAGACAGTGATTTGTTATATAGAGGTGCCCTTTATAGACAGTGATTTGTTATATAGAGGTGCTCTTTATAGACAGTGATTTGGTATATAGAGGTGCCCTTTATAGACAGTGATTTGTTATATAGAGGTGCTCTTTAACGCAGGTTTGACTGTATATTTTTGAACTGGTTCTCCTCATGAATATTAATGAGATATTTGTCACTGGACAACAATTAATCGATTAATCAGTACACACATATACATGTAATGTAGAGGTGCTCTTTATAGACAGTGATTTGTTATATAGAGGTGCTCTTTATTGACAGTGATTTGCTATATAGAGGTGCTCTTTATTGACAGTGATTTGTTATATAGAGGTGCCCTTTATAGACAGTGATTTGTTATATAGAGGTGCTCTTTATTGACAGTGATTTGTTATATAGAGGTGCCCTTTATAGACAGTGATTTGTAATATAGAGGTGCTCTTTTTTGACAGTGATTTGTTATATAGAGGTGCCCTTTATTGACAGTGATTTGTTATATAGAGGTGCTCTTTATAGACAGTGATTTGTTATATAGGCATGCTCTTTATTGACAGTGATTTGTTATATAGAGGTGCTCTTTATTGACAGTGACTTGTTATATAGAGGTGTCCGTTATAGACAGTGATATGTTATATAGAGGTGCTCTTTATTGACAGTGATTTGTTATAATGAGGTGCCCTTTATTGACAGTGATTTGTTATATAGAGGTGCTCTTTATTGACAGTGATTTGCTATAATGAGGTGCCCTTTATTGACAGTGATTTGTTATAATGAGGTGCCCTTTATTGACAGTGATATGTTATATAGAGGTGCTCTTTATTGACAGTGATTTGTTATAATGAGGTGCCCTTTATTGACAGTGATTTGTTATATAGAGGTTCCCTTTATAGACAGTGATTTGTTATATAGAGGTGCCCTTTATAGACAGTGATTTGTTATATAGAGGAGCTATTTATAGACAGTGATTTGTTATATAGAGGTGCCCTTTATAGACAGTGATTTGTTATATAGAGGTGCTCTTTATAAACAGTGATTTTTTATATAGAGGAGCTCTTTATAGACAGTGATTTGTTATATAGAGGTGCCCTTTATAGACAGTGATTTGTTATATAGAGGTGCCCTTTATAGACAGTGATTTGTTATATAGAGGTGCTCTTTATAGACAGTGATTTGGTATATAGAGGTGCCCTTTATAGACAGTGATTTGTTATATAGAGGAGCTCTTTATAGACAGATATTTGTTATATAGAGATGCCCTTTATAGACAGTGATTTGTTATATAGAGGTGCTCTTTAACGCAGGTTTGACTGTATATTGTTGAACTGGTTCTCCTCATGAATATTAATGAGATATTTGTCACTGGACAACAATTAATCGATTAATCAGTATACACATATACATGTAATGTAGAGGTGCTCTTTATGGACAGTGATTTGCTATATAGATGTGCTCTTTATTGACAGTGATTTGCAATATAGAGGTGCTCTTTATTGACAGTGATTTGTTATATAGAGGTGCCCTTTATAGACAGTGAATTGTTATATAGAGGTGCTCTTTATTGACAGTGATTTGTTATATAGAGGTGCCCTTTATAGACAGTGATTTGTTATATAGAGGTGCTCTTTTTTGACAGTGATTTGTTATATAGAGGTGCCCTTTATTGACAGTGATTTGTTATATAGAGGTGCTCTTTATAGACAGTGATTTGTTATATAGGCATGCTCTTTATTGACAGTGATTTGTTATATAGAGGTGCTCTTTATTGACAGTGACTTGTTATATAGAGGTGCCCTTTATAGACAGTGATATGTTATATAGAGGTGCTCTTTATTGACAGTGATTTGTTATATAGAGGTGCCCTTTATTGACAGTGATTTGTTATATAGAGGTGCCCTTTATAGACAGTGATTTGTTATATAGTAGTGCCCTTTATAGACAGTGATTTGTTATATAGAGGTGCCCTTTATAGACAGTGATTTGTTATATAGAGGTGCCCTTTATAGACAGTGATTTGTTATATAGAGGTGCCCTTTATAGACAGTGATTTGTTATATAGAGGTGTTCTTTATAGACAGTGATTTGCTATATAGAGGTGGCCTTTATAGACAGTGATTTACTATATAGAGGTGTTCTTTATAGACAGTGATTTGTTATATAGAGGTGCCCTTTATAGACAGTGATTTGTTATATAGAGGTGTTCTTTATAGACAGTGATTTGTTATATAGAGGTGTTCTTTATAGACAGTGACTTGCTATATAGAGGTGCCCTTTATAGACAATGATTTGCTATATAGAGGTGCCCTTTATAGACAGTGATTTGTTATATAGAGGTGTTCTTTATAGACAGTGATTTGTTATATAGAGGTGTTCTTTATAGACAGTGATTTGTTATATAGAGGTGCCCTTTATAGACAGTGATTTGTTATATAGAGGTGCCCTTTATAGACAGTGCTTTGTTATATAGAGGAGCTCTTTATAGACAGTGATTTGATATATAGAGGTGCCCTTTATAGACAGTGATTTGTTATATAGAGGTGCTCTTTATAAACAGTGATTTTTTATATAGAGGAGCTCTTTATAGACAGTGATTTGTTATATAGAGGTGCCCTTTATAGACAGTGATTTGTTATATAGAGGTGCCCTTTATAGACAGTGATTTGCTATATAGAGGTGCCCTTTATAGACAGTGATTTGTTATATAGAGGTGCTCTTTATAGACAGTGATTTGGTATTTACAGGTGCCCTTTATAGACAGTGATTTGTTATATAGAGGAGCTCTTTATAGACAGATATTTGTTATATAGAGATGCCCTTTGTAGACAGTGATTTGTTATATAGAGGTGCTCTTTAACGCAGGTTTGACTGTATATTGTTGAACTGGTTCTCCTCATGAATATTAATGAGATATTTGTCACTGGACAACAATTAATCGATTAATCAGTATACACATATACATGTAATGTAGAGGTGATCTTTATAGACAGTGATTTGTTATATAGAGGTGCTCTTTATTGACAGTGATTTGTTATATAGAGGTGCTCTTTATTGACAGTGATTTGTTATATAGATGTGCCCTTTATAGACAGTGATTTGTTATATAGAGGTGCTCTTTATTGACAGTGATTTGTTATATAGAGGTGGCCTTTATAGACAGTGATTTGTTATATAGAGGTGCTCTTTTTTGACAGTGATTTGTTATATAGAGTTGCCTTTTATTGACAGTGATTTGTTATATAGAGGTGCTCTTTATAGACAGTGATTTGTTATATAGGCATGCTCTTTATTGACAGTGATTTGTTATATAGAGGTGCTCTTTATTGACAGTAACTTGTTATATAGAGGTGCCCTTTATAGACAGTGATATGTTATATAGAGGTGCTCTTTATTGACAGTGATTTGTTTTATAGAGGTGCCCTTTATTGACAGTGATTTGTTATATAGAGGTGCCCTTTATAGAAAGTGATTTGTTATATAGAGGTGCCCTTTATAGACAGTGATTTGTTATATAGAGGATCTCTTTATAGACAGTGATTTGCTATATAGAGGTGCCCTTTATAGACAGTGATTTGCTATATAGAGGTGCTCTTTATAAACAGTGATTTTTTATATAGAGGAGCTCTTTATAGACAGTGATTTGTTATATAGAGGTGCCCTTGATAGACAGTGATTTGCTATATAGAGGTGCTCTTTATAGACGGTGATTTGTTATATAGAGGTGCCCTTTATAGACAGTGATTTGTTATATAGAGGTGCTCTTTATAGACAGTGATTTGGTATATAGAGGTGCCCTTTATAGACAGTGATTTGTTATATAGAGGAGCTGTTTATAGACAGATATTTGTTATATAGAGGTGCCCTTTATAGACAATGATTTGTTATATAGAGGTGCTCTTTATAAACAGTGATTTTTTATATAGAGGAGCTCTTTATAGACAGTGATTTGTTATATAGAGGTGCCCTTTATAGACAGTGATTTGCTATATAGAGGTGCCCTTTATAGACAGTGATTTGTTATATAGAGGTGCCCTTTATAGACAGTGATTTGTTATATAGAGGTGCTCTTTATAGACAGTGATTTGGTATATAGAGGTGCCCTTTATAGACAGTGATTTGTTATATAGAGGTGCTCTTTAACGCAGGTTTGACTGTATATTGCTGAACTGGTTCTCCTCATGAATATTAATGAGATATTTGTCACTGGACAACAATTAATCGATTAATCAGTATACACATGTACATGTAATGTAGAGGTGCTCTTTATAGACAGTGATTTGTTATATAGAGGTGCCCTTTATAGACAGTGATTTGTTATATAGAGGTGCTCTTTATTGACAGTGATTTGTTATATAGAGGTGCCCTTTATAGACAGTGATTTGTTATATAGAGGTGCTCTTTTTTGACAGTGATTTGTTATATAGAGGTGCCCTTTATTGACAGTGATTTGTTATATAGAGGTGCTCTTTATAGACAGTGATTTGTTATATAGGCATGCTCTTTATTGACAGTGATTTGTTATATAGAGGTGCTCTTTATTGACAGTGACTTGTTATATAGAGGTGCCCGTTATAGACAGTGATATGTTATATAGAGGTGCTCTTTATTGACAGTGATTTGTTATAATGAGGTGCCCTTTATTGACAGTGATTTGTTATATAGAGGAGCCCTTTATAGACAGTGATTTGTTATATAGAGGTGCCCTTTATAGACAGTGATTTGTTATATAGAGGAGCTATTTATAGACAGTGATTTGTTATATAGAGGTGCCCTTTATAGACAGTGATTTGTTATATAGAGGTGCTCTTTATAAACAGTGATTTTTTATATAGAGGAGCTCTTTATAGACAGTGATTTGTTATATAGAGGTGCCCTTTATAGACAGTGATTTGCTATATAGAGGTGCCCTTTATAGACAGTGATTTGTTATATAGAGGTGCCCTTTATAGACAGTGATTTGTTATATAGAGGTGCTCTTTATAGACGGTGATTTGGTATATAGAGGTGCCCTTTATAGACAGTGATTTGTTATATAGAGGAGCTCTTTATAGACAGATATTTGTTATATAGAGATGCCCTTTATAGACAGTGATTTGTTATATAGAGGTGCTCTTTATAGACAGTGATTTGTTATATAGAGGTGCTCTTTAACGCAGGTTTGACTGTATATTGTTGAACTGGTTCTCCTCATGAATATTAATGAGATATTTGTCACTGGACAACAATTAATCTATTAATCAGTATACACATATACATGTAATGTAGAGGTGCTCTTTATAGACAGTGATTTGTTATATAGAGGTGCTCTTTATTGACAGTGATTTGCTATATAGAGGTGCTCTTTATTGACAGTGATTTGTTATATAGAGGTGCCCTTTATAGACAGTGATTTGTTATATAGAGGTGCTCTTTATTGACAGTGATTTGTTATATAGAGGTGCCCTTTATAGACAGTGATTTGTTATATAGAGGTGCTCTTTTTTGACAGTGATTTGTTATATAGAGGTGCCCTTTATTGACAGTGATTTGTTATATAGAGGTGCTCTTTATAGACAGTGATTTGTTATATAGGCATGCTCTTTATTGACAGTGATTTGTTATATAGAGGTGCTCTTTATTGACATGGACTTGTTATATAGAGGTGCCCTTTATAGACAGTGATATGTTATATAGAGGTGCTCTTTATTGACAGTGATTTGTTATATAGAGGTGCCCTTTATTGACAGTGATTTGTTATATAGAGGTGCCCTTTATAGACAGTGATTTGTTATATAGAAGTGCCCTTTATAGACAGTGATTTGTTATATAGAGGTGTTCTTTATAGACAGTGATTTGTTATATAGAGGTGCCCTTTATAGACAGTGATTTGTTATATAGAGGAGCTCTTTATAGACAGTGATTTGTTATAAAGAGGTGTCCTTTATTGACAGTGATTTGTTATATAGAGGTGTTCTTTATAGACAGTGATTTGTTATATAGAGGTTCCCTTTATAGACAGTGATTTGTTATATAGAGGTGCTCTTTTTTGACAGTGATTTGTTATATAGAGGTGCCCTTTATTGACAGTGATTTGTTATATAGAGGTGCTCTTTATAGACAGTGATTTGTTATATAGGCATGCTCTTTATTGACAGTGATTTGTTATATAGAGGTGCTCTTTATTGACATGGACTTGTTATATAGAGGTGCCCTTTATAGACAGTGATATGTTATATAGAGGTGCTCTTTATTGACAGTGATTTGTTATATAGAGGTGCCCTTTATTGACAGTGATTTGTTATATAGAGGTGCCCTTTATAGACAGTGATTTGTTATATAGAAGTGCCCTTTATAGACAGTGATTTGTTATATAGAGGTGTTCTTTATAGACAGTGATTTGTTATATAGAGGTGCCCTTTATAGACAGTGATTTGTTATATAGAGGAGCTCTTTATAGACAGTGATTTGTTATAAAGAGGTGTCCTTTATTGACAGTGATTTGTTATATAGAGGTGTTCTTTATAGACAGTGATTTGTTATATAGAGGTTCCCTTTATAGACAGTGATTTGTTATATAGAGGTGTTCTTTATAGACAGTGATTTGTTATATAGAGGTGCCCTTTATAGACAGTGATTTGTTATATAGAGGTGTTCTTTATAGACAGTGATTTGTTATATAGAGGTGCCCTTTATAGACAGTGATTTGTTATATAGAGGTGCCCTTTATAGACAGTGATTTGTTATATAGAGGTGTTCTTTATAGACAGTGATTTGTTATATAGAGGTGTTCTTTATAGACAGTGATTTGTTATATAGAGGTGCCCTTTATAGACAGTGATTTGTTATATAGAGGTGCCCTTTATAAACAGTGATTTGTTATATAGAGGAGCTCTTTATAGACAGTGATTTGTTATATAGAGGTGCCCTTTATAGACAGTGATTTGTTATATAGAGGTGCTCTTTATAAACAGTCATTTTGTATATAGAGGAGCTCTTTATAGACAGTGATTTGTTATATAGAGGTGTCCTTTATAGACAGTGATTTGCTATATAGAGGTGCCCTTTATAGACAGTTATTTGTTATATAGAGGTGCCCTTTATAGACAGTGATTTGTTATATAGAGGTGCTCTTTATAGACAGTGATTTGTTATATAGAGGTGCCCTTTATAGACAGTGATTTGCTATATAGAGGTGCCCTTTATAGACAGTGATTTGTTATATAGAGGAGCCCTTTATAGACAGTGATTTGTTATATAGAGGTGCTCTTTATAGACAGTGATTTGTTATATAGAGGTGCCCTTTATAGACAGTGATTTGTTATATAGAGGAGCTCTTTATAGACAGATATTTGTTATATAGAGATGCCCTTTATAGACAGTGATTTGTTATATAGAGGTGCTCTTTATAGACAGTGATTTGTTATATAGAGATGTCCTTTAACGCAGGTTTGACTGTATATTGTTGAACTGGTTCTCCTCATGAATATTCATGAGATATTTGTCACTGGACAACAATTAATCGATTAATCAGTATACACATATACATGTAATGTAATTTTACCAAGGACATTTTTTTTTATAAATATAAACTGGACCAAAATTAATTTTAAAACTTTATTACACCTGTCAAAGAAATAAATAAATGTAAATGATGCAAATGGTTTATGGTGTTTAACGCCATTTCCAAAGGCATTTCAGTTATATTGTGGTCGTCAGTTTTGTTGGTGAAGAAAACCACAGACCTGTCGCAAGTCATTGTATTACGTAATGTTGTATCGAGTACACGAAAAACCAAAGTAAAAGGTGTATTCTATTACTGATGACCGCCATTTGTTTCTTAGAAAGTTATTATTTATATAACACAAAATACCAGGCCTCTAGGGCTTAAACATTGCAAGGACAAGTTTCATACATGTACTTGTACTCCAATATCGTCCAACGAGAACGTCGTATTTATTGGATCTGACGTTCTGATTGGGTGTTTCTCGTGTATGTTTTATTATAGTATATAGTATATTATAGATATAGTATAATTAAATAGATATAAAGACCTTTAATATAGAATCAATCTTTACAACATTTAGAAGAAGTACATAGTATATATCGAAATATGGGAATTGAGGTTGTAATAACACAATCCGAGCAACACAAGTAAAATTGCTGTGTTTTCTAATGTGGCGTATTTTAAGTTGACACAAAAGCGTATAATATTAAAAAAAAGTATATAGTTGTATTAATAATTTTTCTTTCATTGTTTACTGTGTAAAAATGTATGTATTGAATATGAGAGATAACATATGATTTATTTGCTTATGGTATTGTATCCTTACTACAACTGTACCAGTATTTATTTATTTAATTATATTGTTCATTGTAAATATTTGTAAACCTTTGAGGTTTCCTTGCACCCAGAGGTAAATTGTTCACAGGTGTAATATAGATATAATACAAAAAAAAAAAAAAAAGAGTAACAGAAAAAAAAAGTATATAAATAGTTTTTAATTAAGGCACCGACTACATTTGTATTTAACTTTATGGGGAAATGGGGAGGAGGAGGTTGACGATCTTCTTTACCTCGATTTGACCGGATTGTTTTTGTTATATAGGGTATTGTTTTGGGACATGGATAATTATTAAAAAAAAAATCAAATTGAAAAAAAAAAAAAAATTAAAACTGCAGGATCAAAATATTTGTTTTTGCATTTTATGTCAAGTTATAAATTTTTTTAAATATAAAATTTGGCGACAGAAATTTAATATAAAAACATATCCACTCTAAAATTTAAATGGTCGTTAATGTAATACTCGTTCCTCAATAGCCAAAAATGGTCGTTATTAGCATATACAAGAACATGACAACTACATGTATATATGTTGTTTATTTTCACATACATGTACATTTTTTGTATACAATGTTGTGTAATACACCGTGGTAAACATGTAAATATTCACATAAATGTCATTGTTGTGATGAATGTTTTATGTGTATAATTTGTGAGGAATGATATAAATGTTCTACGTAAGTAAACAGATGATCAAACACAGAAAATATGTTTATTGATATATACAGATCATACGTACATAAATAATTTCAAAATCGGGGAATTACCATTTACTTCTTCCTTTTTTTGGGGAGGGGGGGGGGGGGGCAACATTTGTTTTCTGTCTTTAAATTTTTAAATACATCAATTACATAAATTTAGTTTAACCATGCACATTTCTTCAACGCCAATTTCTAGTACAATTTGAAAAAAAAAATACCATTTCTTCTTAGAGTGTAAAACAGTGTCAATTTTAAATGGATCTTATCGAAACTAAATACACATGTTTCTCAGATTTGTTTTCAATTACAAAAACAAAAATATTTTCTAAGCCATGAATTTGATTTTTCTTCCAACAAAAATATTGCTGGCTTTATTTTTATTTGATTTTTGGTGTTTAGCGCCACTTTCAGCAATATTTCAGCTATATCATGGTGACCAGTTTTAGTGGTGGAAGAAGCGGGAGTACACGGAGAGCGGGCGCAAACTCACGCCGTATTGGTTGATAGGCTTATATGAGTTGTTAGGTAATCCAACTACCTAACTCATTGAGCCACCCGGGTCTCTCTACAACTACCTAACTCATTGAGCCACCCGGGTCTCTCTACAACTACCTAACTCATTGAGCCACCCGGGCCTCTCTACAACTACCTAACTCATTGAGCCACCCGGGTCTCTCTACAACTACCTAACTCATTGAGCCACCCGGCTCTCTCTACAACTACCTAACTCATTGAGCCACCCGGGACTCTCTACAACTACCTAACTCATTGAGCCACCCGGGTCTCTCTACAACTACCTAACTCATTGAGCCACCCGGGTCTCTCTACAACTACCTAACTCATTGAGCCACCCGGGTCTCTCTACAACTACCTAACTCATTGAGACACCCGGGTCTCTCTACAACTACCTAACTCATTGAGCCACCCGGGTCTCTCTACAACTACCTAACTCATTGAGCCACCCGGGTCTCTCTACAACTACCTAACTCATTGAGCCACCCGGGTCTCTCTACAACTACCTAACTCATTGAGCCACCCGGGTCTCTCTACAACTACCTAACTCATTGAGCCACCCGGGTCTCTCTACAACTACCTAACTCATTGAGCCACCCGGGTCTCTCTACAACTATCTAACTCATTGAGCCACCCGGGTCTCTCTACAACTACCTAACTCATTGAGCCACCCGGGTCTCTCTACAACTACCTAACTCATTGAGCCACCCGGGTCTCTCTACAACTACCTAACTCATTGAGCCACCCGGGTCTCTCTACAACTACCTAACTCATTGAGCCACCCGGGTCTCTCTACAACTACCTAACTCATTGAGCCACCCGGGTCTCTCTACAACTACCTAACTCATTGAGCCACCCGGGCCTCTCTACAACTACCTAACTCATTGAGCCACCCGGGTCTCTCTACAACTACCTAACTCATTGAGCCACCCGGCTCTCTCTACAACTACCTAACTCATTGAGCCACCCGGGTCTCTCTACAACTACCTAACTCATTGAGCCACCCGGGTCTCTCTACAACTACCTAACTCATTGAGCCACCCGGGTCTCTCTACAACTACCTAACTCATTGAGCCACCCGGGTCTCTCTACAACTACCTAACTCATTGAGACACCCGGGTCTCTCTACAACTACCTAACTCATTGAGCCACCCGGGTCTCTCTACAACTACCTAACTCATTGAGCCACCCGGGTCTCTCTACAACTACCTAACTCATTGAGCCACCCGGGTCTCTCTACAACTACCTAACTCATTGAGCCACCCGGGTCTCTCTACAACTACCTAACTCATTGATCCACCCGGGTCTCTCTACAACTACCTAACTCATTGAGCCACCCGGGTCTCTCTACAACTATCTAACTCATTGAGCCACCCGGGTCTCTCTACAACTACCTAACTCATTGAGCCACCCGGGTCTCTCTACAACTACCTAACTCATTGAGCCACCCGGGTCTCTCTACAACTACCTAACTCATTGAGCCACCCGGGTCTCTCTACAACTACCTAACTCATTGAGCCACCCGGGTCTCTCTACAACTACCTAACTCATTGAGCCACCCGGGCCTCTCTACAACTACCTAACTCATTGAGCCACCCGGGTCTCTCTACAACTACCTAACTCATTGAGCCACCCGGGTCTCTCTACAACTACCTAACTCATTGAGCCACCCGGGTCTCTCTACAACTACCTAACTCATTGAGCACCCGGGTCTCTCTACAACTACCTAACTCATTAAGCCACCCGGGTCTCTCTACAACTACCTAACTCATTGAGCCACCCGGGTCTCTCTACAACTACCTAACTCATTGAGCCACCCGGGTCTCTCTACAACTACCTAACTCATTGAGCCACCCGGGTCTCTCTACAACTACCTAACTCATTGAGCCACCCGGGTCTCTCTACAACTACCTAACTCATTGAGCCACCCGGGTCTCTCTACAACTACCTAACTCATTGAGCCACCCGGGCCCCATTAAACACCATAACCATGACCATAACGTCTAGTGAATGTGACAATAGAAGACGGAACTACGAATATACGGTTCATATCAATCTTAACATCATATAAATATATTTATATATTTGCATTCGTAATATAGTTTAGGTTTAAATGTTTTGAAATAAGTCAGTGAATAAGTGATTGTTACTTAACGAAAAGTGATTAATTTGTGCGTTATTCCATGGCGAGAACAAGTTATAATTCGATGAGATGATGATGATGATGTCCGGACATGATGTACTAGATCAACATGCTTAGTTAGATTTGAATAGTGCTAAGTCAGTGAAACAACAGTCCACTCATACATGTGACTCCACTCTGATACATTATCCTGATTCCCGGCCAACCGTAAACAACAGTCCACTCATACATGTGTCTCCACTCTGATACATTATCCTGATTCCCGGCCAACCGTAAACAACAGTCCACTCATACATGTCACTCCACTCTAATACATTATCCTGATTCCCGGCCAACCGTAAACAACAGTCCACTCATACATGTCACTCCACTCTGATACATTATCCTGATTCCCGGCCAACCGTAAACAACAGTCCACTCATACATGTCACTCTACTCTGATACATTATCCTGATTCCCGGCTAACCGTAAACAACAGTCCACTCATGCATGTCAATCCACTCTGATACATTATCCTGATTCCCGGCCAACCGTAAACAACAGTCCACTCATACATGTCACTCCACTCTGATACATTATCCTGATTACCGGCCAACCGTAAACAACAGTCCACTCATACATGTCACCCCACTCTGATACATTATTCTGATTCCCGGCCAACCGTAAACAACAGTCCACCCATACATGTCACTCCACTCTGATACATTATCCTGATTACCGGCCAACGTAAACAACAGTCCACTCATACATGTCACTCCACTCTGATACATTATTCTGATTCCCGGCCAACCGTAAACAACAGTCCACTCATACATGTCACTCCACTCTGATACATTATCCTGATTCCCGACCAACCGCTAAAAACAGTCCACTCATACATGTCACTCCACTCTGATACATTATCCTGATTACCGGCCAACCGTAAACAACAGTCCACTCATACATGTCACTCCACTCTGATACATTATCCTGATTCCCGGCCAACCGTAAACAACAGTCCACTCATGCATGTCACTCCACTCTGATACATTATCCTGATTCCCGGCCAACTGTAAACAACAGTCCACTCATACATGTCACTCCACTCTGATACATTATCCTGATTCCCGGCTAACCGTAAACAACAGTCCACTCATACATGCCACTCCACTCTGATACATTATCCTGATTCCCGGCCAACCGTAAACAATAGTCCACTCATACATGTCACTCCACTCTGATACATTATTCTGATTACCGGTCAACCGTAAACAACAGTCCACTCATACATGTCACTCCACTCTGATACATTATTCTGATTCCCGGCCAACCGTAAACAACAGTCCACCCATAAATGTCACTCCACTCTGATACATTATCCTGATTACCGGCCAACGTAAACAACAGTCCACTCATACATGTCACTCCACTCTGATACATTATTCTGATTCCCGGCCAACCGTAAACAACAGTCCACTCATACATGTCACTCCACTCTGATACATTATCCTGATTCTCGGCCAACCGTAAACAACAGTCCACTCATACATGTCACTCCACTCTGATACATTATCCTGATTCCCGGCCAACCGTAAACAACAGTCCACTCATACATGTGACTCCACTCTAATACATTATCCTGATTCCCGGCCAACCGTAAACAACAGTCCACTCATACATGTCACTCCACTCTGATACATTATCCTGATTACCGGCCAACCGTAAACAACAGTCCACCCATAAATGTCACTCCACTCTGATACATTATCCTGATTCCCAGCCAACCGTAAACAACAGTCCACTCATACATGTCACTCCACTCTGATACATTATCCTGATTCCCGGCCAACCGTAAACAACAGTCCATTCATACATGTCACTCCACTCTGATACATTATCCTGATTCCCGGCCAACCGTTAACAACAGTCCACTCATGCATGTGACTCCACTCTGATACATTATCCTGATTCCCGGCCAACCGTAAACAACAGTCCACTCATACATGTGACTCCACTCTGATACATTATCCTGATTCCCGGCCAACCGTTAACAACAGTCCACTCATACATGTCACTCCACTCTGATACATTATCCTGATTCCCGGCCATCCGTAAACAACAGTCCACTCATACATGTGACTCCATTCTGATACATTATCCTGATTCCCGGCCAACGTAAACAACAGTCCACTCATACATGTCACTCCACTCTGATACATTATCCTGATTCACGGCTAACCGTAAACAACAGTCCACTCATACATGTGACTCCACTCTGATACATTATCCTGATTCCCGGCCAACCGTAAACAACAGTCCACTCATACATGTGACTCCACTCTGATACATTATCCTGATTCCCGGCCAACCGTACACAACAGTTCACTCATACATGTGACTCCATTCTGATACATTATTCTGATTCCCGGCCAACCGTAAACAACAGTCCACTCATACATGTGACTCCACTCTGATACATTATCCTGATTCCCGGCCAACCGTTAACAACAGTCCACTCATACATGTGACTCCACTCTGATACATTATCCTGATTCCCGGCCATCCGAAAACAACAGTCCACTCATACATGTGACTCCACTCTGATACATTATCCTGATTCACGGTCAACCGTAAACAACAGTCCACTCATACATGTCACTCCACTCTGATACATTATCCTGATTCACGGCTAACCGTAAACAACAGTCCACCCATACATGTGACTCCACTCTGATACATTATCCTGATTCCCGGTCAACGTAAACAACAGTCCACTAATACATGTCACTCCACTCTGATACATTATCCTGATTCCCGGCCAACCGTAAACAACAGTCCACTCATACATGTGACTCCACTCTGATACATTATCCTGATACCCGGCCAAACGTAAACAACAGTCCACTCATACATGTCACTCCACTCTGATACATTATCCTGATTCCCGGCCAACCGTAAACAACAGTCAACTCATTCATGTGACTCCACTCTGATACATTATCATGATTCCCGGCCAACCGTAAACAACAGTCCAATCATACATGTCACTCCACTCTGATACATTATCCTGATTCCCGGCCAACCGTAAACAACAGTCCACTCATACATGTGACTCCACTCTGATACATTATCCTGATTCCCGGCCAACCGTAAACAACAGTCCACTCATACATGTGACTCCACTCTGATACATTATCCTGATTCCCGGTCAACGTAAACAACAGTCCACTCATACATGTGACTCCACTCTGATACATTATCCTGATTACCGGCCAACGTAAACAACAGTCCACTCATACATGTCACTCCACTCTGATACATTATTCTGATTCCCGGCCAACCGTAAACAACAGTCCACTCATACATGTCACTCCACTCTAATACATTATTCTGATTCCCGGCCAACCGTAAACAACAGTCCACTCATACATGTCACTCCACTCTGATACATTATCCTGATTCCCGGCCAACCGTAAACAACAGTCCACTCATACATGTCACTCCACTCTGATACATTATCCTGATTCCCGGCCAACCGTAAACAACAGTCCACCCATACATGTCACTCCACTCTGATACATTATCCTGATTCCCGGCCAACCGTAAACAACAGTCCACTCATACATGTCACTCCACTCTGATACATTATCCTGATTCCCGGCCAACGTAAACAACAGTCCACTCATACATGTCACTCCACTCTGATACATTATCCTGATTCCCGGCCAACGTAAACAACAGTCCACTCATACATGTCACTCCACTCTGATACATTATCCTGATTACCGGCCAACCGTAAACAACAGTCCACCCATAAATGTCACTCCACTCTGATACATTATCCTGATTCCCAGACAACCGTAAACAACAGTCCACTCATACATGTCACTCCACTCTGATACATTATCCTGATTCCCGGCAAACCGTAAACAACAGTCCACTCATACATGTGACTCCACTCTGATACATTATCCTGATTCCCGGCCAACCGTTAACAACAGTCCACTCATACATGTGACTCCACTCTGATACATTATCCTGATTCCCGGCCAACCGTAAACAACAGTCCACTCATACATGTGACTCCACTCTGATACATTATCCTGATTCCCGGCCAACCGTTAACAACAGTCCATTCATACATGTCACTCCACTCTGATACATTATCCTGTTTCCCGGCCAACCGTAAACAACAGTCCACTCATACATGTGACTCCATTCTGATACATTATCCTGATTCCCGGCCAACCGTAAACAACAGTCCACTCCTACATGTCACTCCACTCTGATACATTATCCTGATTCACGGCTAACCGTAAACAACAGTCCACCCATACATGTGACTCCACTCTGATACATTATCCTGATTCCCGGCCAACCGTAAACAACAGTCCACTCATACATGTGACTCCACTCTGATACATTATCCTGATTCCCGGCCAACCGTAAACAACAGTTCACTCATACATGTGACTCCATTCTGATACATTATTCTGATTCCCGGCCAACCGTAAACAACAGTCCACTCATACATGTGACTCCACTCTGATACATTATCCTGATTCCCGGCCAACCGTTTACAACAGTCCACTCAAACATGTGACTCCACTCTGATACATTATCCTGATTCCCGGCCAACCGTAAACAACAGTCCACTCATACATGTGACTCCACTCTGATACATTATCCTGATTCCCGGCCAACCGTAAACAACAGTCCACTCATACATGTGACTCCACTCTGATACATTATCCTGATTCCCAGACAACCGTAAACAACAGTCCACTCATACATGTCACTCCACTCTGATACATTATCCTGATTCCCGGCCAACCGTAAACAACAGTCCACTCATACATGTGACTCCACTCTGATGCATTATCCTGATTCCCGGCCAACCGTTAACAACAGTCCACTCATACATGTGACTCCACTCTGATACATTATCCTGATTCCCGGCCAACCGTAAACAACAGTCCACTCATACATGTGACTCCACTCTGATACATTATCCTGATTCCCGGCCAACCGTTAACAACAGTCCATTCATACATGTCACTCCACTCTGATACATTATCCTGTTTCCCGGCCAACCGTAAACAACAGTCCACTCATACATGTGACTCCATTCTGATACATTATCCTGATTCCCGGCCAACCGTAAACAACAGTCCACTCCTACATGTCACTCCACTCTGATACATTATCCTGATTCACGGCTAACCGTAAACAACAGTCCACCCATACATGTGACTCCACTCTGATACATTATCCTGATTCCCGGCCAACCGTAAACAACAGTCCACTCATACATGTGACTCCACTCTGATACATTATCCTGATTCCCGGCCAACCGTAAACAACAGTTCACTCATACATGTGACTCCATTCTGATACATTATTCTGATTCCCGGCCAACCGTAAACAACAGTCCACTCATACATGTGACTCCACTCTGATACATTATCCTGATTCCCGGCCAACCGTTTACAACAGTCCACTCAAACATGTGACTCCACTCTGATACATTATCCTGATTCCCGGCCAACCGTAAACAACAGTCCACTCATACATGTGACTCCACTCTGATACATTATCCTGATTCCCGGCCAACCGTAAACAACAGTCCACTCATACATGTGACTCCACTCTGATACATTATCCTGATTCCCGGTCAACCGTAAACAACAGTCCACTCATACATGTGACTCCATTCTGATACATTATCCTGATTCCCGGCCAACCGTAAACAACAGTCCACTCATACATGTCACCCCACTCTGATACATTATCCTGATTCACGGCTAACCGTAAACAACAGTCCACCCATACATGTGACTCCACTCTGATACATTATCCTGATTCCCGGCCAACCGTAAACAACAGTCCACTCATACATGTGACTCCACTCTGATACATTATCCTGATTCCCGGCCAACCGTAAACAACAGTCCACTCATACATGTCACTCCACTCTGATACATTATCCTGATTCCCGACCAACCGTAAACAACAGTCCACTCATACATGTCACTCCACTCTGATACATTATCCTGATTCCCGGCCAACCGTAAACAACAGTCCACTCATACATGTGACTCCACTCTGATACATTATTTTGATTCCCGGCCAACCGTAAACAACAGTCCACTCATACATGTCACTCCACTCTGATACATTATCCTGATTCCCGGCCAACCGTAAACAACAGTCCACTCATACATGTCACTCCACTCTGATACATTATTCTGATTCCCGGCCAACCGTAAACAACAGTCCACCCATACATGTGACTCCACTCTGATACATTATCCTGATTACCGGCCAACGTAAACAACAGTCCACTCATACATGTCACTCCACTCTGATACATTATTCTGATTCCCGGCCAACCGTAAACAACAGTCCACTCATACATGTCACTCCACTCTGATACATTATCCTGATTCCCGGCCAACCGTAAACAACAGTCCACTCATACATGTCACTCCACTCTGATACATTATCCTGATTCCCGTCTATCCGTAAACAACAGTCCACTCATAAATGTCACTCCACTCTGATACATTATCCTGATTCCCGGACAACCGTAAACAACAGTCCACCCATAAATGTCACTCCACTCTGATACATTATCCTCATTCCCAGCCAACCGTAAACAACAGTCCACTCATACATGTGACTCCACTCTGATACATTATCCTGATTCCCGGCCAACCGTTAACAACAGTCCACTCATACATGTGACTCCACTCTGATACATTATCCTGATTCCCGGCCAACCGTTAACAACAGTCCACTCATACATGTCACTCCACTCTGATACATTATCCTGATTCCCGGCCAACCGTAAACAACAGTCCACTCATACATGTGACTCCACTCTGATACATTATCCTGATTCATGGTCAACCGTAAACAACAGTCCACTCATACATGTCACTCCACTCTGATACATTATCCTGATTCACGGCTAACCGTAAACAACAGTCCACCCATACATGTGACTCCACTCTGATACATTATCCTGATTCCCGGCCAACGTAAACAACAGTCCACTAATACATGTCACTCCACTCTGATACATTATCCTGATTCCCGGCCAACCGTAAACAACAGTCCACTCATACATGTGACTCCACTCTGATACATTATCCTGATACCCGGCCAACCGTAAACAACCGTCCACTCATACATGTCACTCCACTCTGATACATTATCCTGATTCCCGGCCAACCGTAAACAACAGTCCACTCATACATGTGACTCCACTCTGATACATTATCATGATTCCCGGCCAACCGTAAACAACAGTCCAATCATACATGTCACTCCACTCTGATACATTATCCTGATTCCCGGCCAACCGTAAACAACAGTCCACTCATACATGTGACTCCACTCTGATACATTATCCTGATTCCCGGCCAACCGTAAACAACAGTCCACTCATACATGTCACTCCACTCTGATACATTATCCTGATTCCCGGTCAACGTAAACAACAGTCCACTCATACATGTCACTCCACTCTGATACATTATCCTGATTACCGGCCAACGTAAACAACAGTCCACTCATACATGTCACTCCACTCTGATACATTATTCTGATTCCCGGCCAACCGTAAACAACAGTCCACTCATACATGTCACTCCACTCTGATACATTATCCTGATTCCCGTCTATCCGTAAACAACAGTCCACTCATAAATGTCACTCCACTCTGATACATTATACTGATTCCCGGACAACCGTAAACAACAGTCCACCCATAAATGTCACTCCACTCTGATACATTATCCTCATTCCCAGCCAACCGTAAACAACAGTCCACTCATACATGTGACTCCACTCTGATGCATTATCCTGATTCCCGGCCAACCGTTAACAACAGTCCACTCATACATGTGACTCCACTCTGATACATTATCCTGATTCCCGGCCAACCGTTAACAACAGTCCACTCATACATGTCACTCCACTCATACATGTCACTCCACTCTGATACATTATCCTGATTCCCGGCCAACCGTAAACAACAGTCCACTCATACATGTGACTCCACTCTGATACATTATCCTGATTCACGGTCAACCGTAAACAACAGTCCACTCATACATGTCACTCCACTCTGATACATTATCCTGATTCACGGCTAACCGTAAACAACAGTCCACCCATACATGTGACTCCACTCTGATACATTATCCTGATTCCCGGCCAACGTAAACAACAGTCCACTAATACATGTCACTCCACTCTGATACATTATCCTGATTCCCGGTCAACCGTAAACAACAGTCCACTCATACATGTGACTCCACTCTGATACATTATCATGATTCCCGGCCAACCGTAAACAACAGTCCAATCATACATGTCACTCCACTCTGATACATTATCCTGATTCCCGGCCAACCGTAAACAACAGTCCACTCATACATGTGACTCCACTCTGATACATTATCCTGATTCCCGGCCAACCGTAAACAACAGTCCACTCCTACATGTCACTCCACTCTGATACATTATCCTGATTCACGGCTAACCGTAAACAACAGTCCACCCATACATGTGACTCCACTCTGATACATTATCCTGATTCCCGGCCAACCGTAAACAACAGTCCACTCATACATGTGACTCCACTCTGATACATTATCCTGATTCCCGGCCAACCGTAAACAACAGTTCACTCATACATGTGACTCCATTCTGATACATTATTCTGATTCCCGGCCAACCGTAAACAACAGTCCACTCATACATGTGACTCCACTCTGATACATTATCCTGATTCCCGGCCAACCGTTTACAACAGTCCACTCAAACATGTGACTCCACTCTGATACATTATCCTGATTCCCGGCCAACCGTAAACAACAGTCCACTCATACATGTGACTCCACTCTGATACATTATCCTGATTCCCGGCCAACCGTAAACAACAGTCCACTCATACATGTGACTCCACTCTGATACATTATCCTGATTCCCGGTCAACCGTAAACAACAGTCCACTCATACATGTGACTCCATTCTGATACATTATCCTGATTCCCGGCCAACCGTAAACAACAGTCCACTCATACATGTCACCCCACTCTGATACATTATCCTGATTCACGGCTAACCGTAAACAACAGTCCACCCATACATGTGACTCCACTCTGATACATTATCCTGATTCCCGGCCAACCGTAAACAACAGTCCACTCATACATGTGACTCCACTCTGATACATTATCCTGATTCCCGGCCAACCGTAAACAACAGTCCACTCATACATGTCACTCCACTCTGATACATTATCCTGATTCCCGACCAACCGTAAACAACAGTCCACTCATACATGTCACTCCACTCTGATACATTATCCTGATTCCCGGCCAACCGTAAACAACAGTCCACTCATACATGTGACTCCACTCTGATACATTATTTTGATTCCCGGCCAACCGTAAACAACAGTCCACTCATACATGTCACTCCACTCTGATACATTATCCTGATTCCCGGCCAACCGTAAACAACAGTCCACTCATACATGTCACTCCACTCTGATACATTATTCTGATTCCCGGCCAACCGTAAACAACAGTCCACCCATACATGTGACTCCACTCTGATACATTATCCTGATTACCGGCCAACGTAAACAACAGTCCACTCATACATGTCACTCCACTCTGATACATTATTCTGATTCCCGGCCAACCGTAAACAACAGTCCACTCATACATGTCACTCCACTCTGATACATTATCCTGATTCCCGGCCAACCGTAAACAACAGTCCACTCATACATGTCACTCCACTCTGATACATTATCCTGATTCCCGTCTATCCGTAAACAACAGTCCACTCATAAATGTCACTCCACTCTGATACATTATCCTGATTCCCGGACAACCGTAAACAACAGTCCACCCATAAATGTCACTCCACTCTGATACATTATCCTCATTCCCAGCCAACCGTAAACAACAGTCCACTCATACATGTGACTCCACTCTGATACATTATCCTGATTCCCGGCCAACCGTTAACAACAGTCCACTCATACATGTGACTCCACTCTGATACATTATCCTGATTCCCGGCCAACCGTTAACAACAGTCCACTCATACATGTCACTCCACTCTGATACATTATCCTGATTCCCGGCCAACCGTAAACAACAGTCCACTCATACATGTGACTCCACTCTGATACATTATCCTGATTCATGGTCAACCGTAAACAACAGTCCACTCATACATGTCACTCCACTCTGATACATTATCCTGATTCACGGCTAACCGTAAACAACAGTCCACCCATACATGTGACTCCACTCTGATACATTATCCTGATTCCCGGCCAACGTAAACAACAGTCCACTAATACATGTCACTCCACTCTGATACATTATCCTGATTCCCGGCCAACCGTAAACAACAGTCCACTCATACATGTGACTCCACTCTGATACATTATCCTGATACCCGGCCAACCGTAAACAACCGTCCACTCATACATGTCACTCCACTCTGATACATTATCCTGATTCCCGGCCAACCGTAAACAACAGTCCACTCATACATGTGACTCCACTCTGATACATTATCATGATTCCCGGCCAACCGTAAACAACAGTCCAATCATACATGTCACTCCACTCTGATACATTATCCTGATTCCCGGCCAACCGTAAACAACAGTCCACTCATACATGTGACTCCACTCTGATACATTATCCTGATTCCCGGCCAACCGTAAACAACAGTCCACTCATACATGTCACTCCACTCTGATACATTATCCTGATTCCCGGTCAACGTAAACAACAGTCCACTCATACATGTCACTCCACTCTGATACATTATCCTGATTACCGGCCAACGTAAACAACAGTCCACTCATACATGTCACTCCACTCTGATACATTATTCTGATTCCCGGCCAACCGTAAACAACAGTCCACTCATACATGTCACTCCACTCTGATACATTATCCTGATTCCCGTCTATCCGTAAACAACAGTCCACTCATAAATGTCACTCCACTCTGATACATTATACTGATTCCCGGACAACCGTAAACAACAGTCCACCCATAAATGTCACTCCACTCTGATACATTATCCTCATTCCCAGCCAACCGTAAACAACAGTCCACTCATACATGTGACTCCACTCTGATGCATTATCCTGATTCCCGGCCAACCGTTAACAACAGTCCACTCATACATGTGACTCCACTCTGATACATTATCCTGATTCCCGGCCAACCGTTAACAACAGTCCACTCATACATGTCACTCCACTCATACATGTCACTCCACTCTGATACATTATCCTGATTCCCGGCCAACCGTAAACAACAGTCCACTCATACATGTGACTCCACTCTGATACATTATCCTGATTCACGGTCAACCGTAAACAACAGTCCACTCATACATGTCACTCCACTCTGATACATTATCCTGATTCACGGCTAACCGTAAACAACAGTCCACCCATACATGTGACTCCACTCTGATACATTATCCTGATTCCCGGCCAACGTAAACAACAGTCCACTAATACATGTCACTCCACTCTGATACATTATCCTGATTCCCGGTCAACCGTAAACAACAGTCCACTCATACATGTGACTCCACTCTGATACATTATCCTGATACCCGGCCAACCGTAAACAACCGTCCACTCATACATGTCACTCCACTCTGATACATTATCCTGATTCCCGGCCAACCGTAAACAACAGTCAACTCATACATGTGACTCCACTCTGATACATTATCATGATTCCCGGCCAACCGTAAACAACAGTCCAATCATACATGTCACTCCACTCTGATACATTATCCTGATTCCCGGCCAACCGTAAACAACAGTCCACTCATACATGTGACTCCACTCTGATACATTATCCTGATTCCCGGCCAACCGTAAACAACAGTCCACTCATACATGTCACTCCACTCTGATACATTATCCTGATTCCCGGTCAGCGTAAACAACAGTCCACTCATACATGTCACTCCACTCTGATACATTATCCTGATTCCCGGCCAACGTAAACAACAGTACACTCATACATGTCACTCCACTCTGATACATTATCCTGATTACCGGCCAACCGTAAACAACAGTCCACCCATAAATGTCACTCCACTCTGATACATTAACCTGATTCCCAGACAACCGTAAACAACAGTCCACTCATACATGTCACTCCACTCTGATACATTATCCTGATTCCCGGCCAACCGTAAACAGTCCACTCATACATGTCACTCCACTCTGATACATTATCCTGATTCCCGGCCAACCGTTAACAACAGTCCACTCATACATGTGAATCCACTCTGATACATTATCCTGATTCCCGGCCAACCGTAAACAACAGTCCACTCATACATGTGACTCCACTCTGATACATTATCCTGATTCCCGGCCAACCGTTAACAACAGTCCAATCATACATGTCACTCCACTCTGATACATTATCCTGTTTCCCGGCCAACCGTAAACAACAGTCCACTCATACATGTCACTCCATTCTGATACATTGTCCTGATTCCCGGCCAACCGTAAACAACAGTCCACTCCTACATGTCACTCCACTCTGATACATTATCCTGATTCACGGCTAACCGTAAACAACAGTCCACCCATACATGTGACTCCACTCTGATACATTATCCTGATTCCCGGCCAACCGTAAACAACAGTCCACTCATACATGTGACTCCACTCTGATACATTATCCTGATTCCCGGCCAACCGTAAACATCAGTTCACTCATACATGTGACTCCATTCTGATACATTATTCTGATTCCCGGCCAACCGTAAACAACAGTCCACTCATACATATGACTCCACTCTGATACATTATCCTGATTCCCGGCCAACCGTTTACAACAGTCCACTCATACATGTGACTCCACTCTGATACATTATCCTGATTCCCGGCCAACCGTAAACAACAGTCCAATCATACATGTCACTCCACTCTGATACATTATCCTGATTCCCGGCCAACCGTAAACAACAGTCCACTCATACATGTGACTCCACTCTGATACATTATCCTGATTCCCGGCCAACAGTAAACAACAGTCCACTCATACATGTCACTCCACTCTGATACATTATCCTGATTCCCGGTCAACGTAAACAACAGTCCACTCATACATGTCACTCCACTCTGATACATTATCCTGATTCCCGGCCAACGTAAACAACAGTCCACTCATACATGTCACTCCACTCTGATACATTATCCTGATTACCGGCCAACCGTAAACAACATTCCACCCATAAATGTCACTCCACTCTGATACATTATCCTGATTCCCAGACAACCGTAAACAACAGTCCACTCATACATGTCACTCCACTCTGATACATTATCCTGATTCCCGGCCAACGGTAAACAACAGTCCACTCATACATGTGACTCCACTCTGATACATTATCCTGATTCCCGGCCAACCGTTAACAACAGTCCACTCATACATGTGACTCCACTCTGATACATTATCCTGATTCCCGGCCAACCGTAAACAACAGTCCACTCATACATGTGACTCCACTCTGATACATTATCCTGATTCCCGGCCAACCGTTAACAACAGTCCATTCATACATGTCACTCCACTCTGATACATTATCCCTTTCCCGGCCAACCGTAAACAACAGTCCACTCATACATGTGACTCCATTCTGATACATTATCCTGATTCCCGGCCAACCGTAAACAACAGTCCACTCCTACATGTCACTCCATTCTGATACATTATTCTGATTCCCGGCCAACCGTAAACAACAGTCCACTCATACATGTGACTCCACTCTGATACATTATCCTGATTCCCGGCCAACCGTTTACAACAGTCCACTCATACATGTGACTCCACTCTGATACATTATCCTGATTCCCGGCCAACCGTAAACAACAGTCCACTCATACATGTGACTCCACTCTGATACATTATCCTGATTCCCGGCCAACCGTAAACAACAGTCCACTCATACATGTGACTCCACTCTGATACATTATCCTGATTCCCTGTCAACCGTAAACAACAGTCCACTCATACATATGACTCCATTCTGATACATTATCCTGATTCCCGGCCAACCGTAAACAACACTCCACTCATACATGTCACCCCACTCTGATACATTATCCTGATTCACGGCTAACCGTAAACAACAGTCCACCCATACTTGTGACTCCACTCTGATACATTATCCTGATTCCCGGCCAACCGTAAACAACAGTCCACTCATACATGTGACTCCACTCTGATACATTATCCTGATTCCCGGCCAACCGTAAACAACAGTCCACTCATACATGTGACTCCACTCTGATACATTATCCTGATTCCCGACCAACCGTAAACAACAGTCCACTCATACATGTCACTCCACTCTGATACATTATCCTGATTCCCGGCCAACCGTAAACAACAGTCCACTCATACATGTGACTCCACTCTGATACATTATTTTGATTCCCGGCCAACCGTAAACAACAGTCCACTCATACATGTCACTCCACTGTGATACATTATCCTGATTCCCGGCCAACCGTAAACAACAGTCCACTCATACATGTCACTCCACTCTGATACATTATCCTGATTCCCGGCCAACCGTAAACAACAGTTCACTCATACATGTCACTCCACTCTGATACATTATCCTGATTCCCGGCTAACCGTAAACAACAGTCCACTCACACATGTCACTCCACTCTGATACATGATCCTGATTCCCGGCCAACCGTAAACAACAGTCCACTCATACATGTCACTCCACTCTGATACATTATTCTGATTACCGGCCAACCGTAAACAACAGTCCACTCATACATGTGACTCCACTCTGATACATTATTCTGATTCCCGGCCAACCGTAAACAACAGTCCACCCATACATGTCACTCCACTCTGATACATTATCCTGATTACCGGCCAACGTAAACAACAGTCCACTCATACATGTCACTCCACTCTGATACATTATTCTGATTCCCGGCCAACCGTAAACAACAGTCCACTCATACATGTCACTCCACTCTGATACATTATCCTGATTCCCGGCCAACCGTAAACAACAGTCCACTCATACATGTCACTCCACTCTGATACATTATCCTGATTCCCGGCCAACCGTAAACAACAGTCCACTCATACATGTCACTCCACTCTGATACATTATCCTGATTCCCGGCTAATCGTAAACAACAGTCCACCCATACATGTCACTCCACTCTGATACATTATTCTGATTACCGGCCAACCGTAAACAACAGTCCACTCATACATTTGACTCCACTCTGATACATTATTCTGATTCCCGGCCAACCGTAAACAACAGTCCACTCATACATGTGACTCCACTCTGATACATTATCCTGATTACCGGCCAACGTAAACAACAGTCCACTCATACATGTCACTCCACTCTGATACATTATTCTGATTCCCGGCCAACCGTAAACAACAGTCCACTCATACATGTCACTCCACTCTGATACATTATCCTGATTCCCGGCTAACCGTAAACAACAGTCCACTCACACATGTCACTCCACTCTGATACATTATCCTGATTCCCGTCTAACCGTTAACAACAGTCCACTCATAAATGTCACTCCACTCTGATACATTATCCTGGTTCCCGGCCAACCGTAAGCAACAGTCCACCCATAAATGTCACTCCACTCTGATACATTATCCTGATTCCCGGCCAACCGTAAACAACAGTCCACTCATACATGTGACTCCATTCTGATACATTATCCTGATTCCCGGCCAACCGTAAACAACAGTCCACTCATACATGTCACTCCACTCTGATACATTATCCTGATTCCCGGCCAACCGTTAACAACAGTCCACTCATACATGTGACTCCACTCTGATACATTATCCTGATTCACGGTCAACCGTAAACAACAGTCCACTCATACATGTCACTCCACTCTGATACATTATCCTGATTCACGGCTAACCGTAAACAACAGTCCACCCATACATGTGACTCCACTCTGATACATTATCCTGATTCCCGACCAACGTAAACAACAGTCCACTAATACATGTCATTCCACTCTGATACATTATCCTGATTCCCGGCCAACCGTAAACAACAGTCCACTCATACATGTGACTCCACTCTGATACATTATCCTGATACCCGGCCAACCGTAAACAACAGTCCACTCATACATGTCACTCCACTCTGATACATTATCCTGATTCCCGGCCAACCGTAAACAACAGTCAACTCATACATGTGACTCCACTCTGATACATTATCCTGATTCCCGGCCAACCGTAAACAACAGTCCAATCATACATGTCACTCCACTCTGATACATTATCCTGATTCCCGGCCAACCGTAAACAACAGTCCACTCATACATGTGACTCCACTCTGATACATTATCCTGATTCCCGGCCAACCGTAAACAACAGTCCACTCATACATGTCACTCCACTCTGATACATTATCCTTATTCCCGGTCAACGTAAGCAACAGTCCACTCATACATGTCACTCCACTCTGATACATTATCCTGATTCCCGGCCAACCGTAAACAACAGTCCACTCATACATGTCACTCCACTCTGATACATTATCCTGATTCCCGGCTAACCGTAAACAACAGTCCACTCATACATGTCACTCCACTCTGATACATTATCCTGATTCCCGGCCAACCGTAAACAACAGTCCACTCATACATGTCACTCCACTCTGATACATTATTCTGATTACCAGCCAACCGTAAACAACAGTCCACTCATACATGTGACTCCACTCTGATACATTATTTTGATTCCCGGCCAACCGTAAACAACAGTCCACCCATACATGTCACTCCACTCTGATACATTATCCTGATTACCGCCAACGTAAACAACAGTCCACTCATACATGTCACTCCACTCTGATACATTATTCTGATTCCCGGCCAACCGTAAACAACAGTCCACTCATACATGTCACTCCACTCTGATACATTATCCTGATTCCCGGCCAACCGTAAACAACAGTCCACTCATACATGTCACTCCACTCTGATACATTATCCTGATTCCCGGCTAACCGTAAACAACAGTCCACTCATAAATGTCACTCCACTCTGATACATTATCCTGATTCCCGGCCAACCGTAAACAACAGTCCACCCATACATGTCACTCCACTCTGATACATTATCCTGATTCCCGGCCAACCGTAAACAACAGTCCACTCATACATGTCACTCCACTCTGATACATTATCCTGATTCCCGGCCAACGTAAACAACAGTCCACTCATACATGTCACTCCACTCTGATACATTATCCTGATTCCCGGCCAACCGTAAACAACAGTCCACTCATACATGTCACTCCACTCTGATACATTATCCTGATTCCCGGCTAACCGTAAACAACAGTCCACTCATACATGTCACTCCACTCTGATACATTATCCTGATTCCCGGCCAACCGTAAACAACAGTCCACTCATACATGTCACTCCACTCTGATACATTATTCTGATTACCAGCCAACCGTAAACAACAGTCCACTCATACATGTGACTCCACTCTGATACATTATTTTGATTCCCGGCCAACCGTAAACAACAGTCCACCCATACATGTCACTCCACTCTGATACATTATCCTGATTACCGCCAACGTAAACAACAGTCCACTCATTCATGTCACTCCACTCTGATACATTATCCTGATTCCCGGCCAACCGTAAACAACAGTCCACTCATACATGTCACTCCACTCTGATACATTATCCTGATTCCCGGCCAACGTAAACAACAGTCCACTCATATATGTCACTCCACTCTGATACATTATCCTGATTCCCGGCTAACCGTAAACAACAGTCCACTCATACATGTCACTCCACTCTGATACATTATCCTGATTACCGGCCAACCGTAAACAACAGTCCACCCATAAATGTCACTCCACTCTGATACATTATCCTGATTCCCAGCCAACCGTAAACAACAGTCCACTCATACATGTCACTCCACTCTGATACATTATCCTGATTCCCGGCCAACCGCAAACAACAGTCCACTCATACATGTGACTCCACTCTGATACATTATCCTGATTCCCGGCCAACCGTTAACAACAGTCCATCCATACATGTCACTCCACTCTGATACATTATCCTGATTCCCGGCCAACCGTAAACAACAGTCCACTCATACATGTGACTCCACTCTGATACATTATCCTGATTCCCGGCCAACCGTTAACAACAGTCCATCCATACATGTCACTCCACTCTGATACATTATCCTGATTCCCGGCCAACCGTAAACAACAGTCCACTCATACATGTGACTCCACTCTGATACATTATCCTGATTCCCGGCCAACCGTAAACAACAGTTCACTCATACATGTGACTCCATTCTGATACATTATTCTGATTCCCGGCCTACCGTAAACAACAGTCCACTCATACATGTGACTCCACTCTGATACATTATCCTGATTCCCGGCCAACCGTAAACAACAGTCCACTCATACATGTGACTCCACTCTGATACATTATCCTGATTCCCGGCCAACCGTAAACAACAGTCCACTCATACATGTGACTCCACTCTGATACATTATCCTGATTCCCGGTCAACCGTAAACAACAGTCCACTCATACATGTGACTCCATTCTGATACATTATCCTGATTCCCGGCCAACCGTAAACAACAGTCCACTCATACATGTCACCCCACTCTGATACATTATCCTGATTCACGGCTAACCGTAAACAACAGTCCACCCATACATGTGACTCCACTCTGATACATTATCCTGATTCCCGGCCAACCGTAAACAACAGTCCACTCATACATGTCACTCCACTCTGATACATTATCCTGATTCCCGGCCAACCGTAAACAACAGTCCACTCATACATGTGACTCCACTCTGATACATTATCCTGATTCCCGACCAACCGTAAACAACAGTCCACTCATACATGTGACTCCACTCTGATACATTATCCTGATTCCCGGCCAAACGTAATCAACAGTCCACTCATACATGTGACTCCACTCTGATACATTATTTTGATTCCCGGCCAACCGTAAACAACAGTCCACTCATACATGTCACTCCACTCTGATACATTATCCTGATTCCCGGCTAACCGTAAACAACAGTCCACTCATACATGTCACTCCACTCTGATACATTATCCTGATTCCCGGCCAACCGTAAACAACAGTCCACTCATACATGTCACTCCACTCTGATACATTATTCTGATTACCAGCCAACCGTAAACAACAGTCCACTCATACATGTGACTCCACTCTGATACATTATTTTGATTCCCGGCCAACCGTAAACAACAGTCCACCCATACATGTCACTCCACTCTGATACATTATCCTGATTACCGCCAACGTAAACAACAGTCCACTCATTCATGTCACTCCACTCTGATACATTATCCTGATTCCCGGCCAACCGTAAACAACAGTCCACTCATACATGTCACTCCACTCTGATACATTATCCTGATTCCCGGCCAACGTAAACAACAGTCCACTCATATATGTCACTCCACTCTGATACATTATCCTGATTCCCGGCTAACCGTAAACAACAGTCCACTCATACATGTCACTCCACTCTGATACATTATCCTGATTACCGGCCAACCGTAAACAACAGTCCACCCATAAATGTCACTCCACTCTGATACATTATCCTGATTCCCAGCCAACCGTAAACAACAGTCCACTCATACATGTCACTCCACTCTGATACATTATCCTGATTCCCGGCCAACCGCAAACAACAGTCCACTCATACATGTGACTCCACTCTGATACATTATCCTGATTCCCGGCCAACCGTTAACAACAGTCCATCCATACATGTCACTCCACTCTGATACATTATCCTGATTCCCGGCCAACCGTAAACAACAGTCCACTCATACATGTGACTCCACTCTGATACATTATCCTGATTCCCGGCCAACCGTTAACAACAGTCCATCCATACATGTCACTCCACTCTGATACATTATCCTGATTCCCGGCCAACCGTAAACAACAGTCCACTCATACATGTGACTCCACTCTGATACATTATCCTGATTCCCGGCCAACCGTAAACAACAGTTCACTCATACATGTGACTCCATTCTGATACATTATTCTGATTCCCGGCCTACCGTAAACAACAGTCCACTCATACATGTGACTCCACTCTGATACATTATCCTGATTCCCGGCCAACCGTAAACAACAGTCCACTCATACATGTGACTCCACTCTGATACATTATCCTGATTCCCGGCCAACCGTAAACAACAGTCCACTCATACATGTGACTCCACTCTGATACATTATCCTGATTCCCGGTCAACCGTAAACAACAGTCCACTCATACATGTGACTCCATTCTGATACATTATCCTGATTCCCGGCCAACCGTAAACAACAGTCCACTCATACATGTCACCCCACTCTGATACATTATCCTGATTCACGGCTAACCGTAAACAACAGTCCACCCATACATGTGACTCCACTCTGATACATTATCCTGATTCCCGGCCAACCGTAAACAACAGTCCACTCATACATGTCACTCCACTCTGATACATTATCCTGATTCCCGGCCAACCGTAAACAACAGTCCACTCATACATGTGACTCCACTCTGATACATTATCCTGATTCCCGACCAACCGTAAACAACAGTCCACTCATACATGTGACTCCACTCTGATACATTATCCTGATTCCCGGCCAAACGTAATCAACAGTCCACTCATACATGTGACTCCACTCTGATACATTATTTTGATTCCCGGCCAACCGTAAACAACAGTCCACTCATACATGTGACTCCACTGTCATACATTATCCTGATTCCCGGCCAACCGTAAACAACAGTCCACTCATACATGTCACTCCACTCTGATACATTATCCTGATTCCCGGCCAACCGTAAACAACAGTTCACTCATACATGTCACTCCACTCTGATACATTATCCTGATTCCCGGCCAACCGTAAACAACAGTCCACTCATACATGTCACTCCACTCTGATACATTATCCTGATTCCCGGCCAACCGTAAACAACAGTCCACTCATACATGTCACTCCACTCTGATACATTATCCTGATTCCCGGCTAACCGTAAACAACAGTCCACTCACACATGTCACTCCACTCTGATACATTATCCTGATTCCCGGCCAACCGTAAACAACAGTCCACTCATACATGTCACTCCACTCTGATACATTATTCTGATTACCGGCCAACCGTAAACAACAGTCCACTCATACATGTGACTCCACTCTGATACATTATTCTGATTCCCGGCCAACCGTAAACAACAGTCCACCCATACATGTGACTCCACTCTGATACATTATCCTGATTACCGGCCAACGTAAACAACAGTCCACTCATACATGTCACTCCACTCTGATACATTATTCTGATTCCCGGCCAACCGTAAACAACAGTCCACTCATACATGTCACTCCACTCTGATACATTATCCTGATTCCCGGCCAACCGTAAACAACAGTCCACTCATACATGTCACTCCACTCTGATACATTATCCTGATTCCCGGCCAACCGTAAACAACAGTCCACTCATACATGTCACTCCACTCTGATACATTATCCTGATTCCCGGCCAACCGTAAACAACAGTCCACTCATACATGTCACTCCACTCTGATACATTATCCTGATTCCCGGCTAATCGTAAACAACAGTCCACTCATACATGTCACTCCACTCTGATACATTATTCTGATTACCGGCCAACCGTAAACAACAGTCCATTCATACATGTGACTCCACTCTGATACATTATTCTGATTCCCGACCAACCGTAAACAACAGTCCACCCATACATGTGACTCCACTCTGATACATTATCCTGATTCCCGGCCAACGTAAACAACAGTCCACTCATACATGTCACTCCACTCTGATACATTATTCTGATTCCCGGCCAACCGTAAACAACAGTCCACTCATACATGTGACTCCACTCTGATACATTATCCTGATTCCCGTCTAACCGTAAACAACAGTCCACTCATAAATGTCACTCCACTCTGATACATTATCCTGATTCCCGGCCAACCGTAAACAACAGTCCACTCATACATGTGACTCCACTCTGATACATTATCCTGATTCCCGGCCAACCGTAAACAACAGTTCACTCATACATGTGACTCCATTCTGATACATTATTCTGATTCCCGGCCAACCGTAAACAACAGTCCACTCATACATATGACTCCACTCTGATACATTATCCTGATTCCCGGCCAACCGTTAACAACAGTCCACTCATACATGTGACTCCACTCTGATACATTATCCTGATTCCCGGCCAACCGTTAACAACAGTCCACTCATACATGTGACTCCACTCTGATACATTATCCTGATTCCCGGCCAACCGTAAACAACAGTCCACTCATACATGTGACTCCACTCTGATACATTATCCTGATTCCCGGTCAACCGTAAACAACAGTCCACTCATACATGTGACTCAATTCTGATACATTATCCTGATTCCCGGCCAACCGTAAACAACAGTCCACTCATACATGTGACTCCACTCTGATACATTATCCTGATTCCCGGCCAACCGTAAACAACAGTCCACTCATACATGTGACTCCACTCTGATACATTATCCTGATTCCCGGCCAACCGTAAACAACAGTCCACTCATACATGTCACTCCACTCTGATACATTATCCTGATTCCCGGCCAACCGTAAACAACAGTCCACTCATACATGTCACTCCACTCTGATACATTATCCTGATTCCCGGCCAACCGTAAACAACAGTCCACTCATACATGTGACTCCATTCTGATACATTATCCTGATTCACGGCTAACGTAAACAACAGTCCACTCATACATGTGACTCCACTCTGATACATTATCCTGATTCCCGGCCAACCGTAAACAACAGTCCACTCATACATGTGACTCCACTCTGATACATTATCCTGATTCCCGCCAACCGTAAACAACAGTTCACTCATACATGTGACTCCATTCTGATACATTATTCTGATTCCCGGCCAACCGTAAACAACAGTCCACTCATACATGTGACTCCACTCTGATACATTATCCTGATTCCCGGCCAACCGTTAACAACAGTCCACTCATACATGTGACTCCACTCTGATACATTATCCTGATTCCCGGCCAACCGTAAACAACAGTCCACTCATACATGTCACTCCACTCTGATACATTATCCTGATTCCCGGCCAACCGTAAACAACAGTCCACTCATACATGTGACTCCACTCTGATACATTATCCTGTTTCCCGGTCAACCGTAAACAACAGTCCACTCATACATGTGACTCCACTCTGATACATTATCTGATTCCCGGCCAACCGTTAACAACAGTCCACTCATACATGTGACTCCATTCTGATACATTATCCTGATTCCCGGCCAACCGTAAACAACAGTCCACTCATACATATCACTCCACTCTGATACATTATCCTGATTCCCGGCCAACCGTAACCAACAGTCCACTCATACATGTGACTCCACTCTGATACATTATCCTGATTCCCGGCCAACCGTAAACAACAGTCCACTCATACATGTGACTCCACTCTGATACATTATCCTGATTCCCGGCCAACCGTAAACAACAGTCCACTCATACATGTGACTCCACTCTGATACATTATCCTGATTCCCGGCCAACCGTAAACAACAGTCCACTCATACATGTGACTCCACTCTGATACATTATCCTGATTCCCGGTCAACCGTAAACAACAGTCCACTCATACATGTCACTCCACTCTGATACATTATCCTGATTCCCGGCCAACCGTAAACAACAGTCCACTCATACATGTCAATCCACTCTGATACATTATTCTGATTCCCGGCCAACCGTAAACAACAGTCCACTCATACATGTGACTCCACTCTGATACATTATCCTGATTCCCGGCCAACCGTAAACAACAGTTCACTCATACATGTGACTCCATTCTGATACATTATTCTGATTCCCGGCCAACCGTAAACAACAGTCCACTCATACATGTGACTCCACTCTGATACATTATCCTGATTCCCGGCCAACCGTTAACAACAGTCCACTCATACATGTGAATCCACTCTGATACATTATCCTGATTCCCGGCCAACCGTAAACAACAGTCCACTCATACATGTGACTCCACTGTGATACATTATCCTGATTCCCGGCCAACCGTAAACAACAGTCCACTCGTACATGTGACTCCACTCTGATACATTATCCTGTTTCCCGGTCAACCGTAAACAACAGTCCACTCATACATGTGACTCCATTCTGATACATTATCTGATTCCCGGTCAACCGTTAACAACAGTCCACTCATACATGTGACTCCATTCTGATACATTATCCTGATTCCCGGCCAACCGTAAACAACAGTCCACTCATACATATCACTCCACTCTGATACATTATCCTGATTCCCGGCCAACCGTAAACAACAGTCCACTCATACATGTGACTCCACTCTGATACATTATCCTGATTCCCGACCAACCGTAAACAACAGTCCACTCATACATGTGACTCCACTCTGATACATTATCCTGATTCCCGGCCAACCGTAAACAACAGTCCACTCATACATGTGACTCCACTCTGATACATTATCCTGATTCCCGGCCAACCGTAAACAACAGTCCACTCATACATGTGACTCCACTCTGATACATTATCCTGATTCCCGGTCAACCGTAAACAACAGTCCACTCATACATGTCACTCCACTCTGATACATTATCCTGATTCCCGGCCAACCGTAAACAACAGTCCACTCATACATGTCAATCCACTCTGATACATTATCCTGATTCCCGGCCAACCGTAAACAACAGTCCACTCATACATGTCACTCCACTCTGATACATTATCCTGATTCCCGGCCAACCGTTAACAACAGTCCACTCATACATGTCACTCCACTTTGATACATTATCCTGATTCCCGGCCAACCGTAAACAACAGTCCACTCATACATGTCACTCCACTCTGATACATTATCCTGATTCCCGGCCAACCCTAAACAACAGTCCACTCATACATGTCACTCCATTCTGATACATTATCCTGATTCTCGGCCAACCGTAAACAACAGTCCACCCATACACGTCACTCCACTCTGATACATTGTCCTGATTCCCGGCCAACCGTAAACAACAGTCCCCAGATACATGTCACTCCACTCTGATACATTATCCTGATTCCCGGCCAACCGTAAACAACAGTTCACTCATACATGTCACTCCACTCTGATACATTATCCTGATTCCCGGCCAACCGTTAACAACAGTCCACTCCTACATGTCACTCCACTCTGATACATTATTCTGATTCCCGGGCAACCGTAAACAACAGTCCACTCCTACATGTCACTCCACTCTGATACATTATCCTGATTCCCGGCCAACCGTAAACAACAGTCCACTCATACATGTGACTCCACTCTGATACATTATTCTGATTCCCGGCCAACCGTAAACAACAGTCCACTCCTACATGTGACTCCACTCTGATACATTATTCTGATTCCCGGCCAACCGTACTTTGTACTGAGTTGATGTTACCCGCGGGTAATAATGGTTTTCCGGCCGAGGTATCGACCAGGTGATAATAATACAAACTTGTTTTCCTTAGGGGCTTGCTTAATATATGTGTCCTTATGTTAATTTGATTATTTCAGTGTAATCTTTGATCGTGATCATATGGTATTTGGATTTACAACTACCTATGCAATCAGTGCCTATCACCACTAACGTTGTCAGTTCGAATCCGGCTTAGGCGAGGTGTACTCGATACAATATTATGTGATAAAGTTTGTCAGTGATTTACGACAGGTCTGTGGTTTTTACCGGGTACTCATATTTCCGCCACAAAGTAGAATGGACTGCCACGATATAACTGATATATTTTTGAAAGTGGGGTTAAAATACCATAAACCACAGCCACAAACCTAATTATGGGCGTAAACTTTTAAATAAGCTAAGCGACTACTAATGAAAACATCGTTATATATACACATTAAACTTTGTACTTGTAAATTTACACTTCAAATTCTATGATTTTAAATATAAGCATTTAAATAAAACATGTGAAGTATATTATATCATTGTTAAACATTAAATGTATGACATATCAATTAAATAGTTAGTAGTCCCTTGTCCACTTTTTATACAAAAACAAGAAATTCTACGTGATCTAGATTTTATGATTCTTACATATCTTTGGTGTTTTCTTCTTGAATTAAGTAATGTTCTGTCATGTGAAGGATTTTCTGCCATGTGAAGGATTTTCTTCAATGTCAAGGATTTTCTTCAATGTTAAGGATTTTCAGCTATGCGAAAGATGTTCTGTCACATGAAGGAAATTATGCATTGTGATGGAATTTCTGCTATGTGAAGGACATTTTGCAATGTAAAGCATTTTCTGCCATGTGAAGGATTTTCTTAATGTCAAGGATTTTCTGCCATGTGAAGGATTTTCTACCATGTGAAATATTCTCTGTCATGTGGAGGATGTTCTGCCATGTGAAGGATTTTCTGCCATGCGAAGAATTTTGTGCTGTGTGGAGGATTTTCTGCCATGTGAAGGATATTTTGCCACGTGAAGGATTTCCACCATGTGACGGATTTTCTGCCATGTGAAGGATTTCCGGCTATGTGAAGGATTTTCTGCCATGTGAAGAATTTTTTGCAGTGTGAAGAACGTTCATGAATGATTTCCTGCCATGTGAAATATTTCATGAATGATTGCCTGTCATGTGAAACATATATAAAATTGTACATAGATTGTAGTTTTTCCTCTACATGGTACACTATCTCCAAACGGGACTTGCATTGGTTATGACGGATGAGTTAAACACACAACTCGACCCAGGGTGGCTCAGTGAGTTAGGTATTTCGATTACCAAACAACTCATACAAGCCTATTACCAATACGGCGTGGGTTCGCGCCCGGCTTAAGTAATTTACTAAAAAGGGTGCACTCGACTCGCAGCCGCAAGTGATTAAGCTTACCAGTTGCTTGCCCATGGTTGGTGGTTCTCTCCGGGTACTCCGGCTTCCTCCATCACTAAAACTGGTCGCCATGATATAGCTGAAATATTGCTGAAAGTGGCATTAAACACTATAAATCAAATCACAACTCGCCCCACCGTAAGTCATTTTTGTAAAGGGGCGTACGTTGGTTAGGATGGACGAGCACACAACTCTCCCCCACCGTAAGTTATTTCTGGTCGGAGTGTCCCATCACTTGTTATAATGTTTTGTAATTAATTAACATATCAAGTCGTAAGGACTGTTCAGGTGATATGGTTAATCGGGATTAAGTATAATATCTTTGTATATTATATAGATACAATTTGTTTGTTTTGTCTGCTTTACTTACTTAGTTATTTTATATTTATCAACATAGTAATTTATCATATGCATTTCAATAGAAGTTTTAATGTTTTAATAGACTTAAGTGTACCATGAGCATTTACGACGGGAAAGTCAGTCACATGCACCGTGTACCATGAGATATGATTAATATGATGTCTACATCTCAATCTGATAAAAAGTGTTCTACAACAAATATGACCCACGAGGTTGACCTTTCTATCAAGAATATTTAAGAAATAAATCATGGAAGTCAGAATATGTTGGGAATTTTAACATGGATTGGCGGATATTAGTATTTTATTCCGAGCCAGTAGTGAGCGATAAAATTTATTACTATCCGCCAATCCATGTTAAAACTCAAAACACATTCTGGCTTCCATGATTTATTTCGATTCTGATATATCTAAGAGTACAAATACGGTAGTATACTTTGAGTGGAAGACGGTAATTTATATTTACGCTGGCGGAAAATGTCGCACACAATTTATGTTGCCAATGGAAAAGTCAGTCACATTCACCAGCGCATGTGCTAATGAGATTATACCGAATGGATAACTCGCTCGTTTGTTAACAAAGCGACAGAAGGAGGTCATATTAGAATCTCCAATAACTATGACCCACAAGTTTGACCTTTCTATCAAGAGTATTCTACAATAAATATGACCCACGAGTTTGACCTTTCTATCAAGTGTTTTGTTATTAGTCATATACTCTTTCAGCAAGTTGTTAGATTTATTCAAATTAAAAAGAGTTTCAAGAGACCAAAGGGGTAATCAGAATCCGTATATTGTAATAGGACAGACAACGCAATGGCCAAAAAAGAGAGGCCAAAATGACAAACAACGATCTACAAAATATACACATAAAACTAAAGATCGAGTAACGCGAACCCAACTAAAATGCGGGTGCAAACTCAGGTGCTCCGGAAGGGTTGTGTATGTGTTGATTTATAAGGTTTTAGAGACTTTCTCATCAAGTGTTATATAAACATTATATACTCAATCACCACACCATACGTTTCCTTCGGCGTTACATTCTTTTCTTTCCATGAACTTAACGATTTTTTCCTTCAAGCAGTCCTTTAATCAGAAATAGTTAATGACATCATAAAGACACACAAAATTGGTTCGAAAAACATTTTTTAGGTTTTTACTGAGAAAAAATGTAAAAAAAAACATACGGATATTTTGTAACGCGTTACATGAGAAAAATGTGCGTTAACGGCGTTTTCTTCCAATAAATTAGTTTTCAAAAGTAAAAATAAACCATATCTCATATAATAAAGCAATTATTCGTATAATTACCTATACAACCATGTATCGGAAATCAAAATCCATCAATTGTTTTTAAAATCTACATTCGTTTTACTTATTTCATGTTCTATTTAGTCAATTTATCACCACTAGCGCACGTAACGTAGATAGACATATACTGATATTTATAGAATCGCTCAATAAACGTCTTGCTAAGGATTTAGAAACGTTTTCATTAAACATCATTAGACCGTCTTTCAAAAATTGAAACTTCATCACATAACCATCTCAGTTCATATTCATGATTCATCAATTTTTAAATTGAATCGACAGAAACCGTTCTGAATACAATTAACTATTCCTAAATCTTCTGCAAACTTAGTTAATACACACATGTAAACATTTCTATATTCCTGCAAGTATTCTATGCTTCTGCAAATCTGGTGCAGTATTTGCAGGAAGAATACAGCTAGCGACAATCCAATCGTAACTACACGGCCATTCTCGCTACCCTGCAAATAACCTCGTATGCATTAGGCGTATAAATCGCACTACTTTTCACATGTCAGTTACATGAAAGTTTGATAAAGTTATATTTTAGACAATTTTCTATATTTCAATTAAAGTTTTAATTAGCTTTGCATGATTAGATTTTACTTAGTATGTCTTCCATATTGGATTTTCGTGGACGATATTTTTGTGCGCTTAGCTTAACTTAACTTCCGGCAAACAATTTAAGAAGAATTTCTACTATGTACGTACGAGGTTATTTGCAGGGTAGCGATAATGGGAGAGTAATTACGATTGAGCGACAATCATATGGATCTTATGCGCCACCTGGCGTGAAGTCGATAGATGAGATGAGCGGAAACTTGCTGCAAACATTTGTTCTTCGGAATGACTTAAGAGTGTCATAAGTTGTGTCATAGACTCATAGTGTCTCACAAAGCCTGCTTAGGACTGTCATCAGTTGTCCAAATTTGTCTTATGACATGCTCAGTGTCGGATGTAGGACAAATGAGGCCCTGTGCTAGTTAAGCTATGAGGCTCCTTACTTGGACCATGAAGGAGGTAGACCCGGTGTCGTATAGTAAACCTTCCGCATGGAAAATCTTCCCCCGGAATGTTTACTATATACATATCCCCTCGGAATATTTGCTATATAGTAAACCTTCCCCCCGGATACTTTACTATATAGTAAAAATTCTCCCGGGGAAAAATTTACTATATAGCAAACATTCCCCCATTCATAGCCGATCATCCCCCTGATATTTTGCTCTATAGTAAATGTTCCCCCTTAATCCGGATAATTACTATTGATTCGGAATTTAGCACCTTAATCGTGTTAATTTTAATTGTTATATACCATTAATTATATCTGGTTATGTTTAAAAGGTAAACAAAAATGTACGGAGCCATTTTGCAGTATTTGAGTAGGTAGGAAAGTTTACTATGCGGAATAAATACTATATAGTAAACGTTCACCCATGGGGGAAGGTTTACTATATAGTAAATCTTCCTGGGGGTTAATCCACTATGGGGGAAGGTTTACTCTATGACACCGGTACACTCTCATAGACTATCAACTCTATCATTATGTCTACAATCGCTCTGAAACAGAACGCCTTCAAATTTAAAATTGCACCACATAAGCAAAAATCCATCGTAAATATACAATACTTGTGCACTGTCGAAGCATATGGGTAATATGTGTATGAGGCTTAGAAACGCGGGAAAAGGCGAGGCTTCGCCGAGCCTTTTCCCGCGTTTCGCGCCGAATACACATATTTACCTATATGCTTCGACAGTGCACATGTATTGTATTTATCCTGCAATTTTAAATCGTAAATAAACGTTTACTGGACGATGATAAAAGTATTTGAAATAATTCTATGTATGTATTTGAAAACAATATCCCCCGATGTGCCCCGTTTTACATTTGTATGTTCTATTTATAACTGACCAATATCAAAAAATGTTCTATTTATAACTGACCAATATCAAAAAATATATTAGGCAGGCTATATTGGTCGGTAAATGCTGTCATTGCAGGATAAAAAATGCTTTTTGTCCAACCTAAAGAACACCTAAGCGCAATGGTAAATCCGGCACTGGATTCTTATGACCTGCTACATATGTACTTCAATTTTAAAATCATAAACTTTCCAAATATGTGCAGCAATATACCAGCTTCCCCTGCATATGGTGTTTATATCTCGCAATTGATTCGTTATGCAAGGATCAGTAGCAATTATTCTGATTTCCTGAAACGTCATCTTCATCTGAGAAACAGGATACTGGACCAGGGCTATAAACAGATTCACCTTATTCGATCTCTTAAAAAGTTTATATTCCGATACCAAGATCTTGTCGAAATATATTCCATCTCTGCAGAGACGATAATAAACGATGCATTTTCATTTTGTGCAAATGTATAAAGTTAAGGAAGTCAACAAAAATGTCAAAAATATTTGTTTATCAATGTGTGACGTAAAATTGTTTTTGACATTTACTTCACTGAATTTGGTACTGCTTTGCCAACTAGTTTACCTATTTTGCTCCAGTATTGTTATAAATACGGTTATAGTGACAGCCGGAACCTTTGAGCCGTAATGAAAGCGGGAGGTTTGGCGCTTTAAAATCTGATTCAACCGACCATTTCTTTAGAAATGCCTGTACCAAGTCAGGGTCATTACGGTTTTCACAGTTTTCCGGTTGTTGACTGATTTTGTCTGTTTATATATTTATGAGTTTTGACTTTCCCTTTGTAAGATTGTTCGGAGTTCGGTAATTTTGTTATTAGCCTTATGTACATGTTAAAGGAAGAAATCCCTTTAACATTCTTATCTTTTTCGGTCAACAAAATTTACTGTCATGATTACCGACAAAAATAGACAGTCATCAATTCATACTAAGTTTTGACCTTTAGACTATAGACATACAAATTCATACTAAGTTTTGACCTTTAGACTATAGACATACAAATTCATACTAAGTTTTGACCTTTAGACTATAGACATACAAATTCATACTAAGTTTTGACCTTTAGACTATAGACATACAAATTCATACTAAGTTTTGACCTTTAGACTATAGACATACAAATTCATACTAAGTTTTGACCTTTAGACTATAGACATACAAATTCATACTAAGTTTTGACCTTTAGACTATAGACATACAAATTCATACTAAGTTTTGACCTTTAGACTATAGACATACAAATTCATACTAAGTTTTGACCTTTAGACTATAGACATACAAATTCATACTAAGTTTTGACCTTTAGACTATAGACATACAAATTCATACTAAGTTTTGACCTTTAGACTATAGACATACAAATTCATACTAAGTTTTGACCTTTAGACTATAGACATACAAATTCATACTAAGTTTTGACCTTTAGACTATAGACATACAAATTCATACTAAGTTTTGACCTTTAGACTATAGACATACAAATTCATACTAAGTTTTGACCTTTAGACTATAGACATACAAATTCATACTAAGTTTTGACCTTTAGACTATAGACATACAAATTCATACTAAGTTTTGACCTTTAGACTATAGACATACAAATTCATACTAAGTTTTGACCTTTAGACTATAGACATACAAATTCATACTAAGTTTTGACCTTTAGACTATAGACATACAAATTCATACTAAGTTTTGACCTTTAGACTATAGACATACAAATTCATACTAAGTTTTGACCTTTAGACTATAGACATACAAATTCATACTAAGTTTTGACCTTTAGACTATAGACATACAAATTCATACTAAGTTTTGACCTTTAGACTATAGACATACAAATTCATACTAAGTTTTGACCTTTAGACTATAGACATACAAATTCATACTAAGTTTTGACCTTTAGACTATAGACATACAAATTCATACTAAGTTTTGACCTTTAGACTATAGACATACAAATTCATACTAAGTTTTGACCTTTAGACTATAGACATACAAATTCATACTAAGTTTTGACCTTTAGACTATAGACATACAAATTCATACTAAGTTTTGACCTTTAGACTATAGACATACAAATTCATACTAAGTTTTGACCTTTAGACTATAGACATACAAATTCATACTGTCAAAATAAATAAAAAATGAGTCTACTAAAATTTGTGTGTTTATTTTCTTTTACTTTGTACTTATACTGATTTTATTGTCAATATTTATATACAATTGTTACAACTTACTAGTCCCTCTCCATACAATTGTTACAACTTACTAGTCCCTCTCCATACAATTGTTACAACTTACTAGTCCCTCTCCATACAATTGTACAACTTACTAGTCCCTCTCCATACAATTGTATTGGGAACAAGTTTTTACAACTTACTAGTCCCTCTCCATACAATTGTATTGGGAACAAGTTTGTACAACTTACTAGTCCCTCTCCATACAATTGTATTGGGAACAAGTTTTTACAACTTACTAGTCCCTCTCCATACAGTTGTATTGGGAACAAGTTTTTACAACTTACTAGTCCCTCTCCATACAATTGTATTGGGAACAAGTTTTTACAACTTACTAGTCCCTCTCCATACAGTTGTATTGGGAACAAGTTTTTACAACTTACTAGTCCCTCTCCATACAATTGTATTGGGAACAAGTTTTTACAACTTACTAGTCCCTCTCCATACAATTGTATTGGGAACAAGTTTTTACAACTTACTAGTCCCTCTCCATACAATTGTATTGGGAACAAGTTTTTACAACTTACTAGTCCCTCTCCATACAATTGTATTGGGAACAAGTTTTTACAACTTACTAGTCCCTCTCCATACAATTGTATTGGGAACAAGTTTTTACAACTTACTAGTCTCTCTCCATACAGTTGTATTGGGAACAAGTTTTTACAACTTACTAGTCCCTCTCCATACAATTGTATTGGGAACAAGTTTTTACAACTTACTAGTCCCTCTCCATACAATTGTATTGGGAACAAGTTTTTACAACTTACTAGTCTCTCTCCATACAGTTGTATTGGGAACAAGTTTTTACAACTTGCTAGTCCCTCTCCATACAATTGTATTGGGAACAAGTTTTTACAACTTACTAGTCCCTCTCCATACAATTGTATTGGGAACAAGTTTTTACAACTTACTAGTCCCTCTCCATACAATTGTATTGGGAACAAGTTTTTACAACTTACTAGTCCCTCTCCATACAATTGTATTGGGAACAAGTTTTTACAACTTACTAGTCTCTCTCCATACAGTTGTATTGGGAACAAGTTTTTACAACTTACTAGTCCCTCTCCATACAATTGTATTGGGAACAAGTTTTTACAACTTACTAGTCCCTCTCCATACAATTGTATTGGGAACAAGTTTTTACAACTTACTAGTCTCTCTCCATACAGTTGTATTGGGAACAAGTTTTTACAACTTGCTAGTCCCTCTCCATACAATTGTATTGGGAACAAGTTTTTACAACTTACTAGTCCCTCTCCATACAATTGTATTGGGAACAAGTGTTTACAACTTACTAGTCCCTCTCCATACAATTGTATTGGGAACAAGTTTTTACAACTTACTAGTCCCTCTCCATACAATTGTATTGGGAACAAGTTTTTACAACTTACTAGTCCCTCTCCATACAATTGTATTGGGAACAAGTTTTTACAACTTACTAGTCCCTCTCCATACAATTGTATTGGGAACAAGTTTTTACAACTTACTAGTCTCTCTCCATACAGTTGTATTGGGAACAAGTTTTTACAACTTACTAGTCCCTCTCCATACAATTGTATTGGGAACAAGTTTTTACAACTTACTAGTCCCTCTCCATACAATTGTATTGGGAACAAGTTTTTACAACTTACTAGTCTCTCTCCATACAGTTGTATTGGGAACAAGTTTTTACAACTTACTAGTCCCTCTCCATACAATTGTATTGGGAACAAGTTTTTACAACTTACTAGTCCCTCTCCATACAATTGTATTGGGAACAAGTTTTTACAACTTACTAGTCCCTCTCCATACAATTGTATTGGGAACAAGGTTTTACAACTTACTAGTCCCTCTCCATACAATTGTATTGGGAACAAGTTTTTACAACTTACTAGTCCCTCTCCATACAATTGTATTGGGAACAAGTTTTTACAACTTACTAGTCCCTCTCCATACAATTGTATTGGGAACAAGGTTTTACAACTTACTAGTCCCTCTCCATACAATTGTATTGGGAACAAGTTTTTACAACTTACTAGTCCCTCTCCATACAATTGTATTGGGAACAAGTTTTTACAACTTACTAGTCCCTCTCCATACAATTGTATTGGGAACAAGGTTTTACAACTTACTAGTCCCTCTCCATACAATTGTATTGGGAACAAGTTTTTACAACTTACTAGTCCCTCTCCATACAATTGTATTGGGAACAAGTTTTTACAACTTACTAGTCCCTCTCCATACAATTGTATTGGGAACAAGTTTTTACAACTTACTAGTCCCTCTCCATACAATTGTATTGGGAACAAGTTTTTACAACTTACTAGTCCCTCTCCATACAATTATATTGGGAACAAGTTTTTACAACTTACTAGTCCCTCTCCATACAATTGTATTGGGAACAAGTTTTTACAACTTGCTAGTCCCTCTCCATACAATTGTATTGGGAACAAGTTTTTACAACTTGCTAGTCCCTCTCCATACAATTGTATTGGGAACAAGTTTTTACAACTTGCTAGTCCCTCTCCATACAATTGTATTGGGAACAAGTTTTTACAACTTGCTAGTCCCTCTCCATACAATTGTATTGGGAACAAGTTTTTACAACTTGCTAGTCCCTCTCCATACAATTGTATTGGGAACAAGTTTTAACAACTTGCTAGTCCCTCTCCATACAATTGTATTGGGAACAAGTTTTTACAACTTGCTAGTCCCTCTCCATACAATTGTATTGGGAACAAGTTTTTACAACTTGCTAGTCCCTCTCCATACAATTGTATTGGGAACAAGTTTTTACAACTTACTAGTCCCTCTCCATACAAATACATTAATAGCATAAACAAAACCAATCAAATGACAGCAAATTTACAGGCTATATCAATTATAATTAGTAAATTAAGCAAAATCATGTCAAACTAAGCATACATATTAAATATTGTTTTAATATTTAACAGAAAAAAAGGAGGAGGGGGGGGGGGGGGGTAAAACTAATAAATTGTGTTGAGATAATATCACGGTTGGGGATAATTAATTATTAAATCTGCAAGTTTGTCGAATAATTTTTTGCACTGATTTGAACAATAAAGTATTCAATTCTTCACTAATTTCGTTACATCCAAAGAGTATATATTCTATAGAGATGGGAACAATGTTATTAAAATAGTTAAACAGAGAAGTTCTATCGTGTTGATAAAGTGGACATTCAAGAAAAAAATGAATAGCATCCTCAAATAAATGACCACATACACAACGTGGATCATTCTTCAAATTTATTCTATATAAATCGGCATTAAGGCCACTACATCTATGTCTTAGCTTAGTATGTATTATGTTAGTTTTCCTATCGCCAATATTGTAAAATGAAGCCAGCGGAATTTGAACAGGCTGAATGGTTTATTTACATCAACTAAAATTAGATCAATATTAATTAATTATTAATGTGTATATTGTGAAAAGGACGAACTGTCTGTTCTTGAAATTGACAAATGACGACAATTAGAAAAAAGGCTACGAGAGGCGTACCTGAGCCGGATGGGCCACTCCACGCCGCTGGTCATATAATATACATTTTCATAAAAAAATGTTAATCAGGTAAACTCCCGCCAATTTAAAAATGCCGCTCATCAATCATACATCATGTGACACGTGTCATCTTGTCTTTATATGTACATGTGAGACATATGGTACATATAAGCATCGGTGGTTCAGTGGTAGAATGCTCGCCTGCCACGCGGGCGGCCCGGGTTCGATTCCCGGCCGATGCAGTTTTTATTTTTATTTTCATTTCAATATATATCTTTCTTCTGCAAGCTGCAACTCAGTGGTTGAAAAATACATCGCCTGGAATCAAACGAAAATATTCTCGTCATGATGTCATCAGTTTTGTATATTATTTTTAAACCATTTTAATAAATAACACATTGAATAGAAGTGAGACTTAATCTTAAGCATTTTCCCCAATAACTCTATATCTATAATCTCATCTATTATTATATTTAAAAAATACAACTAGAAGCTGCAAGGATAGTACCAGTGCTAACTACATTTTCAAGTTTGGAAGAATTATATTTTGAAACAAGCTGGTAAACTTTAGCAGAGAGGCGTAGACAGCGTAAATTAACAACTTTTTATCAACTGCATAATAAATCATGTCCTCAATATCTAAGTGAATGCCTACCTACAGTTGCATCTGACGTCAGTGGATACAACCTTAGATATAATGGAAATTATGTACTCCCCAGATGTAGACTACGAATAAGTGAAAAATCCTTTATACCATCCACTGTCAGAATTTGTAATAATCTTAGTCCAACTATAAGAAATTTACGAACGATTTCACAATTTAAATCAAAAATAAAAGGCGAACAATTTAGACCACAGGTATATTATGGTGAAGGATCTAGAAAATTTAGCATATTACATTCAGGGTTACAACATCAATGTAGTTCTTTAAAAGCTGATCTAACTAAAATTATCGTAGTGGACGATCCAAAATATTCCTGCGGTTTGCCTGTTGCAGATGCATTCATTTCTTTTTAGAATTCCAATTATATTATAACCAAAGGATATCGTTAATCAATGATTTTATTAATATGAATATTGAGATTAATATTGAAACACTAACGTTTGAAAATTATACATATTCTGATCAAACTAATTCGAACATTTTTGAGAAAGTTCGTCTTTTCTTATTAAACAGACAAAAAGATTGTGTACTCAAAGTCAGCAGCTTTAAGGTTTTGTTATATTTTGTTTTCTTCTGATTGTTCTCCCTTTTTTCTCTGTTTGTATTAATTCATGTCTCTTTTGTTTACCCCTTATTCCTAATACTATGTTGTGCATGTCTTGCTGTCATTATATATTATGTGTATTATACTTGCAAGGAGAGGACTTAAAGGGATATTGTCTACCAGCTGCGTAATTTTTTCATACCCAAAATTATTGTCGATTTCCGTACTGACCTTCATAAAATGAAGATTAAACACCGAATTATTGATGAATACGCTCCGAAACGTTGTTTTTTCGACTAAAAAAGCTGACCATCGTTACCGGAAGCTAATTAATTATGCACTGACCTGGGCGAGGCCAACTCTATTTATTTATCTATTTTTATGTCAGTAGCCCGGATGCTGCAGCATGGATATTGAGGTAAGTTTCTATAAAAGTTGAGGAAAAAAGCTATTTGCGAACCGATTGTATCTAAAAGACGTAGAATAAATAATTTCTGTATCAGGAATAGATTTTCTTTGATGAAAACTACATGCCTTAACAGATTCAGCCGATATTTCCACGATAACCATTGAAAACATGCCAGGAGGCACCCTATGGGGACAAGCTCAACTACGTATTTTCGATCGGAAATTTTTGCCGGCGTTAAAAATAATTAAATTAGTTTTTTTCTTCTTATAAGTTATGAAGTTGTTCCCCGAGATTTTGATACACGAGTTAAAATAATTTATTTTAGCCAGTTTACCGACAATATGAAAACAGAGACATACATGTAGGACACAGTGAAATACATGTCTGATGAAAACGAATGACGTAGCCAGTGTTGTTTTATTTGTTAATTGACTGGAATGTTTCAGAGAAATTTGGGCTGGATTAGAAACAAAAGAGACCTTACTTCTAGTTCCACAAGACAGTTGCTGCAAAATAATATGGGACTGACCATTTACCTTGAAGGGGGCTATGTCACGTAGAAATGTTTTTTTTCAGACTGCACAGAAATCATATTTTCTTATTTTCCGGCGAAGTGCCAATCTAATTAAAACAAGGTGAACTGTGATCTAATGCTCACTTATGATACCCCTGCCACTTCCCATGATATGGGGTACCTATATGAAGCTTGTGACCAAATACCAGATTTCTGCCATCAATAGTTGTTGAGAAAAATGTGCATATATGTTCAATGTGGATAAAACCCAACTAAGTCGGCAAACAGGAAGTAGGAATCTGATGGTTCCAAAAACGCTTCCCACGATATGGCATACCTATGTGAAGCTTGTGACCAAATATAAGATTTCTGCCATCAATAGTTGCTGAGAAAAATGTGACGAAAAATATTTTGGAAGGACGAACGGACAGAGGTAAAACAGTATACCCCCCTCCCCCTTCGGGGAGCGGAGGTATAATTAGATCTAAAATAGGGAGCAAGTGCGTAGATCTAATTTTAATTGGATTGGCGAAGTGCTGGAATAATTTTTTTTTCTTCAAAATTTTGTATACGATTATACTGTGAAAATGACAAGTATATGATTATACTGTGAAAATGTCAAGTCGGAATATATTTTTTTCTCCTGTCCAGCCAAATTTTTTTCTTCAAGATTCAGAATCAAAATAATTTTTAGGAAAAAAACCATAAAATTAAAATTGAATAGCTTGAGGGGTAAATTGATAAAAAAAAAATTTGCAAGACCAAAAAGGTTCTCCCATATACCAACAAAAAAACGAAATAAAACTGTGGTCATAAGAAAGTCCCACGAGAAAATCTTTCCTTCCAAAATAAAGACTTTTTTTTTATTTCTCTAAACTGAATTTGTGCAAACTATTTCACTTATAATGAATTATATGTCTTTTTTAAATAAAGCTCATTTTTCTAGATGAATGTATAACCATCTGTCTTTACTGTTTTTATTAAATCTCTTGTCTTTATTACAGGACTTTGATCGGATTGTCCTTGATGAGGAAGTGTTGGGGGTTGCTAGAATGTTTCGAGAGGAACTTGTAGTAATGTCCCATGACGAGGATTACAACAGATCCAATAGGTATGCAGCCTACCGCCAGTATATCATTTGGGCACATGGCCGACTTGGAGCTGGGGTCAGACGTGTGATCCCAAGCTGTTGTACTTGGAAAATTAGGGACAAATATCCTGATCTATATGGACAATACAAGGGTTTCATTCCTAGACGATTTAATTAAAACTTGTTCATGAAATATTTTGTATTTTATCCCATATACCCTAATGATAAAGTTTACCACTTGCTTCCCTATGGTCGGTGGTTGTCTGGGTACTCTGGCTTCCTCCACCACTAAAACTGGTCGCCATGATATAGCTGAAATATTGCTGAAAGTGGCGTTAAAACACCAAAAATAAAAAATAAATCAACCCTAATGAGTTGTTAATTTCACAAGTTGGTCAGTTGGAATTGTAAATTTAATTTGAAAGTTTTGCCATCTTATTATCATTTTTTGTTCTATCAGCACTGACAACTTCTTCTAAAATGGACTGACAGTCTTTTATATAATTCAAAACCAAACTTGGCAGAGATGTTTTCTATGAGGTCCTACACAAGAATTGTTACTCATGTGCAGATTCGTCAAAAAACATGGCCACCATGTGACGTTGAAAATTCTGATTGGTCGATTTTCAAGAAACTTCTTCTCAAGAACCGCTGAAGGGATTGAATTGAAATTTGGTATATATGTTCCTATGAATGTCTTTAACATGTGTTGTTACTGTTTTCGCCATTTGAAAATTCAAAATGGCCACCAGCGGAGGTCAAAATTTGCATTGAAACCCTATGGGAAACAACATTTTCATCTTCTTCTTGAGAACAGCCGAACAGAATTTAACCAAACTTGGCAGAGATGTTTCTTGTGAGGTCCTAAAAAGTTGTCCTGGTTTGTACTAACTAGACCAACACACTGAGTGTTATCATTATTGTGCATTGGACAATTTGTAATGCCCATTATCCTGACTTGGGTACTTTTCTGCTCTAAATGTGCAGAACTTCTGTCAGACCAGGAAAAACAAAGAGTGACAATCTAAATTTATTTTATGCGACAATATAGTCAATTGTTTTGTCTTGGTCTTCAAATCTGGATTTCTGAGATGCTACAATATCATCCCGAGTTGGAGGTTGTGGAATTGGTGCAAGATGGACCGAGATTCTTCTGGGATCATCTACTTCCAACTGCACACGTTAATTCATTCCTTCATTATCTTGCAGTCTCATACAAATGATGACCCTTAATAGTCTTGGAACATAGGAATATGACTTGTCAGCTTTAACAGGCTGCACAGACCATCTAGCTGTCTTTTTGTTGTAACTTCTCTGCCATCTGAAGTAGAAAAATACATACAATGTAATTCACAAGAATAAAACAATAGAGATTATGATCTATGGAGCCCTAACTTTCAATTCAAGATGAATATCTCGAATGTATAGTGAATGAGCAACTAAACATATCATTACAAGTCCACTTTATGAAGGATTTGAGTGATTTGTAGACAGATTTTAGGTTGTGGTCATCCCTCAAGAAGTTCTACGGCAGGCATCACGAGCTGGTCAATGGTTACAGGGTGTCTGTTACCCAAATCAGACCTGATCTTCATTTGTTGTTGATGTCTTTCCCTTCATCGGATGGGACTTCTACCAGACTTGACCATGGACAGTGCAGCGGGTTTGCGACTTTCGATTGACCCTTCTGAAGCCTATGATCAAATATCAGATTGCTGCCATAAATAATTACTGAGAAAAATGTTATGAACATCTTGGGACAAACGGACGGACAGAGATAAAACAGTATACCCCCCCTTTCCAGTGGAGTGGGGGGTATAATAAAGCTCCTATGACATATGATCATGTATGGTTCTGTTATTAGGACAAAATTTCCAGTATGTAAGTTACAACTGAAACATGAAATTAACATGACAAACCTTAGAGTGAAGTTGAGGCTAGGTTCAAAATCTCCATCGTCAGAATCATCACCAACATCACTGCCCTCTTCAGTAATATCTATTGAGAGACTGTAAGAATAAAAAATAATTGTTTATTACAGTGTATGTGTATAATATCGAAACAAATTTTGCTATATGGTTCTGATGTGCAGCTGTATAACGAAAAAGCTTATCAAAATAATATTAAATCTATATACATCTATCCAGCACACATCTACACAACACAATATAAAGAGACAAAATTACATCAAAGTTCCAGGAAAAAATTTGGTGCGCCAGACGTGCGTCAATTCTGTCCCAGTTTGGTTTCATTCCCGTAAGTAGCTAAGGAGGACTGGCCATTTCAGCTTGTGGATTGATGAAAATGTAACGATGACGCAGAAGCCAACATGATCCCTATATAATTTAGCTACTAGTAGTATCACTATGCAAGCCACAATAATTAATGGGAAACTGTTGTACAAGTGACTGTGTTGAACAATATTGACAATGTTACCTATAAACATAATGTAGAATACATGTATGTCTAATCTTTAACAAAATGAACATACTCAAATGGGTTCACAAATGAACTTGAATTCTCCAGTTTCATCCGTTTCATTGAAATGTGATGGCTGCTCATTTCTTCTACTCTAGAATTACCTTGGTCAGAATATCTAAATAAAAAGTACAAATATCAATCACTACAAAATCACATTTGTCTGAAATTACCAGTTTTTGTAGTAATTTGCCTAAATAATTTAGACAATTTTACAAAACCCTGCATGATTTTAACACAGACATGGGCCATCGGTCTACTGTTAAATTCACACACTGTGAAACATGCAAATTGTTATGGATCTTCACATTATTTCTTAAAAATCTTGTTTATAAATCATACTTACAAGATCCAAACTAAACAAGGGCAAAGCATGGGGTATCCCCTCGCCTAAAAATTTGACCTGGTGACCTTGACCTTTGACTTGGAAAATCAATAGGCTTCCAGATTCTCTTAAGGACTAAGTATGTACCAAGTTTGGTCAAAATCCATTGAAGGATGTTGATTCTAGAGTGTTCACAAGGATGTTACGCGGTAAAATTTTGACCTGGTTATCTTGACCTTTGACCTATAAGGCTATGACCTTGAAAATCAATAGGGTTTCGGCTATCTTAAGGACAAAGTATGTACCAAGTTTTGTCAAAAATCCATTGAAGGATGTTGATTCTAGTGTTCACAAGGATGTTATGCAGTAAAAATTTTAGCCTGTGACCTTGATCTTTGACATACGACCTTAAAAATCAATAGGGTTCCAGATTCTCTTAAGGACTAAGTATGTACCAAGTTTGGTCAAAATCCATTGAAGGATGTTGATTCTAGAATGTTCACAAGGATGTTACACAGTAAAAATTTGACCCTGTGACCTTGAAAATCAATAGGGTTTCAAATTCTCTTAAGGACTAAGTATGTACCACGTTTGGTCAAAATCGATTGAAGGATGTTGATTCTAGAGTGTTCACAAGGATGTGACGGACGGACGGTAGCGTTACTATATCCCTTCGCAACTTCGTTGGCGAGGGGATAAAAAGCAGTTCAAATGACAATTCTTTAAATAGAAAGCCTTTATATGAAAAATACATATTGATTTCCCTCTATCATGTCTATGTTGATAATTCTAAGATAGTAAAGTATAATTTTGGCTCCCTGAACTAAAAATTATGTCCAAAATTGTTGAAATGTAGTAAAAAACTAGTTAATGTAATGTTTTTAGAATAGTCAAGAAATAAACTTGGTTTGCATAAGGAAATTGAAAACGATTTTCATTTAGTCATAGTCTAAAATATGCAGTTCAGGACATTTCAGTAAAATTTTATAGTCACATATATAGAAAAGTTTCTGAAACTTGCAAATTTCTATGGATCTTCATATTATTTTTTAAAAACCTTGTTTATGTATCATACTTACAGGATCCAAACTAAAAATGCTACTGAAATGACACTTATTTAAATGGAAAGCTTTTTACATAAAAGATACATACAGATTTTCCACCATGGTGTTGGTGATAATTCACAGACAGGAAGATATAATTTTGGCTCCCATAACAAAGTGTTATGCTCAAACTTGTTGAAAGTACTTTTAACCTTATTTATGTAATGTATTTCCAGTACCCAAGATATGAACTTGTTTGCATAAAGGAATTAAAATGATTTTCATTTAGCCATGGTCTAAAATATGCATTTTAGGACATTTCTGAAATTTTCAGTAAAATTTTGTAGTCATATATAAAAAAAGTTCTGAAACTTGAAAATTTCAATGGATATTCATATCATTTCTTCAAAACCTTGTTTATAATTATATATTATACTTACAGGATCCAAACTAAAAGTGCAATTGAAATGAAGCTTCTTTAAATAGAAAGCTTTTATTTGAAAAATACATACTGATTTTCCATTATAGTGATAATTCGCAGAAAGTAAGGTATATACTTTTGGTTCCCAAAACTAAGTTTCTTGTCCAAGTTGTTGAAATTTGATAAAATTAAAAGCCTAATTATATGTTGTATATCAAAGAAATAAATTTGCTTGAATAAAAAGAACTTTATAGGGTTTTCATTAAGCCATGTACAGTTTTAATTCTTGCATTAAAAATGAATTGATTCAATATTTCTTTTTAAATTGATAATAATAAACTGCATTGTCATTGATATCATTTTTGCACTCCCATTTCCCCTTTGCTGGCCTCTTAAAATTTGTGTTTGTTTACCTCGCAAATACGGCCGTTTTATGCTACTCATTGACAATAATTTGCTGATGCCAGGTGCAAAATTAAATATATTGATTAATATCTACCGAAAATGATCATAGGCATCATCATAAATTCATAAAATATGAAAAACGATTGAGAAAAGAAGGCAACATGCTCGGCTTACCTATCAACAATAATCAAGCACTTCCTTGAGTTCGCTCCATCCAACGGCAACGGTCCAACTGATCCCCTACATATATCCTGCATTTGTTCCATTTGGAAGATACTTCACTTCTATTCCTCTTTATCTCTGAATCCGTCAAAGTCCGCTTTCTTCCATGCGTTGACAGTTTCTCTTTTGCCCAAGAACCACATGTTGTTTATTGTTTCTAAACAGTGCGCATGCTCAAGACGTGTTCGCATAGAAGGCCACATGAATAGATTTGAATATTGTCATCAGGACAATAATTCTTGTTTGGGTCTTTTTTGTCAAAAAATCGTATCTTTTGCAACATAACTCGGTTTTAATCTTCATTTTATGAAGGTCAGTACGGAAATCGACAATAATTTTGGGTATGAAAAAATTACGCAGCTGGTAGACAATATCCCTTTAATATAAGTTACAATAACTTGTGTTTGATCCTATTGCTTAATTTATTGCAATAAAATATTATTACATTACATTCTATTTATTAAGGGACCGTCGTGATCATATAGTTGCTGCATTTACAACTACCTGTGTAATCTGCCTATCACCGTTGAATTTGTAAGTTCGAATCCCGCTAATGACAATGTTTACTCGATACAACAATATGTGATAACGTTTTTTAGTTCCTTTTCTTGCAGGTCGGTTGCTCTTTCCGGGAATACACACCTCGATATAGATGAACTATTGCTAAAGTTGGCGTTAAGCTCTAATCAATCAATCAATGTTCTGTTGGCGTCAAAAACGTCGGCCATGTTTGCTACAATACCTTTGGTCACTCACTGCATAGTATTTGATATGTAAAATTCCCGCCAATATAAAACTGCCGTTCATCAATCATACATCATGTGACACGTGTTGTCTTGTGTTTATATATAAAAGTGAGACAGATGGTTCATATAAGCATCGGTGGTTCAGTGGTAGAATGCTCGCCTGCCACGCGGGCGGCCCGGGTTCGATTCCCGGCCGATGCAATTTTTATTAATTAATATTACTGAATGCAATCGACAGATATTCGTTAATCAATATAATTTTAATAAATAATATATTGATCAGAAGTGAGACTGAAAATTAATAACCTACATAAAGTATTTTCCCTCAAGGTCCGTAAAACTAGATTAAACCCGCCACTTTTTATTGCAGTGCCTGTACCAAGACAGGAAAGTAATCGGTGATGTATATGTTCATTAGGGGTATCAATTTTGCATTCTGTGTGTTTCATTTCATCTCTATAACTCTATTTCATCTATTTATTCAAATTCATTTTGCCAGAGGGTGTAGGCAGCAGAGTAGCCAGAATAATGGAGAAGCATAGGCGCAAGCAGTGATCTGAGGGCCGCATAAAGCTCCCAGCAGGTCCAGGTGGACAAAGCCAATTTAAGCGCCCCCTATTCCTCAAACTCACGAACTATTCAACAGAAAGGGTGACGTTTTTGATCATTTTGGAAGTGCTTTTAACAACATGAAATTCAGATTATTTTGTCCCTTTTTGACAATACCATTACGGACTAATTAGAAGATTAACGTCCTTGACTACCCCCCAGACAGATCTCTCGCGGATGGACGGATGGTCACATTACTTTATATCCTTCGATACTGTAATGCCGAAAGGGATAACAAAATACATGCATGAAAGAGGTTACTTTCTGAACTTTCATTCATCATGAAATATTCATTGTTTTTTTTCCACTTGTATCAGTTTATGAAAAGTCAAGGCGCCGATTCCTTCTGCTAACAAAGTCATCAATATTCACTTCCAAGTCGACTTGCACATCTGTGTATATGCATAAGCGATAAGTTGGACTGGAGTTCATCGCTCATAGTCGACCTAAAGTAGGATTTCACGCTTATCATTGCACTGAGATCTCTCTCGCTTGTTGCCGGTGACACCAGCATTGTCAGTAAGATACTGATGATGCTGTATATAACCGGGTATAAGTCACGGGTTTTTGCATGTAGAGTGTCGGGTAGTCTCTCTGATTTAGTATCAACAAGAGCCCACCTGATTTTCCAACGCTCAACCTCGTCCACAAAATCTACTTTTCTTCTGTGGTAAATCTGTCTGACAGATCTGGATATGGTGGGAGAAATAATGTCTCTTTCGAGGTGTAGAAGGGTTGGGTGTCTCTGAAGTCGATGGATGCTGATTCTTCGTCATACCCTGGTTATTAATATTGGACGCATCAACCTCAGTTTTGATCCATCACTGATAGATGTAAACAAACGTCTTTACACTTTATGGGTGTTATCTACCCTTGTTTATTGTAGTATAGGACCGTAAGCGGAATTCGTGTTCCGTGTTTAATGCAGATTTATAAATATACAGATTTGAAATATAAGGAGTGAGACATATGTTTTTATTATGTCTTACGCCTTATTATATTTCAAATCTGTACATACATTGTATATATTATATACATTATAGATTTAATCATGGAACATATCTACATGCGTAATCCAGTAGGAAAGTGGAGAATTGATTTAAAAAAAAAAAATATATATATAGGCACTTGCCTACTTGCAGTGCCGGATTTATGACAAATGAGGCCTTGTGCTAGTTAAGTTATGAGGCCCCTTACTTGGGCCCTGAATGTGGCACACTCCCATAGACTATCAACTCTATCATTATGTCTGGAATCTCTCCGAAACAGAACGCCTTCAAATTTAAAATTGCACCCCATAAGCAAAAATCCATCGTAAAAAAATCTTTTTGGCAGGAAGATGACCCCCCACCCCCCTGGTCAACGGGGTCCTGTGCTTGAGCACACCTAAGCACAATAGTAAATCCGGCACGTGCCTACTTGAGCCTAACGTAGCTACGCCCCTGGTGTCGATACAACATTGGTTAGCTAGCGTCCAGGAGTATTCTACATACATGTACTTTAATAGTAGCAGCTCAATACAATCCAGATGCTTAAAGGGAGAAAAAAGAACGGTAAGGGTTCGTTCGAACTCAGAGACCCCTCCCCCACACACAAGCAGTGCTAACGGGTGTCTTTAAAAAATAAATATTAGCCACATTTTATATGTATTTTTTCTCGATATTTTATTTCTAATTTTGGTTTAACCTAATTTATTATCAATAAATTAATGCAAGGATTAATTGTTGGTTGTGAGCAATATATACAAAATTTAACAGAATAGATATTGGTCAACTAGAGAAAATGAATGTGGCTATAACCATTTGAAAAGTATGGTTAGTTGGGTACGGACGAACTTATATGACCTTTCGTAGTGACGACAATGTGCATTTTCTTCTTCTAAATCGGGGGCCAGGGTGGCTAAATGAGTTAGGTCGTTGGATCTAACAGCTCATACAAGCCTATCACCAATACGGCGTGGGTTCGCGCATGGCTTTGTAAATTACAAAGAAGGGTGCACTCGACTCGCAGCCGCAAGTGATAAAGTTTACCAGTTGCTTGCCCATGGTCGGTGGTTCTTTCCGGGTACTCCTGCTTCTTCCACCACTAAAACTGGTCGCCATGATTAGCTGAAATATTGCTGAAAGTGGCGTTAAACACAATCAAAATCAAATCAAATCTTCTAAATCGACATGGTGTGTTCCCATCCTGCCCAATTTTGAAAATCCCAGTAAAAAATACCTTGTGCACAGTGGGAATTGTTTTTATAGGCGTACTAATTAAAGATCAAACGAAATTACCTATAGTCACTTTCTACATAGTCGTGTGAGTGGGATATTTAACGAGCAAATGGTGTGATCAAATCTCTCCGAGCAAGTACACGGCCTGGCATTTACCTTTTATAACCTAACATTAATCCGCCACACTTGTACACCTCGGTGGTTCGAATGTAATCTACAATATATGTACAAAGAGTTATTCCTCTTTAACTGTAAAATGGTGTCGCTTCTGTTCATGTTTGGAGTCATGCAAGCAATGATTATACACAGGGCCTACACGAGAATTTTTTCAAGGCGGAACAAGACTGCCTTGGGGCCCTGGGGACGTGTTGTTATTTAATGAATTGATGGCCTTCCTGATTACAATGTAAATGTGAGTTATGATCAACAACAAGAATTCAGAAATCTATGTGAATTTGACATAATTATTTTTCTAAATAAACTAAAATTAGTTGATAATACAAATAAAAACCATAAAGAAATCAAAATAAAATGTATATTTTTTAGGGAACGACCATTTAACTGTAAAGGGGGGGGGGGGTATGTTTTTTTTTCTAAAAAAATATTCTGATTCCCAATGTTGCTGAAAAAAATATTCTGATTTTGGTGGAGGGAAAAAAATAATCTGATTCAGAGTTTTTGTCATATAACCTAATGTTGAATTCTAGAAAAAAAATTCGCGCTCTGCGCGACAAAAAAAATAAATATTCTAACTCGTGTTGTCCGAAAATAAATTTCTGAACGAAACGAAAAACCATAACCCCCCCTCCCCCTGCAAGTTAAATGGTCGGTCCCTTAGGATATGGGGCCCTTCAGAGATTCACAGGCCCCTTCTTGGCTCTACAGGCCCCAGATCGATGTACCAACTGAACCCCCCCTCCCCTCTCATAGGCCCTGATTGTGCTGATATGTTCACGGCGGGAATTTGCGTAGCGATTGTTTATTGGAGGTGGGAATACATGTCTTTGGTGTTTGACCAGGAAATGTCGCAGCTACTCATGTTATTCATACAAACGTCGCCTGTTACAAGACAACAAATATCGTCAAGATTTAATCAGTAATGAAGGAATAACATCAACAACAAAGACAAACAAATTCTTTATTTATGCTACTAGTAAAATAAAATGACATACCGAGTCTAGGACATTTAAAATACAAACATTGTAAAACAGCTTAGTTCAAATTTCATGTTCATCAAATCTTATATCACACATGTTATAAAAAGAAAGGTTAAAACTACGATGGTCAACAATTCCGCCATTATCAACAAAACGAACAACCACATTGATATACATCTCACCACAAATTAACAGTACGCCATCAGACGGTGGTAATCTAGATTCTGGTCTGGGACAGGCACATATAGGTGGTAATCTAGATTCTGGTCGGGGACAGGCACAAATAGGTGGTAATCTAGATTCTGGTCTGGGACAGGCACAAATAGGTGGTAATCTAGATTCTGGTCTGGCACAGGCACAAATATGTGGTAATCTAGATTCTGGTCTGGGACAGGCACACATATGTGGTAATCTAGATTCTGGTCTGGGACAGGCACAAATAGGTGGTAATCTAGATTCTGGCTTGGGACAGGCACACATATGTGGTAATCTAGATTCTGGTCTGGGACAGGCACAGATAGGTGGTAATCTAGATTCTGGCTTGGGACAGGCACAAATATGTGGTAATCTAGATTCTGGTCTGAGACAGGCACAAATAGGTGGTAATCTAGATTCTGGCTTGGGACAGGCACATATAGGTGGTAATCTAGATTCTGGTCTGGGAAAGGCACAAATAGGTGGTAATCTAGATTCTGGCTTGGGACAGGCACACATATGTGGTAATCTAGATTCTGGCTTGGGACAGGCACAAATAGGTGGTAATCTAGATTCTGGTCTGGGACAGGCACAAATAGATGGTAATCTAGATTCTGGTTTGGGACAGGCACAAATATGTGGTAATCTACATTCTGGCTTGGGACAGGCACAAATATGTGGTAATCTAGATTCTGGTCTGGGACAGGCACAGATAGGTGTTAATCTAGATTCTGGTCGGGGACAGGCACAAATAGGTGGTAATCTAGATTCTGGTCTGGGACAGGCACAAATAGATGGTAATCTAGATTCTGGTTTGGGACAGGCACAAATATGTGGTAATCTACATTCTGGTCTGGGACAGGCACATATAGGTGGTAATCTAGATTCTGGCTTGGGACAGGCATAACTATGTGGTAATCTAGATTCTGGCTTGGGACAGGCATACATATGTGGTAATCTAGATTCGGGCTTTGGACAGGCACACATATGTGGTAATATAGATTCTGGCTTGGGACAGGCATACACATGTGGTAATCTAGATTATGGTCTGGGACAGGCACAGATATGTGATAATCTACATTCTGGCTTGGGACAAGCACAAATATGTGGTAATCTAGATTCTGGCTTGGGACAGGCACAAATATGTGGTAATCTAGATTCTGGCTTGGGACAGGCACAAATAGGTGGTAATCTAGATTCTGGTCTGGGACAGGCACAAATATGTGGTAATCTAGATTCTGGCTTGGGACAGGCATACATATGTGGTAATCTAGATTCGGGCTTTGGACAGGCACACATATGTGGTAATATAGATTCTGGCTTGGGACAGGCATACACATGTGGTAATCTAGATTATGGTCTGGGACAGGCACAGATATGTGATAATCTACATTCTGGCTTGGGACAAGCACAAATATGTGGTAATCTAGATTCTGGCTTGGGACAGGCACAAACATGTGGTAATCTAGATTCTGGCTTGGGACAGGTACAAATATGTGGTAATCTAGATTCTGGCTTGGGACAGGCACACATATGTGGTAATCGAGATTCTGGTCTGGGACAGGCACACATATGTGGTAATCTAGATTTTGGCTTGGGACAGGCACAACTATTTGGTAATCTAGATTCTGGTCTGGGACAGGCACAAATATGTGGTAATCTAGATTCTGATCTGGGACAGGCACAAATATGTGGTAATCTAGATTCTGGTCTGGGACCGGCACAACTATGTGTTAATCTAGTTTCTGGTCTAGGACAGGCACACTTGTGTGGTAATCTAGATTCTGGCTTGGGACAGGCACAACTATGTGGTAATCTAGATTCTGGTCTGGGACAGGCACAAATATGTGGTAATCTATATTCTGGTCTGGGACAGGCACAACAATGTGGTAATCTAGATTCTGATCTGGGACAGGCACAAATATGTGGTAATCTAGATTCTGGTCTGAGACAGGCACAAATAGGTGGTAATCTAGATTCTGGCTTGGGACAGGCACATATAGGTGGTAATCTAGATTCTGGTCTGGGACAGTCACAAATATGTGGTAATCTAGATTCTGGCTTGGGACAGGCACACATATGTGGTAATCTAGATTCTGGCTTGGGACAGGCACAAATAGGTGGTAATCTAGATTCTGGTCTGGGACAGGCACAAATAGATGGTAATCTAGATTCTGGTTTGGGACAGGCACAAATATGTGGTAATCTACATTTTGGCTTGGGACAGGCACAAATATGTGGTAATCTAGATTCTGGTCTGGGACAGGCACAGATAGGTGGTAATCTAGATTCTGGTCGGGGACAGGCACAAATAGGTGGTAATCTAGATTCTGGTCTGGGACAGGCACAAATAGATGGTAATCTAGATTCTGGTTTGGGACAGGCACAAATATGTGGTAATCTACATTCTGGTCTGGGACAGGCATTAACTATGTGGTAATCTAGATTCTGGCTTGGGACAGGCATACATATGTGGTAATCTAGATTCGGGCTTTGGACAGGCACACATATGTGGTAATATAGATTCTGGCTTGGGACAGGCATACACATGTGGTAATCTAGATTATGGTCTGGGACAGGCACAGATATGTGATAATCTACATTCTGGCTTGGGACAAGCACAAATATGTGGTAATCTAGATTCTGGCTTGGGACAGGCACAAATATGTGGTAATCTAGATTCTGGCTTGGGACAGGCACAAATAGGTGGTAATCTAGATTCTGGTCTGGGACAGGCACAAATATGTGGTAATCTAGATTCTGGCTTGGGACAGGCATACATATGTGGTAATCTAGATTCGGGCTTTGGACAGGCACACATATGTGGTAATATAGATTCTGGCTTGGGACAGGCATACACATGTGGTAATCTAGATTATGGTCTGGGACAGGCACAGATATGTGATAATCTACATTCTGGCTTGGGACAAGCACAAATATGTGGTAATCTAGATTCTGGCTTGGGACAGGCACAAATATGTGGTAATCTAGATTCTGGCTTGGGACAGGCATACATATGTGGTAATCTAGATTCGGGCTTTGGACAGGCACACATATGTGGTAATATAGATTCTGGCTTGGGACAGGCATACACATGTGGTAATCTAGATTATGGTCTGGGACAGGCACAGATATGTGATAATCTACATTCTGGCTTGGGACAAGCACAAATATGTGGTAATCTAGATTCTGGCTTGGGACAGGCACAAATATGTGGTAATCTAGATTCTGGCTTGGGACAGGCACAAATAGGTGGTAATCTAGATTCTGGTCTGGGACAGGCACAAATATGTGGTAATCTAGATTCTGGCTTGGGACAGGCATACATATGTGGTAATCTAGATTCGGGCTTTGGACAGGCACACATATGTGGTAATATAGATTCTGGCTTGGGACAGGCATACACATGTGGTAATCTAGATTATGGTCTGGGACAGGCACAGATATGTGATAATCTACATTCTGGCTTGGGACAAGCACAAATATGTGGTAATCTAGATTCTGGCTTGGGACAGGCACAAATATGTGGTAATCTAGATTCTGGCTTGGGACAGGTACAAATATGTGGTAATCTAGATTCTGGCTTGGGACAGGCACACATATGTGGTAATCTAGATTTTGGCTTGGGACAGGCAAAACTATTTGGTAATCTAGATTCTGGTCTGGGACAGGCACAAATATGTGGTAATCTAGATTCTGATCTGGGACAGGCACAAATATGTGGTAATCTAGATTCTGGTCTGGGACCGGCACAACTATGTGTTAATCTAGTTTCTGGTCTAGGACAGGCACACTTGTGTGGTAATCTAGATTCTGGCTTGGGACAGGCACAACTATGTGGTAATCTAGATTCTGGTCTGGGACAGGCACAAATATGTGGTAATCTAGATTCTGGTCTGGGACAGGCACAAAAATGTGGTAATCTAGATTCTGATCTGGGACAGGCACAAATATGTGGTAATGTAGATTCTGGTCTGGGACAGGCACACATATGTGGTAATCTAGATTCTGGTCTGGGACAAGCACAAATATGTGCTAATCTAGATTCTGGTCTGGGACAGGCACAAATATGTGGTAATCTAGATTCTGGTCTGGGACAGGCACACGTATGTGGTAATCTAGATTCTGGTCTGGGACAGGCGCAAATATGTGGTAATCTAGATTCTAACTTGGGACAGGCACACATATGTGGTAATCTAGATGTTGGTCTGGGACAGGCACAAATATGTGACGGAGTTAAACAGGTGGAATCGTATTCGAAAAACAGTGTAATCATAAAGCTATACGAACACTATAAATGAAATAAAAAATTAAGCCATTTTGATTATGTAACAACTAATATTAAAGGCATCGAATCGACTACATTTTATTACAGTGCAATTCATGACTAGAATTCGCTTCGAAATAGGATTAAATATATCACAAGGTTAAAAACGAAATGTCATGGGACCGTACAAACTAGAGAGGGATTGGAAATAAACAATGTCATCTCCTCCTTATATTGTTATTAAAAAGACATATTTTTTATTGTATTGAAAAATACTACATTCACGGTCCTGTGGTTAGGGTTATGAAGTTTAACGTCACTTTCAACAATATTTCAACTTGATCGTGGTGGTCAGTTTTATTGGTGGAGTAAACCTGAGTACCCGGAGAAAACCACCGACCTGCCGCAAGTCACTAACAAACTTTATCTCATAATGTTGTATCGAGTACACATCGTCATTAGCGTAATTCGAACTCACAACTTCAGTGGTGATAGGCAGATTGCACAGGTAGTTATAAATCCAACTACCATACGATAACGACCACCAGGGTCCCCCAATAAATAGAGTAATAGATAGAGTTATAGTGAAAAATACTTAATTTTAAGTCTCACTTCTATTCAATACGTTATTTATTATCATTGTATTAATTAACGATTATCTCGGTTGATTGGATTCAGCAAAATTAATTAATAAAAAAAAAAACTGCATTCAACCACTGAACCACCGATGCTTATTTATACCATAAGTCTCACTTGTACATATAAAGACAGTGCCACATGATGTATGATTGATGAGCGGAGGTTTCAAATTGGCGGGAGTTTTACCTCTTCGATATTTTTCTTGATCAAAATGTAAATTATATGGCCAGCGGCACAGGAGTGGAACAGTGGGGGAGGGAAGTTTTAAGAGTAGTTGGGGCAGTCTGAGGAATTGATCGGAAAGTGTGTGGGATTCGGGGCTTTGGATTTTCAAAACATTTATTGGTGGAAGAAGACGGAGTACCTGAAGAAAACCACCGACCTACAGCAAATCACTGACAAACTTTATCACATAATGTTGTATAGAGTACACCTCGCCATGTACACCATTATTAATAAAAACATTTTTTTGTATAATATTAAAAAATACCACATTCCAGGTCGTGTCAGCTCTTAATTTTGAATACCTACTAAAATGTTTTACTTTCAGGACCACATTTTTGGATGGCTTTCATTAGATTTCCGTTGTTATCTAAGTTTTTATTACTATCACTGGTGGACTATTAGTCCTCAAGGGTATTATTTGCCCAGTAGTCAGTGTTTAGGAACTTGTAGGTGTATACGTGTAATAATTAAATTTGATCACGCCACGATATAGCTGTAATATTGCTAAAGTTGGCGAAAAACACCAATCAATCAATCATATTAGATATCTACGTTTTTATTACTATCACTAGGTAGATACATCTGTTTGTGAACTATTAGTCCTCGAGGGTATCATCCGGTCAATATTTAATGTTTCAACACTGACATGGTTTATTAATTTTTTTTTATCGAAATTTACGGTTCCCAAATTATGTAATTATTATTAAAACAAAGATTCTACTCGGATCTTGGTTATTCTATTAAGACACTTATGTCATACATTTATGTACAAGGATTTTACAGTTTTCAAATAAAGTGACCCTACTGTGAATTCGAAGATGCATATTTAAGTTAGATCTTTATACTGCTATTTCACTTAAACAACAGATCGATGGGTTGACATTTATTTATCATTTTGTATGTTTGCACAGAATCGTTAAAACTTGTTTCCGATCCGACATATATATTTATATAATTATACATATATATATAAACGTCTGAAAAAGTAGCCAATGCATGAACCTACAGGATGTCGGATCAGAAACAAGTGTTAACGATTCTGTGCAAATAAACAAAATGACAAATAAACGTCTAAAATGTAGCACAGCAACAGGAACAACAAATGTAAAAATATAACAAAAATAACTATATGTCTACAAACAGACTATAATAATAATCAAGTTAACGGATATCTCGCTTGACCGACAAGCTTCATCAGCGTCTGTAATCTGATTTGTTACGTTACCATCAGTTATTGTGACGTAAAAATCATAATCTTGAACTTTATAATAGTGGCCATTTTCCTTGCTGAAGGCGTGGCGTTATTAAAGGGGACTACTGTATATAGTAGTGGCTCCTTTTTCTTTGCTAAGGCGTGGCCTTATCAAAGTGTACCACTGCATATAATAGTGATCCATTTTTAATTGCTGAAGGAGTGGCCTTATCAAAGGGTACTACTGTATATAATAGTGATCCCTTTTTAATTGCTGAAGGAGTGGCCTTATCAAAGGGTACTACTATATATAATAGTGATCCCTTTTTAATTGCTGAAGGAGTGGCCTTATCAAAGGGTACTACTGTATATAGTAGGGACCCCTTTTTAATTGCTAAAGGAGTGGCCTTATCAAAGGGTAATACTGTATATAATAGTGACCCCTTTTTAATTGCTGAAGGAGTGGCCTTATCAAAGGGTACTACTGTATATAATAGTGACCCCTTTTTAATTGCTGAAGGAGTGGCCTTATCAAAGGGGACTACTGTATATAATAGTGGCCCCTTTTTCTTTGCTGAAGGAGTGGCGTTATTAAAGTGGACTATTGTATATAATAGTGACCCTTTATAATTGCTGGAGTGGCCTTTTAAAAGGGGACTACTGTATATAATAGTGGCCCCTTTTTAATTGCTGAAGGAGGCGTTATTAAAGGGGACTACTGTATATAATAGGGACTCCTTTTTAATTCCTGAAGGAGTGGCCTTATTAAAAAGGACTACTGTATATAATAGTGGCCATTTTATTTTGCTGAAGGCGTGGCCTTATTAAACGTGACTACTGTATGTAATAGTTACCCCTTTTTCTTTGCTGAAGGCGTGACCTTATTAAAGGGTCTACTGTATATAATAGTGGCTATTTTTCTTTGCTGAAGGCGTGGCCTTTTTAAAAGGGACTACTCTATATAATAGTGGCTATTTTTCTTTGCTGAAGGCGTTTTTTCTTTGCTGAAGGCGTTGCCTTATTAAAAGGGACTACTGTATATAATAGTGGTCCCTATTTCTTTGCTGAAGGCGTGGCCTTATTAAAGGGGACTACTGTATATAATAGTGGTCCCTATTTCTTTGCTGAAGGCGTGGCCTTAATAAAAGGGAATACTGTATATAATAATGACCCCTTTTTCTTTGTTGAAGGCGTGGCCTTATTAAAGGGGACTACTGTATATAATAGTGGCCATTTTACTTTGCTGAAGGCGTGGCCTTATTAAACGTGACTACTGTATGTAATAGTTACCATTTTTCTTTGCTGAAGGCGTGACCTTATTAAAGGGTCTAATGTATATAATAGTGGCTATTTTTCTTTGCTGAAGGCGTGGCCTCTTTAAAAGGGACTGCTCTATATAATAGTGGCTATTTTTCTTTTCTGAAGGCGTTGCCTTATTAAAAGGGATTACTGTATATAATAATGGTCCCTATTTCTTTGCTGAAGGTGTGGCCTTATTAAAGGGGACTACTGTATATAATAGTGGTCCCTATTTCTTTGCTGAAGGCGTGGCCTTAATAAAAGCGACTACTGTATATAATAATGACCCGTTTTTTTTTGTTGAAGGCGTGGCCTTATTAAAGGGAACTACTGTATATAATAGTCGCCATTTTTCTTTGCTGAAGGCGTGGCCTTATTAAAGGGGACTACTGTATATAATAGTGGTCCCTTTTGCTTTGCTGAAGGCGTGGTCTTTTTAAAAGGGACTACTCTATATAATAGTGGCCATTTTTTTTGCTGAATGCGTTACCTTATTAAAAGGGACTACTGTATATAATAGTGGCTATTTTTCTTTGCTGAAGGCGTGGCCTTTTTAAAAGGGACTACTCTATATAATAGTGGCTATTTTTCTTTGCTGAAGGCGTTTTTTCTTTGCTGAAGGCGTTGCCTTATTAAAAGGGACTACTGTATATAATAGTGGTCCCTATTTCTTTGCTGAAGGCGTGGCCTTATTAAAGGGGACTACTGTATATAATAGTGGTCCCTATTTCTTTGCTGAAGGCGTGGCCTTAATAAAAGGGAATACTGTATATAATAATGACCCCTTTTTCTTTGTTGAAGGCGTGGCCTTATTAAAGGGGACTACTGTATATAATAGTGGCCATTTTACTTTGCTGAAGGCGTGGCCTTATTTAACGTGACTACTGTATGTAATAGTTACCATTTTTCTTTGCTGAAGGCGTGACCTTATTAAAGGGTCTAATGTATATAATAGTGGCTATTTTTCTTTGCTGAAGGCGTGGCCTCTTTAAAAGGGACTGCTCTATATAATAGTGGCTATTTTTCTTTTCTGAAGGCGTTGCCTTATTAAAAGGGATTACTGTATATAATAATGGTCCCTATTTCTTTGCTGAAGGTGTGGCCTTATTAAAGGGGACTACTGTATATAATAGTGGTCCCTATTTCTTTGCTGAAGGCGTGGCCTTAATAAAAGCGACTACTGTATATAATAATGACCCGTTTTTTTTTGTTGAAGGCGTGGCCTTATTAAAGGGAACTACTGTATATAATAGTCGCCAATTTTCTTTGCTGAAGGCGTGGCCTTATTAAAGGGGACTACTGTATATAATAGTGGTCCCTTTTGCTTTGCTGAAGGCGTGGTCTTTTTAAAAGGGACTACTCTATATAATAGTGGCCATTTTTTTTGCTGAATGCGTTACCTTATTAAAAGGGACTACTGTATATAATAGTGGTCCCTATTTCTTTGCTGAAGGCGTGGCATTAATAAAAGGGACTACTGTATATAATAATGACCCTTTTTTCTTTGTTGAAGGCATGGCCTTATTAAAGGGGACTACTGTATATAATAGTCGCCATTTTACTTTGCTGAAGGCGTGGCCTTATTAAAGGGAACTCCTGTATATGATAATGGCCCCTTTTACTTTGCTGAAGGCGTGGCCTTATTAAAGGGGACTACTGTATATAATAGTGGCCATTTTACTTTGCTGAAGGCGTGGCCTTATGAAAGGGGACTACTGTATATGATAATGGCCCCTTTTTCTTTGCTGAAGGCGTGGCCTTGTTAAAGGGGTCTACTGTATATAATAGTGGTCCCTTTTTCTTTGCTGAAGGCGTGGCCTTATGAAAGGGGATTACTGTATATAATAGTGGTTCTTTTTTCTTTGCTGAAGGAGTGGCCTTATGAAAGGGGATTAATGTATATAATAGTGGTTCCTTTTTCTTTACTGAAGGAGTGGCCTTGTTAAAGGGGATTACTGTATATAATAGTGGCTCCTTTTTCTTTGCTGAAGGAGTGGCCTTATTAAAAGGGACTACTGTATATAATAGTGACCCCTTTTTAATTGCTGAAGGAGTGACCTTATTAAAGGGGACTACTGTATATAATAGTGACCCGTTATTCTTTGCTGAAGGAGTGGCATTATTAAAAGGGACTACTGTATATAATAGTGGTTCCTTTTTCTTTACTGAAGGAGTGGCCTTGTTAAAGGGGATTACTGTATATAATAGTGGTTCCTTTTTCTTTACTGAAGGAGTGGCCTTGTTAAAGGGGACTACTGTATATAATAGTGGTCCCTTTTTCTTTACTGAAGGAGTGGCCTTATGAAAGGGGATTACTGTATATAATAGTGGTTCCTTTTTCTTTACTGAAGGAGTGGCCTTGTTAAAGGGGATTACTGTATATAATAGTGGTTCCTTTTTCTTTGCTGAAGGCGTGGCCTTGTTAAAGGCGATTACTGTATATAATAGTGGTTCCTTTTTCTTTGCTGAAGGCGTGGCCTTGTTAAAGGGGATTACTGTATATAATAGTGGTTCCTTTTTCTTTACTGAAGGAGTGGCCTTGTTAAAGGGGATTACTGTATATAATAGTGGTCCCTTTTTCTTTGCTGAAGGCGTGGCCTTATGAAAGGGATTACTGTATATAATAGTGGTTCCTTTTTCTTTGCTGAAGGCGTGGCCTTATGAAAGGGGATTACTGTATATAATAGTGGTTCCTTTTTCTTTACTGAAGGAGTGGCCTTGTTAAAGGGGATTACTGTATATAATAGTGGTTCCTTTTTCTTTGCTGAAGGAGTGGCCTTGTTAAAGGGGACTATTTTATATGATAATGGCCCATTTTACTTTGCTGAAGGCGTGGCTTTAAAAATAATAAATAATAAATTTCGTCACCGAATATGGTACTGCTTTGACAACTATTTTACCTATTTTGTTCCTGTATTCAAATTCTGTTACAGTGACAGCCGGAACCTTTGAACCGTAATGAGAGCGGGAGGTTTGGCGGCTTAAAATCTGATTCAACCCACCATTTCTTTAGAAATGCCTGTACCAAGTCAGGGTCATTACGGTTTTCGCAGTTTTCCGGTTGTTGACTGATTTTGTCTGTTTATATAATTATGAGTTTTGACTTTCCCTTTGTAAGATTGTTCGGAGTTCGGTAATTTTGTTATTACCTTTATGTAATAATGGCCATTTTTCATTGCTGAAGGTGTGGCCTTATTAAGGGGGATTACTGTATATAATAATGGCCCCTTTTTCTTTGCTGAAGGAGTGACCTTATTAAAGGGGACTACTGTATATACTAGTGGCCCCTTTTTCTTTGCTGAAGGAGTGGCCTTATTAAAAGGGACTACTGTATATAATAGTGACCCCTTTTTAATTGCTGAAGGAGTGACCTTATTAAAGGGGACTACTGTATATAATAGTGACCCGTTTTTCTTTGCTGAAGGAGTGGCATTATTAAAAGGGACTACTGTATATAATAGTGACCCCTTTTTAATTGCTGAAGGAGTGGCCTTATCAAAGGGTACTACTGTATATAATAGTGACCCCTTTTTAATTGCTGAAGGAGTGGCCTTATCAAAGGGTACTACTGTATATAATAGTGACCCCTTTTTAATTGCTGAAGGAGTAGCCTTATCAAAGGGGACTACTGTATATAATAGTGACACCATTTTTAATTGCTGAAGGAGTGGCGTTATTAAAGTGGACTATTGTATATAATAATGACCCTTTTTTCTTTGTTGAAGGTGCGGCCTTATTAAAGGGGACTACTGTATATAATAGTCGCCATTTTACTTTGCTGAAGGCGTGGCCTTATTAAAGGGGACTACTGTATATGATAATGGCCCCTTTTACTTTGCTGAAGGCGTGGCCTTATTAAAGGGGACTACTGTATATAATAGTGGCCATTTTACTTTGCTGAAGGCGTGGCCTTATGAAAGGGGACTACTGTATATGATAATGGCCATTTTACTTTGCTGAAGGCGTGGCCTTATGAAAGGGGACTACTGTATATGATAATGGCCCCTTTAACTTTGCTGAAGGCGTGGCCTTGTTAAAGGGGTCTACTGTATATAATAGTGGTCCCTTTTTCTTTGCTGAAGGCGTGGCCTTATGAAAGGGGATTACTGTATATAATAGTGGTTCTTTTTTCTTTACTGAAGGAGTGGCCTTATGAAAGGGATTACTGTATATAATAGTGGTTCCTTTTTCTTTACTGAAGGAGTGGCCTTGTTAAAGGGGATTACTGTATATAATAGTGGTTGCTTTTTCTTTGCTGAAGGCGTGGCCTTATTAAAGGGGACTACTGTATATAATAGTGGTCCCTTTTTCTTTGCTGAAGGCGTGGCCTTATGAAAGGGGATTACTGTATATAATAGTGGTCCCTTTTTCTTTGCTGAAGGCGTGGTCTTATGAAAGGGAATTACTGTATATAATAGTGGTTCTTTTTTCTTTGCTGAAGGAGTGGCCTTATGAAAGGGGATTACTGTATATAATAGTGGTTCCTTTTTCTTTACTGAAGGAGTGGCCTTATGAAAGGGGATTACTGTATATAATAGTGGTTCCTTTTTCTTTACTGAAGGCGTGGCCTTTTTAAAGGGATTACTGTATATAATAGTGGTCCATTTTTCTTTGCTGAAGGCATGGCCTTATGAAAGGGATTACTGTATATAATAGTGGTTTCTTTTTCTTTGCTGAAGGAGTGGCCTTGTTAAAGGGGATTACTGTATATAATAGTGTTTCCTTTTTCTTTGCTGAAGGAGTGGCCTTGTTAAAGGGGACTATTTTATATGATAATGGCCCCTTTTACTTTGCTGAAGGCGTGGCTTTAATAATAATAAATAATAAATTGATGTCATCGAATATGGTAAAGCTTTGACAACTATTTTACCTATTTTGTTCCTGTATTTAAATTCTGTTACAGTGACAGCCGGAACCTTTGAACCGTAATGAGAGCGGGAGGTTTGGCGGCTTAAAATCTGATTCAACCCACCATTTCTTTAGAAATGCCTGTACCAAGTCAGGGTCATTACGGTTTTCACAGTTTTCCGGTTGTTGACTGATTTTGTCTGTTTATATAATTATGAGTTTTGACTTTCCCTTTGTAAGATTATTCGGAGTTCGGTAATTTTGTTATTACCTTTATGTAATAGTGGCCATTTTTCATTGCTGAAGGTGTGGCCTTATTAAGGGGGACTATTGTATATAATAGTGGCCCCTTTTTCTTTGCTGAAGGAGCGGCGTTATTAAAAGGGACTACTGTTTATAATAGTGACCCCTTTTTAATTGCTGAAGGAGTGACCTTATCAAAGGGGACTACTGTATATTATAGTGACCACTTTTTCTTTGCTGAAGGAGTGGCATTATTAAAAGGGACTACTGTATATAATAGTGACCCCTTTTTAATTGCTGAAGGAGTGGCTTTATCAAAGGGTACTACTGTATATAATAGTGACCCCTTTTTAATTGCTGAAGGAGTGGCCTTATCAAAGGGTACTACTGTATATAATAGTGACCCCTTTTTAATTGCTGAAGGAGTGGCCTTATCAAAGGGGACTACTGTATATAGTAGTGACACCATTTTTAATTGCTGAAGGAGTGGCGTTATTAAAGTGGACTATTGTATATAATAATGACCCCTTTATAATTGCTGAAGTGGCCTTTTAAAAGAGGACTACTGTATATAACAGTGGCCCCTTTTTAATTGCCGAAGGAGGCGTTATTAAAGGGGACTACTGTATATAATAGGGACTCCTTTTTAATTGCTGAAGGAGTGACCTTATTAAAGGCGACTACTGTATATGATAATGACCCCTTTTACTTTGCTGAAGGAGTGGCATTGTTAAAGGGGACTACTGTATATAATAGTGGCCATTTTACTGTGTCTAAGGCGTGGCCTTATTAAAGGGGACTACTGTATATAATAGTGGCCATTTTACTTTGCTGAATGCGTAGCCTTGTTAAAGGGGACTACTGTATATGATAGTGGTCCCTTTTTCTTTGCTGAAGGCGTGGCCTTATGAAAGGCGATTACTGTATATAATAGTGGTTCCTTTTTCTTTGCTGAAGGAGTGGCCTTGTTAAAGGGGACTACTGTATATGATAATGGTCCCTTTTACTTTGCTGAAGGCGTGGCCTTAATAATAATAAATAATAAATTTACGTCACCGAATATGGTACTGCTTTGACAACTGTTTTACCTATTTGGTTCCTGTATTTAAATACTGTTACAGTGACAGCCGGAACCTTTGAACCGTAATGAGAGCGGGAGGTTTGGCGCCTTAAAATCTGATTCAACCCACCATTTCTTTAGAAATGCCTGTACGAAGTCAGGGTCATTACGGTTTTCGCAGTTTTCCGGTTGTTGACTGATTTTGTCTGTTTATATAATTATGAGTTTTGACTTTCCCTTTGTAAGATTGTTCGGAGTTCGGTAATTTTGTTATTACCTTTATGTAATAGTGGCCATTTTTCATTGCTGAAGGTGTGGCCTTATTAAAGGGGATTACTGTATATAATAATGGCCCCTTTTTCTTTGCTGAAGGAGTGACCTTATTAAAGGGTACTACTGTATATAATAGTGGCCCCTTTTACTTTGCTGAAGGAGTGGCCTTATTCAAAGGGACTACTGTATATAATAGTGACCCCTTTTTAATTGCTGAAGGAGTGACCTTATTAAAAGGGACTACTGTATATAATAGTGACCCCTTTTTAATTGCTGAAGGAGTGACCTTATTAAAGGGGACTACTGTATATAATAGTGACCCCTTTTTAATTGCTGAAGGAGTGACCTTATTAAAGGCGACTACTGTATATGATAATGACCCCTTTTACTTTGCTGAAGGAGTGGCATTGTTAAAGGGGACTACTGTATATAATAGTGGCCATTTTACTGTGTCTAAGGCGTGGCCTTATTAAAGGGGACTACTGTATATAATAGTGGCCATTTTACTTTGCTGAATGCGTGGCCTTGTTAAAGGGGACTACTGTATATGATAGTGGTCCCTTTTTCTTTGCTGAAGGCGTGGCTTTATGAAAGGCGATTACTGTATATAATAGTGGTTCCTTTTTCTTTGCTGAAGGAGTGGCCTTGTTAAAGGGGACTACTGTATATGATAATGGTCCCTTTTACTTTGCTGAAGGCGTGGCCTTAATAATAATAAATAATAAATTTACGTCACCGAATATGGTACTGCCTTGACAACTATTTTACCTATTTGGTTCCTGTATTTAAATACTGTTACAGTGACAGCCGGAACCTTTGAACCGTAATGAGAGCGGGAGGTTTGGCGCCTTAAAATCTGATTCAACCCACCATTTCTTTAGAAATGCCTGTACGAAGTAAGGGTCATTACGGTTTTCGCAGTTTTCCGGTTGTTGACTGATTTTGTCTGTTTATATAATTATGAGTTTTGACTTTCCATTTGTAAGATTGTTCGGAGTTCGGTAATTTTGTTATTACCTTTATGTAATAATGGCCATTTTTCATTGCTGAAGGTGTGGCCTTATTAAAGGGGATTACTGTATATAATAATGGCCCCTTTTACTTTGTTGAAGGAGTGGCCTTATTCAAAGGGACTACTGTATATAATAGTGACCCTTTTTAATTGCTGAAGGAGTGACCTTATTAAAGGGGACTACTGTATATAATAGTGGCCCCTTTTTCTTTGCTGAAGGAGTGGCCTTATTAAAAGGGACTACTGTATATAATAGTAACCCCTTTTTAATTGCTGAAGGAGTGACCTTATTAAAGGGGACTACTGTATATAATAGTGACCCCTTTTTAATTGCTGAAGGAGTGACCTTATTAAAGGCGACTACTGTATATAATAGTGGCCCGTTTTTCTTTGCTGAAGGCGTGGCCTTATCAAAAGGGACTACTGTATATAATAGTGGCCATTTTTCTTTGCTGAAGGCGTGGCCTTATTAAAAGGGACTACTGTATATAGTAGTGGCCATTTTTCTTTGCTGAAGGCCCGGCCTTATTAAAGGTGACTACTGTATATAGTAGTGGCCATTATTCTTTGTTGAAGGAGTTACCTTGTTTAAAAGGACTATTGTATGTAATAGTGGCCATTTTTCATTGCTGAAGGTGTGGCCTTATTAAAGGGGACACCTACATATAATAATGGCTCCTTTTTCTTTGCTGAAGGAGTGACATTATTAAAGGGGACTACTGTATATAATAATGGACCCTTTTCTTTGCTGAAGGAGTGGCCTTATTAAAAGGGACTATTGTATATAATAGTGACCCCTTTATAATTGCTGAAGGAGTGACCTTATTAAAGGGGACTACTGTATATAATAGTGGCCCGTTTTTAATTGCTGAAGGCGTAGCCTTATCAAAAGGGACTACTGTATATAATAGTGGCTATTTTGCTTTGCTGAATGTGTGGCCTTACAAAAGGGACTAATGTATATAGTAGTGGCCATTTTTCTTTGCTGAAGGCGAGGCCTTATTAAAGGGGACTACTGTATATAGTAGTGGACCCTTTTTCTTTGCTGAAGGCGAGGCCTTATTAAAGAGGACTACTGTATATAGTAGTGACCACTTTTTATTTGCTGAAGGCGTGGCCTTATTAAAGGGGACTACTGTATATAATAGTGGTCCCTTTTTCTTTGTTGAAGGCGTGGCCTTATTAAAGGGGATTACTGTATATAATAGTGGTTCCTTTTTCTTGGCTGAAGGAGTGGCCTTATTAAAGGGGACTACTGTATATAATAATGGCCCCTTTTACTTTGCTGAAGGCCTGGACTTAATAAAGGGACTACTGTATATAATAGTGGCTATTTTTCTTTGCTGAAGGCGTGGCCTTATTAAAAGGGACTACTGCATAAAGTGGTGGCCATTTTTCTTTGCTGAAGGCGTGGCCTTAATATAGGGGACTACTGTATATAATAGTGGCTATTTTTCTTTGCTGAAGGCGTGCACTTACTACTCATGTGTGTTAAGGTTGACAGTCACGTTAAAAACAGCACTGTGTGGGTATTAGCAGGCAAAAAAGGAAAACAGTATAAAGTGTTGTCGGCCATATTATAACAGATCATATATCGCGTGACTAGGTGTGCCTTATAAAGCTTTGACTATTGGCTCATTTACGCTGCAGTTCGTCTCCAGCATACATAGTAATTGGGGAGATTTTTTAATATTTTATATTTTGAAACAAGGAAAAATTGTTGTTGCTTTGCTTGATATGCAAGAAAGAAATGTGCGCTAGTTTCATTTTCCGTAGAATTTCTGTTATTTTACGTGAGAGAATTTATGTTATCCTATTTTTCCAAGCAAGGACAAATCCATGATTTAATGTGATATTTTACTTTTTCGTACGTGGCAGAATCTGTGTCATTCTATTTTGCCATGAAGGACAAATCATGGTTTAATACCTTCAATACGGCATATTTGGTGTTGTTTGACTTGTCCTTGTACGAGGCAACATTTGTGCTGTTAGACTCTTCCAGGCAAGGCAGAATTACGTCCCTGTGTATTATGTCACATTAACATATGAATGAGTATTTAACAGAATAAAATAATATAATGGCACGCAAGAGGAAATGAATAAGGTAAGATAATTTAAAGTTTAAACTTTCATTGTACAATGCATGTTCTTGCTGAATCTGTTTTAATGAAAATGGTAAAATTCATCAGTGATAAATCCAGGATTTTGAGCTATGGAATCATACATTTTTCATACCCTCTTTTTTTATATGTTTTCTTTTACTCTATGAATTGTACTTTTATGTTGGAAAACTTCCACATGATGATACCTTCAGAAATTTACAGATTGTTGGAATTTATTTTTATAATAAACCATAAAGAAGGAAAACTCACAAAACTTATAATTATTAAGGGTTAGAATTTGTGTTATTAACGCTCCTTTCAGGCATATTTCAGTCAAATGATAGAGTTCTGAACGTTCAACACATTATACTAAAATAATTGGTGTTGTGTGAGTTCGAGTGGATGAGTGATTGATTTTTAACGCCAAATGTATCTTCACTACACTCTGTCAACAGTACTGTATCGTCGGCATAAAGAACAGTGAATAATTTCACATAAATTTGTAATTCGTTTTCGAAGTCTTTGGAAATGCTTTTAGCTCCTTGTACATTTTTGATTGTCGAAACGTCTCTTAATTATTTAGATATAGTGCGCACAAAAAAGGAAATAGATAAATGTTTACCTTCTCTAACGCTGTTTAAACATGGGAAGAAATTTGAAACATAATCTTAATAAACAATTCTTGATTGTATATTATTATACAAGTTTAAAATTACACGGTACGTCTTACCCTTATTATTACACATATATTTAAATAACTTGTGCCACAAGCCATCACGCCACACAGTATCGAAAACCTTTCCGACGTCTATAAATGCACAGAAAAGTTTCTTTTTCTTCAGTGTTAGTAGCTGAAAGCGGTCATATATATAGCAAAAATGTTGTCTAGCATTGTATATCCTTTCCTAAAACCTGTCGGGTTTTCGTTAGAAAAAGTGTTCAATCTATTATTCATAACTGATGTAAATAATTTACCAAAACAACTCAAAATGGTAATAGGACGAAAGTTTTTGGGATCAATTTTTGTCCATCTGTTTTTATAAACTGGCACAATGTTGTCTGCGAGCCAAATATCGGGAATTATACCAGAGTTAAGAATAAGATTAAATAGATCAACGTATAATGATAAAAACACCTCTGAGGTTGATTTTATTAATTCATTTCTTACCATATCGTCCCCAGACGCCTTATCATTTATTGATTTCTTTATACATGTTAAAATGTCATGAGTTTTCTGGTAAACTATCAGAAAACATTCTTAACTCAACATCATCATGATCAACAGCGGAATTTAGATTTTTAAACAATTCGATACCTAACGATACCTAACGATGTTTTCCAGTGCAGGACCCAAAGGTTCCTCTATACCGGACTCTATGTGAAGGACCCAAAGGTTCCTCTATACCGGACTCTATTTCTTCCTCTGACATGTTGAAATCCACGTCTCTTCCTTCTAGCTTAATATCTGCTTTGAAATCTTCATACACAAGATCCAGGTCTTCCCAATATGTGTCTAGTCTATTTTTAAAGGTGTTAAGTGTTTTTGATGTTACTATTTTCTCTGGCAGACTATTCCAATATTTGACTACTATCATCGCAAACGAATATTTCCTTAGTTGTGTTCTGGCTCTTTGGGGATCAAGCTTTAATGAATTTCTTCTAATGCTAGATCTTAGTGCCATATCTTTCCATAGCTTAACTATTGTGCAGGCGTCTTGGTCGTATTTTCCATTTATAATTGTATACTGAGGTGTCTCCTGTTAATCTTCGGTAACTCAACGATGATAGTTTCAAAACCCCAAGCCACTCTGAGTATGTCATATCTCTAAATCCTGGAATTTGTTTGGTCGCCCTTCTCTGAACCCCTTCGATTTGCTCTATGTGTTTGGCTTTAAAAGGTGCCAATACTGAACTGGCATAGTCAAGGTGTGTTCGAACAAGTGATTTGTATAATTGCACGAATGTGGATTTGTCCATAAACTGGAAGGTCCTTCGAGGTGTGGCAAACATCTGATTCGATTTATTTGTCTTCTCGTTGATGTGTTTCTCAAATGTCAAATCTGAGTCAATGACAACTCCAATATCTTTTTCCTCGATAACTTTCTCTAGTGATTTCCTATGTAGTGCTCTAGCTATTATCGTCATTATTTCCCCCTATATGCATGTGCTTACACTTATCCGTATGGAATCTCACTAGCCATGTATTGCTCCATTCTTCTAGTTTAGTCAAGTCTTCCTGTAGTAATGTTGAGTCATCACTCGATTTGATAATATTAAATATTTTGGTGTCGTCTGCGAATAAATATGCATCAGAGTTCGCTTTCTCGGGTATATCGTTTATAAATATGACAAATAACAATTGGCCAAGCACCGAACTTTGCGGTATTCCATATATTACATTGTGCCATGCAGATCGCTCACCATTTACTCCCACTTGCTGCACTCTGCTTGATAGGAAACTGTCGATCCAAGCTATTAGTTGTTCATTTATGCCATATGATGTTAACTTGTTGTGTAGTCTCTTATGTGGTACTGTATCAAATGCTTTCTGATAATCTATGTTAACACAATCAATAGAGTAGCCTAAATAGAGTGCCACAGTCCACTTATCAAGTACCTCTAAAAGCTGAAGTGCTGTAGATCGTCCAGCTATTAATCCATACTGTTTTTTTGTGAAGAAGTTATTTCGTTTCATCAATTCTATAATGTGCTCCCTTACTAAGCTTTCAAGTACTTTACATGTTGCATATGTGATACTAACGCGTCTATAATTTCCTGCTTGACACTTGTTCCCCTTCTTGAATATTGCACTGATTAGTGCACTTCTCCACATACTTCGTACACTTTATCAATATAATCACAGAGTAACTTCAAAGGAGCTTGGAATTTGAAGATACATTGTAACAAGCAATGTTGGATAAACTATATCTTGTTGTTATTTCTATCTCATAGTTACAGTTGGATACACATGTACTACAAAAGAATAAATGTTTCCCTCCTATCTTACTTTCCATACATTTTCAGTGGCATTCAGAAATCGTTGACCCGGTTGACCCAACCATTCACTCATTTCTATGTAGTTCTTATATATTATTGAACTTATTCTGGTCCTGAGTATAGCTGAAATACTGTTCGCTGGACGTTAATCAATAATCAATCAATCAATTTACCTCCTGACATAACTTGTACACTTGCTCTTGTAAAAGACGGAATGACGTGTTAGTTTTTACCGGTTTTCCCCAAAATTATATTGACAGCTACTGTACGATTTTACGGAATTGCTACTGAAAAGGACGTTAATACATATGATCCTAATTTATCCTCTCAGAAATGACCTTAGTGTATGTCTTGTTACCGTTTCTTTATCACATTACAATATTTCGAGGAAAGGTCCGAGAATTTCCGAGTGACATATCAATTGTATTCCCTATGACACCCCCTCATTGTATTGGAAATGACAACGTTCTAATGAGCGAAATAGAGAAACATACCAGGAATTTGCTGTTCCAACTTCATGTAGCCAGACTAAACGTAATAAGGGATCAATCACAAGATTGATATATGGACAAAATCAACTGGAAAGGGTAGACGCTATATCGAATTTACAGAATGGTGTATGAATGTATATAGTTAAACAAATGAATTAATGAAAAACCCGTACACGAGCTCCTGATGCAATAAAATATGAAATTATCTATTTTTCTCTCTAAAAATAAGGACATTAATTTTACGTTTTATCATTATAAGGATAAAATTGAGACTATCCTTTAGATTTTAATAAAATATTTTAATATTTTGTATTTCGCATTGTGTTATGATACAAACGAAAATGAATGTTACCTTTTCTCTCATTTTAGATTTTAACCTTATATTTGTATAAACATTACTTCTGAAGTATGCCTCCTAAATGATAAAACACCTATCTATTAAGAAACACGTCTGCAAAGGTTATACCCATGCATATGGCTCCCTTCTTGTGAAAGAAATATTTTTACGTTTTAGCATTGAAGTAGTTTTTTTTAATGATTAAGTAAATGAAGCTCTCCATCCTACCCCTACTTTGTATATAGATATGTAAATAATTATTTTTAATATTTTTTAATATTTTAAAGTATTGTAAGTTTTAACATTAAAATAGTTAATTATAATGACAATAAGTAGGGATTTACTCCACTGCTGGAGGTGCTCCTATTCAAAGGAAGCTAATACACAGAAGAAAAAGTTATGTTTCTTTCCCCGGCACAGTAAGTGTCAAATCAAGAATAAGGCGGAAAGATGCACTTAGCTTTTATTTATTGCTGAATTGAGAGGTGTAAATATTAATATATAGTTGAGAGTTATTGTGTGAATGGTCAATGTACATGTATATGTATTTAATTGTCTTCTCGACTTGTATGTGATTAGACGGTCAAATATGAATGAAATATTAACTTGACCCCATATATTAGATGAAATTCAAGTCACTTCGGCACCTGCGCCCGGTTTTTCAAAACAGTGGATAAAGTTATCCGCTGGATAAATCATTTATCCAGTGGACAACTTCTGTCCATTGGATCAATGTGGTTGTTCAAAAGTTGTCCACTGGACACATATGCTATATCCTGGACAAAATTTGTCCAGTTTAATTTGTTATCGATAAAGATTTATCCAGTGGACAAATATGATGGCCAATTGAAATTACATTATATTTCTTTTGTCATCAAGAAGTTTTCCTCTATTCAATTTCAAAAATAACATTTCCCATTTTTGGAAATAGATTACACATAAGAGACAGATTTTAAATATAATTTACAAATTTATGTAGTCTTGTAGTTTTTTATCGTGGAATAAATAAACAATTATCTCAGGTTGTAGATACTTTATTCGTGAGTCCAATCATCAACAGTAATAATAAATATACACATTTACTTGTTGTCTATATCATATCATGGTCCTGCAAATACATAAGTTAAAATAACTTAAGCAAATGGCACAAAGAAAGATAACTCTAATTTGAATATGTCAAAAGTGCTTGTGTAATTAAAAATATACCAATTTGAACCAAACGATATAATAGTCTTGTATTTCACTAAACAATGAAATACTTACGTTGCAAAATAATAAAGTTTGTCAGTTACTGACTATATACATCTATATGTAAATCTTGACATTTACATGACATCTTCAATATACTATTATATAAATAAGCAAAGCAAATAATAAAGTAAGCATAAGCATATTAAAAGTAATAAGCAAAAATACAATTAGTAAAATAATAAAAACAACACAATATCTTACCTCACATGAGGTGTAAAGGTCTTTGTAATAATTTGGCATATAATCAATGTGACTCTGGTAAACTCATGAATAGTAAACCTGTATAACAAAATTAATATTATAAGTCATGTGTTTCATGACAAGATAAAGGTTTTATACATTCAATATAATACATCATTAAAAGTGACAGTTACTATTTTATTAAACTTAAACATTAACATTGCAATAAGTTAAAAATAATACTTTTATGTTTTAATTATTTAATGAAACTGGTTATACCTGTAAACTTTCCAATGCCTAATTTATCATGCATTTTATATTCATTTTACAACTTTCATTCAAAACTCTTGCATTCTATGGATATTAAATAAATCATGACTGTTAAAAATGGTTAACATAGAAATGTAAAGAAACTGACCTTCTGATTAGAATAATGACAATCCATATAATTATACAAGAAAATGAGACATGTCCAGCCACTAAACCAGAAAAGATATATAACAATAGAAATGAAAGAGAGCTTCCCGCCTAAAATTCACCCAACCTAGCTGACCAATAAGAAATGACAAGAGAAAATAGTATGGAGCATTCATTTAACATAATCACTGAATGAATTAATATCTGAACTATAAATACTAATTGAAATATGTATATGTTCCTGAAACAGAAATAGAAATATATAAGGATTAAATACAAATGTATTTAATCATGATCAGCTACAAGTAGAAATACATTAATAATAAAAATAATCATTATACTAAAAAAATAATTATTAAGTACAAATTAACTCAACCACATACTCCCCCCTGGCCGTCAAATGCCGTCCAGGCATTCCGCTCTCAGGACTGAGTATTGGAAGTGGACAGGATGTTTAATATAGCTTGACCGATTCTGCCTGTAAAGTTTGAAAAATGGGTGAATTAGTTGCAAGCTGTAATATGCATGTTACTCTATTCTCCCAATCAGCAGTGGTGGATATGGCTGATTTACATATGTCGAAGTCTCCAGACCTTAACCAAGTTGGTTGTCTCCGTTCTCTGGTTGAGCGACGAACTGGATTTAGATTTTCAATTTCTTCTGTTTGCTGAAACGTATCCATGTCAAGAATGTCTTCTTGTACGGTCTCATCATCTGTTGTCTGTTGTGAAGCGCTTCCTGCAGATTCGTCTTCATCGGAACTGTCAACAGTGTCTGTCAAAGGATGAACGTCCTCATCATCTGCATTTAATATTTCATCAGTCTGTTGGACTAGTGGTTCATCTGTGATGGTTGAATCACTATACACTGGTTCCCCTTGACTGATGATAATGTACCCATGCTCTGACTTGTCGTCTGGTGAAATCTCTGTTGTATGGTCGTCAGTGTGTAGGTGTTCCAGTTCCTTTATTTTCTGTCTAATGGTTCTTTTGGCAGGAATCGGTGGTTTCTGAAGCAATTTTCTAGGCGCAGGTGTTGTTACATCCCTGATGTATCCTATTGGTAATAGCAAGTTACGATGGAGTGTCCTTGCCCGTCCTTCATTGTTCTCCTTGCGCAGGTTGTAAACCGGGATATCAGTGTTGGGTTGGCTCACTACACTATAAGGATCCTGTTGCCATCTGTCTGCCAACTTATGTTTGCCATCAAACGACACAACTTTTACTAAAACTCGGTCTCCTGGTTTTATGGCTGCGCCTCTAATTCTGATGTCATATCCCTCTTTCTGCTTTTCCCTAGCTTTCTGGGCTGCTTCTGTGGCTAGATGGTAAGCCTGCGAGAGACGACATTTACTTCACTGAGTTTGGCGCTGCTTTGACAACTGTTTTACCTGTTTTGTTCAAGTATTGTTATAAATACTGTTATAGTGACAGACGGAAACTTTGATCCGTAATGAAAGGGGGAGGTTTGGCGCTTTAAAATCTGATTCAACCCACCATTTCTTTAAAAATGCCTGTACCAAGTCAGGCACATTACGGTTTTCACAATTTTCCGGTTGTTGACTGATTGTGTCTGTTTGTATACTTATGAGTTTTGACTTTCCCTTTGTAAGATTGTTCGGAGTTCGGTAATTTTGTTATTACCTTTATTTCAAGTCCGATATACATTTCGAGCTGGTTTGTTGTTCCTCGACATGAAGTCCTAGTGTCACATCTATTGGCAACCTGGGGTTTCCTCTGAACATCAATAGATGTGGTGTCTGTCCTGTTGACTCATGCCTTGTACAGTTATATGACTTGATCATTAAACCTAAGTAGGCTTTCCAGTTCTGTTTTTGATGTAATTCCAACGACCCAAGCATATTCAATATTGTTCTGTTGAACCTTTCGCACATGCCAATCCCATAGGATGATAACTGGTGGTTCTTGATTTCTTCATACCGGTATGTTGTTGACATAGTTCTTTAATCACTTTGCTTTCAAAGTTGGTGCCTTGGTCGGAGTGAATCCTCTTAGGTATACCATAATGTACTATGAAGTGATTAAAGAAAGCTTCAGCTGTTGTTTTAGCAAGTTGATTCTTGGTTGGGATGGCTTGGGCATATATAGTATAGTGATCCGTGATGACCAAATTATGCTGGTATCCTCCTTCGGATTTCGCTAACGTGAGAAAATCCATGTAAACCAACTCTAATGGTGAAGAGGTTGCCATGGGTACTAACGATGCTCTCTGATTGGTTGGAGTTTTTCGTCGAAGACATCTTCCATATTGCTCAATCCAGGACTCTGTATCTTTGTACATTCCTGGCCAGTACAATCTGTCTCTTAGCGAAGATAGAGTTCTGTCTTTTCCTGGATTGCTCATATCATCATGTAGGGCTTGTAACACTGTTGGTATATGTGCAGCAGGTAAGACTAGTTGTTGTCGTTCCTCGTCTTCGATGGTAGTAATTCTGTATAAAATGTTGTTAATCATTTTCATTCTGTTGTATACTCTTATCATCGGATTATGCTTGTTTTCCTCTTGTGGGGTTTATTATTGTCTTGTAATTACTCAATGCACTGTCTGATGTTCGAGTCTAGAGCTTGTACTCTAGTCCAGTCTACTAGATCACCAATATATGTTGCTGCCAGATCTTCTCCAATTATTTCTGGTGAAACTGCAAGACTTTCAACATAAGACTGGTATCACGGAATCGCAAATGGCTTGGACGGACTCGCTGGTAATTGTCCATCCTTCTGAGTCATGTACCGCTGGAAGGCGACTAAGTGCATCAGCATCTGCGTTATTTTTTCCAGGTCTGTATTTGATGTCAAAGTTGAAAGTGGATAAGGCAGCTAACCATCTATGACCTGTAGCATCGAGCTTAGCTGTAGTTAGTACATAGGTGACCGGGTTGTTGTCTGTTATTACGGTAAATATCTGGCCATAAAGATAATCCTTAAATTTATCACAGATGGACCGTTTCAGTGCTATAAATTCTCTCTTGTGTGGTGGGTAGTTTTTCTCTGCTTTGTTCAATCCTCGACTGGCATAACTAATCACTTTGTTTTCCTGTTCTTGGTAAAGTACTGCGCCTAATGCATCTCCAGATGCGTCTGTGTGAAGCTCGTATGATAATGAGTAATTAGCATAGCCAAGGATGGGTGATGTTACGAGTCTCTCATTTAGTGTTTCAAATGCTTGGTTTTGTTTGTTTTCCCAAGTCCATGTCTTCTTTGTCTTAGATTTCCTTTTCTGGTGTTTCTTGTTGGGTGTTGGCATACGATCAGTTAATGGTCTGCTTACAAGGCTGAAGTTCTTAATTAATCGCCTGTAATATCAAACAAACCCTAGGAATCTACGTACATCTTCTGGTTTTTGATGTTTCGGCCAGTTTGTAACTTTATCTGTATTGCTTGGATCAATCTATATACCTTCTTCAGAGACGATATGTCCAACGAACTTTACCTTTCTCTTGAAGAACTCGCATTTCTTTGGTGATAGTTTTAGGTTGGCTGTCTTGATTATATCAAAGACTAGTTGGTGGTTGTGTAATTTTTCTTCATAAGATTTTCCAAAGATAATTACGTCATCAATAAATACGCAGCAAATATTTAGGATGAGACTTGCTACGACGTTCTCCATTAATCTCTGCTACGTAGCTGGTGAGTTTGTCAACTAAAATGGCATGCGATTGTATTCGTAAAATCCTAACGGGCCAACTGAGAAGGCAGTTCGTTCTTTGTGATCCTCAAAGATTTCGACTTGGTGGTAACCAGATATCATGTCCATCACGGAGAAGAAGCAGTTTCCTGATAAACAGTCAAGTAATTCTTCAATGCGTGGAAGTGCATAGCTGTCTTTCTTCGAGTTCTTGTTCAGCATACGATAATCAACACACATTCGCAGACTGTTGTCTTTCTTCTTTACTAAAACCGCGTTTGATGCCCATGGCGAATGTGAAGGTCTAATGATGATCAAGAAGTTGCTGTGAGTAGACTTTCACTTCATCACACGGATGGTGGTATTCTACGATATCGCTGTTTAAAAGTTTTGTCTTCCAATAATTCAATTCTATGTTGGACTATGTTGGTACGTCCTACATCAATGCCACTTTTGGAGAAGATATCGCTATTATCTAGTAAAAGATCTTTTCCTCTTTTCAGTTCCTCATCAGACAAGTCACTATTGTTAATTTCTAATTTGTCTAAAAATGATGTTTCGACAGGTTGATTTTCTTGAGAAGGTTTAGGTCGAATCGTTACTTGTTGTAGTTCACATATAACTGATATAGGTGGTATAGTGATGGTTCTAGTTGTAACATTGGAGAGCTGTAAAGTAATATGACCATTATTTTTAAAGTTGAATTGGTGTAATCTTGGTTCAGCATCAAGATATATAGGTTCAAATGTCAAATTTGATGCATGATGAATCGCTGATGCGTTACGATATTGAGTTTCCTTGTCACAGTAACCTTGTATTTCCATGACAGTATTTGGTGGAATTGTTATTTTATTGAGTTCTGCATTCTTGACTAAGGCAAGTCGGGTTTTATTCTTCTTAAGTTCTTTTTCCTGTAGTGTAATGCATCTTAAAGTAAGGTACCAGGGAGTTGTTAGATCTGCATTTTGTAGATATTTATCTCCATGAAGTTGGTGTAGATCTTGGAGTATGGTATTCAATACGTTAGTTCCAATAAGTAATGGTATGTGTTGGTTGTAATTACTGTCGGGTACTACAAGTACTACGTATGTGTTGAAGTTGTTGGTACTGCCAGGTTTATTTATATTCACTTCAATATATCCTGAGTATGGTAGTTGACTTCCTCTAGCACATTCGATGTCCACAATTTCTTTGATAGTTTTGAATTGTATAGTACAGACAAGATGTTGTTGATAGTATGACTCGCTAATAGTTAAGACTGTATAACCTGTATCAAGAAGTGGTCCCGTTTCAATTCCCTCTAATATAACTGATGTTTCTATTGGTTGACCATACAATCCTGGTGGTATCTTAACTAAATTGTTCTTAATACTGGGACCATTAATCTTTCTATTCAAGCCTAGTACCGGCCCCGCGTCATAGACTTCTTGAAGTTTAAACCTCTCTTCGAGTGATCTAGATTTACACCGCATCCTCTCTTATAGTGTCCATATTGTCCACATCTAAAACATTGAGGTTCATCGTAAATGAATGTATGTTGATTCTTGGAATGTTGTTGTTCAGTTGTTTGTTGTTGTGTTTGTTATCGTGACTGGTAGTTCTGTCTTGGTGGTCTATATGTGCCTTTATATCCTTGTTGATAGCCTCGGTGTGGTTCTCTGTATGAGCCGCTGGTCTGTTGGTCATAGCTATCAACTTTACTAACCAGTTGTTGTACAATGCCTTTAAGTTCCTCTATATCGGATTTTTAATTTGTAGTTGTTACTAAACCAGAAAAGAAATATAACAATATAAATGAAAGAGAGTTTCCCGCCTGAAATTCACCTGACCAAACTGACCAATAAGAAATGAAAAGAGAAAATAGTGTGGAGCATTCATTTAACATAATCACTAAATGGATTAATATCTAAACTATAAATACTTTTCATTTCAAATATTTTTTTATTGATAAATCAATAGAAATGGATAACAGGCTATGTCTATGCAAATCCCCTCTAACAACAAGATGGAACAATTAGAAAACAATTTACATAAGACATAGATCAATCTACCCATCATGTATACATGCAATTCATCTTAATTACCAAGCATAAACACATGTATATTAATAGCAGAATCATACAAACAAAACAAAAAAGATGTTTCCCTTTCTTTTCTTTTTTAATAGGTATGATATAATATGTATATTAATAGCAGAATCATACAAAAAAAAGTTTTTTTTTCTTTTCCCCCCCCTTGTTAATAGGTATGATATAACTTGGAATAGCCAAATTATGGCTTTATATTTAAGCTATTATTATTTATAATATTAATGATGATGAATTGGCATAGCATGATGGATAAACTGAACTTACATTTAACAGACAATATATACAACATGTAAACTGAAATTATGAAATTAAAATCACTAATTAAGTGAGGTTCACCATATCAATATGAATTAACTCTTTTTTAGTATATTTATATTTATGATTGAATAAAGGGAATTTGGGAGAGATGGAGGAAGAAGAGACAAATAAGTAAATAAGGGGGGAAATATCTAAGCAACATAGTGATTATGCCTGAGATAGGCAAGTACACATTGGGTAAAGGGGAGAAGGGGAAGGGAGACCTGAATAATTGAAAGATTTACAGCTATTAATTAAACTGAAAAATTTAAAGATTTGGAGCTATATATGGGAACACTTTTCAATGTTATATAACCAAATACAAAGAAAAGGAAAATTTATTGAATCATGTGAATCTTCTACTACCAGTAAATAGTAATTAAAATATGTATATGTTCCTGAAACAGAAATAGAAATATATTAAGGATTAAATACAAATGTATTTAATCATGATCAGCTACAAATAGAAATAAACTAATAATAAAAATAATCATTATACTAAAAAATAAATAATATGTACAAATTCACTCTACCACATTTATGTAAATAAATAAATGTTATACAAAGGTACAATATTAATAAAAAAAAAAAATGAGGAGAAATAAACACACACACGGGTACCTATAAAGTGCGAAACGAAATAGAAACGAAACGAAACGAAACGAAACGAAATCAACGAAAACGAAACGAAACGAAACGAAACGAAACGAAACGAAACGAAACGAAATCAACGAAAACGAAACGAAACGAAATCAACGAAATGGAAACGAAATGAAACGAAACCAACGAAATAGACTGATATTAAGAAAATGGAAGGAAAAAAATTAAAGACAAAACGAAATAAAGAAATAAAAAAAAAAGATAATTCGATTTTTTAAATACAATAATTTTGATTAATTATAACCCATCTTGCATGTCTGTCCGTTACAGTGCTCTTCACGTACATTACCCGCAACTCAATCCAAGCCGGGTTTGCTTGCCGACAAACTTTCAGAAGTTCAAATGTCATATTTTTATTTGTGTTTTTGTGTGTGTCAGTATTTATGAATTATAAAGTTTCTGGAGTGGGCATATAGAACAAAATGGGGGATATGAGGGGGTATGTTCATATATTGGGATATTGAGGGTTCATTATTCGTCTGATTTTATTACGTTTTTCGTTTGTATTCTACATAAATTTGCCTATTCGGAAACCAAACAGGATGGTCTTGAGTTTCAGATTCTGGGCACTATTTGACTACTGGATTTTCCCGACTTGTCACGTTTAATCCCCATGAGCTTCTTATCGGTTTTGTCTGTTTTTGTGGACTTTCCCTTTTGAATGCGCCTTGGCGTACGGTACCATTGTTATTACCTTTATTCGGTAGGAAGAGTTATGGATAACGCAACAGTATCCTCTCTCTATTGTATAGCCTTGTATGACAATTACATAGCCTTAAATGACAAAGTCCAAAAGTGAAGAAATTTTAGTAAGAACTGTTAAAATGGGAAAACAAAAATAGAAGGTGCACAATGCCATTTGGTACTAAAGAAATCATGAAATTAATGAACTTTGCCATATGGTATTAAAGATTTCCTGTAAGATTCATTCAATTCCATCAAGTTGTTAAGGAGGAATTGCATAGGCAGTGAGGGAAGCACTCACGGACAAACGGACATATACTATATACCCCCTCCCGCTGGATAGCGGGGGATATAGCAATATGTGCCGTATCAAATTTTATTAATACCGGAAAAAATTTGGAGGGGGGGTGATTTGGGTTTTTTTAATATGAAAAGGGATCAAAGGGGAAAAAAGGTACTTTTACAAGATATGTAGATTTTTTTTATATTTCTAAAGTTAATTTTTGATAGGATTTGTATACCTCCGCCAAAAAAAGATTGGGGTATATAGGACTTCTGCTGTCCGTTCGTTCTCTTGTCCTTCCCGTCGTCACACTTTTTCGTCTCTCCGACACACTTTTAAATTTTGCTCGGACGGGGATATTTATTAGTGAACTTTAACTACTGCATTTCTGTTATTTTAATTCCTCTCCTTTCAACAGACTTGACGTTGCTCTTATGGTTCCCAAATTTAAAAGAAGCCACTAAATGAAAAGGACAGACTCCCGCTGAATAAATGCATAGTATTCTTGTTCAATGGTGATCAAATCCTGTCCTCTCCTGGTGAAAGACACTGAGACATGTGTGGGAAGTAGTCTAGCATCGTATTTCGTTTTGTTTTCGTTGATTTCGTTGGTTTCGTTTTATTTCGTTTTCATTTCGTTGATTTCGTTTCGTTTCGTTTCGTTTTTGTTGATTTCGTTTCGTTTCGTTTCGTTTTAGTTTCGCACTTTATAGGTACCCACACACACACCATCATAAATTATTTCGGATTTAATTTGTTGAGCAGTGCAAGTAAATTAAAGAGAGGTGTGATTGATGGAACTGATGGGTTAGTTTGTTTTTTTGTGTTCGTTGATTTTTCTTCCCCATTATATTTTGTTAGTTTCATGAATCGTGATGAGGACATTTTCCGTGAATCGTTTTAGGTCATATTTATTTTACATTCTTCATAATAAACTTCCCTAGTCTACGTTTTGGTGAAACTTTATTTCAATGGGGCCCGGGGGCTTTTGCGTTTGGTCTTTGTTGGTTTTTTCTCAATCCAATGTTGTCAATATTACATGAATGACTGGACACATCCACCTTTTAATAGTTGACAAAATAGACCCGACTAGTGAGGATGTAGAAAGGGTAAAACGTACCTTATCAATTACATTGTGTTACATTTTATTTTGAAATGTGATCAGACAAATTTATTTCCTGTCCCTTCAATTCAGGGCTCATGTGGGAGGGCGATTCGGGCGAAGAAGTCGCCTTGTGAAGGCTGACTTCTCTTTCTCGTTGGTCAAAAGAGAAGTTCAAGTCACCTTGTAATCTTGAAGAGTCGCCCTATGTCGCCGCCAGCGTATTTTCTCCACTTGTCATTTATGAAAATGTCAATATCGTGCACGTATTTATTGAAATCTATCGTATCCGTTATTAAGTATTTTGAAAGTGATTTTCTTGGAAAGTACATTTGTATTCCATTACAGTTTATAGAAACTTTAATTTCGTTCATTAGAGGTTTTGTTTATTGTTTATTATATCGTAAGCAAACAACAATGGCGACATTTCGGATATTTATCCATCCGCATTGGTATTTTATACTCGACACCGGGTTAATATATATTACGATTTATCGAACAGACATGTGTAAACGTTAATTAAAAAAATAAACTTTGAACTACAGTAGCTTTCCTCCGTTGTTGCAATCTGATTTGAGGTCTGGCAAATAATAATTACAGCCTTTACTTTCATCAGTTTTTGACTGACAGTGGCAATTTACATTTGTGCTATATTTTCATTCCCTACTGTACTGTACTCTTATATATATAGTTGGACCATTGAGTAAATTGACAGAGATATCGTTCTTCTGCTGAAGATCGCACAACTATTAGTTATTAAAATTTGTGTGGTATTGGATCACAACACAGTAATATTTCAAAAGGAATAAAAAAGGGGGGTGGGGGTACATATAACAATCAATGGTATGCAAGACTCTAATAGTCAAGGTAGACAGAAATAAAAATGTGACATTGAATAGATGCCCTTAAAGTAGTTAAGAATAAAAAAAAAACCAGAACAAAACAGTTCAGACAACTTTTTAACTATTTACTAAATATGGGCAGGGTAATCAGAGGGGTCGCGAAACATTGTTTCGATTAATCGCAATTAACTTCTCCCAGAAGTCTCCCCACTTCTCTCTGTTGTCTCCCACTTATCCATGTGAGCTCTCTGAAAGATAAGTCACTTCTCCCTCTAATTTGAAATTAGTGGGAGCTCTGCTTCAATTGATGAGTAAGAAATATTTTTTGGTGAAGCATGACGAGGACACCCCCCTCCCCCTTTTTTAGTTCTAAAGTGGAATAATGATTTATGATTACTTTTGTGGTGGCAAATTTGTTTACTAGATCTGTTTGTTGTTTGGATTTAGATTTGGAACAGATTTGAATGGATAATTCTTGGGGTTTTTTTTGTCTCTCAAAAGTTGGAGTTTAATTATTTTGTTTGTTTTGACAACAGTATGAAAAAGCTCATTCAGTGTATGTGTGTAGATTTCTGTGAAAATATCCAATCCCAAGGTTTGTACGTTAAATGTTGTAAGATCCACTAAACTTAAGTGCAAACGTGATATTTACATGTACATATAGGGAGTATCGCGTAGTCCTAAAATGTCACTTATTTCAGGCCAGCCCACTTCAATAAATCCCCAGAACATAATTTGGAGTTTATTGTTGTAAGAGTCCATTACACTACATTATTCAGTACAATAATTAAACTGGATCATAATAAATAGTTCTAAAGTTTTGTAAAATTGTGTTTTTCGTCAAATATATATATATATATATATATATCTTCATATTTTGATCCGAATTATTCTACATGAATTAAATGACAAAATGACACACCCTTTAATTACTCTTGCTGTTGCTTAAAGGGATATTGTCTACCAGCTGCGTAATTTTTTCATACCGAAAATTATTGTCGATTTCCGTACTGACCTTCATAAAATGAAGATTAAACACCGAATTATTGATGAATACGCTCCGAAACGTTGTTTTTTCGACTAAAAAAGCTGACCATCGTTACCGGAAGCTAATTAATTATGCACTGACCTGGGCGAGGCCAACTCTATTTATTTATCTATTTTTATGTCAGTAGCCCGGATGCTGCAGCATGGATATTGAGGTAAGTTTCTATAAAAGTTAAGGAAAAAAGCTATTTGCGAACCGATTGTATCTAAAAGACGTAGAATAAATAATTTCTGTATCAGGAATAGATTTTCTTTGATGAAGACTACATGCCTTAACAGATTCAGCCGATATTTCTACGATAACCATTGAAAACATGCCAGGAGGCACCCTATGGGGACAAGCTCAACTACGTATTTTCGATCGGAAATTTTTACCGGCGTTAAAAATAACTAAATTAGTTTTTTTCTTCTTATAAGTTATGAAGTTGTTCCCCGAGATTTTGATACACGTGTTAAATTAATTTATTTTAGCCAGTTTACCGACAATATGAAAACAGAGACATACATGTAGAACACAGTGAAATACATGTCTGATGAAAACGAATGACGTAGCCAGTGTTGTTTTATTTGTTAATTGACTGGAATGTTTCAGAGAAATTTGGGCTGGATTAGAAACAAAAGAGACCTTACTTCTAGTTCCACAAGACAGTTGCTGCAAAATAATATGGGACTGACCATTTACCTTGAAGGGGGCTATGTCACGTAGAAATGTTTTTTTCAGACGCCACAGAAATCATATTTTCTTATTTTCCGGCGAAGTGCCAATCTAATTAAAACAAGGTAAACTGTGATCTAATTCTCACTTATGATACCCCTGCCACTTCCCATGATATGGGGTACCTATTTGAAGCTTGTGACGAAATACCAGATTTCTGCCATCAATAGTTGTTGAGAAAAATGTGCATATATGTTCAATGTGGATAAAAACCAACTAAGTCGGCAAACAGGAAGTAGGAATCTGATGGTTCCAAAAACGCTTCCCACGATATGGCATACCTATGTGAAGCTTGTGACCAAATATCAGATTTCTGCCATCAATAGTTGCTGAGAAAAATGTGACGAAAAATATTTTGGAAGGACGAACGGACAGAGGTAAAATAGTATACCCCCCTCCCCCTTCGGCGTAGATCTAATTTTAATTGGATTGGCGAAGTGCTGGAATAATTTTTTTTTCTTCAAAATTTTGTATACGATTATACTGTGAAAATGGCAAGTATATGATTATACTGCGAAAATGTCAAGTCGGAATATATTTTTTTCTCCTGTCCAGCCAAATTTTTTTCTTCAAGATTCAGAATCAAAATAATTTTTAGGAAAAAAACCATAAAATTAAAATTGAATAGCTTGAGGGGTAAATTGATAAAAACAAATTTGCAAGACCAAAATGGTTCTCCCATATACCAACAAAAAAAGGAAATAAAACTGTCGTCATAAGAAAGTCCCACGAGAAAATCTTTCCTTCCAAAATAAGACTTTTTTATTTCTCTAAACTGAATTTGTGCAAACTATTTCACTTATAATGAATTATATTTCTTTTTTAAATAAAGCTCATTTTTCTAGATGAATGTAGAACCATCTGTCTTTACTCTGTTTTTATTAAATCTCTTGTCTTTATTACAGGACTTTGATCGGATTGTCCTTGATGAGGAAGTGTTGGGGGTTGCTAGAATGTTTCGAGAGGAACTTGTAGTAATGCCCCATGACGAGGATTACAACAGATCCAATAGGTATGCAGCCTACCGCCAGTATACCATTTGGGCACATGGCCGACTTGGAGCTGGGGTCAGACGTGTGATCCCAAGCTGTTGTACTTGGAAAATTATCATTCCTAGACGATTTAATTAAAACTTGTTCATGAAATATTTTGTATTTTATCCCATATACCCTAATGATAAAGTTTACCACTTGCTTCCCTATGGTCGGTGGTTGTCTGGGTACTCTGGTTTCCCTCGACCACTAAAACTGGTCGCCATGATTTAGCTGAAATATTGCTGAAAGTGGCGTTAAAACACCAAAAATAAAAAATAAATCAACCCTAATGAGTTGTTAATTTCACAAGTTGGTCAGTTGGAATTGTAAATTTAATTTGAAAGTTTTGCCATCTTATTATTATTTTTTGTTCTATCAGCACTGACAACTTCTTCTAAAATGGACTGACAGTCTTTTATATAATTCAAAACCAAACTTGGCAGAGATGTTTTCTACACAAGAGTTGTTACTTTTGTGCAGATTCGTCAAAAAACATGGCCACCATGTGACTTTGAAAATTCTGATTGGTCGATTTTCAAGAAACTTCTTCTCAAGAACCGCTGAAGGGATTGAATTGAAATCTGGTATATATGTTCCTATGAATGTCTTTAACATGTGTTGTTACTGTTTGCGCCATTTGAAAATTCAAAATAGCCACCAGCGGAGGTCAAAGTTTACATTGAAACCCTATGGGAAACAACATTTTCATCTTCTTCTTGAGAACAGCCGAACAGAATTTAACCAAACTTGGCAGAAATGTTTCTTGTGAGGTCCTAAAAAGTTGTCCTGGTTTGTACTAACTAGACCAACACACTGAGTGCTATCATTATTGTGCATTGGACAATTTGTAATGCCCATTATCCTGACTTGGGTAATTTTCTGCTCTAAATGTGCAGAACTTCTGTCAGACCAGGTAAAACAAAGAGTGACAATCTAAATTTATTTTATGCGACAATATAGTCAATTGTTTTGTCTTGGTCTTCAAATCTGGATTTCTGAGATGCTACAATATCATCCCGAGTTGGAGGTTGTGGAATTGGTGCAAGATGGACCGACATTCTTCTGGGATCATCTACTTCCAACTGCACACGTTAATTCATTCCTTCATTATCTTGCAGTCTCATACAAATGATGACCCTTAATAGTCTTGGAACATAGGAATATGACTTGTCAGCTTTAACAGGCTGCACAGACCATCTAGCTGTCTTTTTGTTGTAACTTCTCTGCCACCTGAAGTAGAAAAATACATACAATGTAATTCACAAGAATAAAACAATAGAGATTATGATCTATGGAGCCCTAACTTTCAATTCAAGATGAATATCTCGAATGTATAGTGAATGAGCAACTAAACATATCATTACAAGTCCACTTTATGAAGGATTTGAGTGATTTGTAGACAGATTTTAGGTTGTGGTCATCCCTCAAGAAATTCTATGGCAGGCATCACGAGCTGGTCAATGGTTACAGGGTGTCTGTTACCCAAATCAGACCTGATCTTCATTTGTTGTTGATGTCTTTCCCTTCATCGGATGGGACTTCTACCAGACTTGACCATGGACAACGCAGCAGGTTTGCGACTTTCGATTGACCCTTCTGAAGCCTATGATCAAATATCAGATTGCTGCCATAAATAATTACTGAGAAAAATGTTATGAACATCTTGGGACAAACGGACGGACAGAGGTAAAACAGTATACCCTCCCCCCCCCTTTCCAGTGGAGCGGGGGTATAATAAAGCTCCTATGACATATGATCATTCATGGTTCTGTTATTAGGACAAAATTTCAAGTATGTAAGTTACAACTGAAACCTGAAATTAACATGACAAACCTTAGAGTGAAGTTGAGGCTAGGTTCAAAATCTCCATCGTCAGAATCATCACCAACATCACTGCCCTCTTCAGTAATATCTATTGAGAGACTGTAAGAATAAAAAATAATTGTTTATTACAGTGTATGTGTATAATATCGAAACAAATTTTGCTGTATGGTTCTGATGTGCAGCTGTATAACGAAAAAGCTTTTCAAAATAATATTAAATCTTTATACATCTATGCAGCACACATCTACACAACACAATATAAAGAGACAAAATTACATCAAAGTTACAGGAAAAAATTTGGTGCACCAGACGTGCGTCAATTCTGTCCCAGTTTGGTTTCATTCCCGTAAGTAGCTAAGGGGGACTGGCCATTTCAGCTTGTGGATTGATGAAAATGTAACGATGACGCAGAAGCCAACATGATCCCTATATAATATAGCTACTAGTAGTATCACTATGCAAGCCACAATAATTAATAGGAAACTGTTATACAAGTGTCTGTGTTGAACAATATTGACAATGTTACCTATAAACATAATGTAGAATACATGTATGTCTAATCTTTAACAAAATGAACATACTCAAATGGGTTCACAAATGAACTCGATTTCTCCAGTTTCATCCGTTTCGTTGAAATGTGATGGCTGCTCATTTCTTCTACTCTAGAATTACCTTGGTCAGAATATCTAAATCAAAAGTACAAATATCAATCACTACAAAATCACATTTGTCTGAAATTACCAGTTTTAGTAGAAATTTGCCTAAAAAATTTAGATAATTTTACAAAAACCTGCATGATTTTAACACAGACATGGGCCATCGGTCTACTGTTAAATTCACACACTGTGAAACATGCAAATTGCTATGGATCTTCACATTATTTCTTAAAAATCTTGTTTATTAATCATACTTACAAGATCCAAACTAAACAAGGGCAAAGTGTGGCATATCCCCTCGCCTAAAAATTTGACCTGGTGACCTTGACCTTTGACTTTGAAAATCAATAGGGTTCCAGATTCTCTTAAGGACTAAGTATGTACCAAGCTTGGTCAAAATCCATTGAAGGATGTTGATTCTAGAGTGTTCACAAGGATGTTACGCGGTAAAATTTTGACCCGGTTATCTTGACCTTTGACCTATAAGGCTATGACATTGAAAATCAATAGGGTTTCGGCTATCTTAAGGACTGAGTATGTACCAAGTTTTGTCAAAAATCCATTGAAGGATGTTGATTCTAGTGTTCACAAGGATGTTACGCGGTAAAAATTTGACCCTGTGACCTTGACCTTTGACCTTGAAAATCAATAGGGTTTCAAATTCTCTTAAGGACTAAGTATGTACCACGTTTGGTCAAAATCCATTGAAGGATGTTGATTCTAGAGTGTTCACAAGGATGTGACGGACGGACGGTAGCGTTACTATATCCCTTCGCAACTTCGTTGGCGAGGGGATAAAAAGCAGTTCAAATGACAATTCTTTAAATAGAAAGCCTTTATATGAAAAATACATATTGATTTCCCTCTATCATGTCTATGTTGATAATTCTAAGATAGTAAAGTATAATTTTGGCTCCCTGAACTAAAAATTATGTCCAAAATTGTTGAAATGTAGTAAAAAACTAGTTAATGTAATGTTTTTAGAATAGTCAAGAAATAAACTTGGTTTGCATAAGGAAATTGAAAACGATTTTCATTTAGTCATAGTCTAAAATATGCAGTTCAGGACATTTCAGTAAAATTTTATAGTCACATATATAGAAAAGTTTCTGAAGCTTGCAAATTTCTATGGATCTTCATATTATTTTTTAAAAACCTTGTTTATGTATCATACTTACAGGATCCAAACTAAAAATGCTACTGAAATGACACTTATTTAAATGGAAAGCTTTTTATATAAAAGATACATACGGATTTTCCACTATGGTAATAATTCACAGACAGGAAGATATAATTTTGGCTCCCATAACAAAGTGTTATGTTCAAACTTGTTGAAAGTACTTTTAACCTTATTTATGTAATGTATTTCCAGTACCCAAGATATGAACTTGTTTGCATAAAGGAATTAAAATGATTTTCATTTAGCCATGGTCTAAAATATGCATTTTAGGACATTTCTGAAATTTTCAGTAAAATTTTGTAGTCATATATAAAAAAAGTTCTGAAACTTGAAAATTTCAATTGATATTCATATCATTTCTTCAAAACCTTGTTTATAATTATATATTATACTTACAGGATTCAAACTAAAAGTGCAATTGAAATGAAGCTTCTTTAAATAGAAAGCTTTTATTTGAAAAATACATACTGATTTTCCATTATAGTGATAATTCGCAGAAAGTAAGGTATATACTTTTGGTTCCCAACACTAAGTTTCTTGTCCAAGTTGTTGAAATTTGATAAAATTAAAAGCCTAATTATATGTTGTATATCAAAGAAATAAATTTGCTTGAATAAAAAGAACTTTATAGGGTTTTCATTAAGCCATGTACAGTTTTAATTCTTGCATTAAAAATGAATTGATTCAATATTTCTTTTTAAATTGATAATACTAAACTGCATTGTCATTGATATCATTTTTGCACTCCCATTTCCCCTTTGCTGGCCTCTTAAAATTTGTGTTTGTTTACCTCGCAAATACGGCCGTTTTATGCTACTCATTGACAATAATTTGCTGTTGCCAGGTGCAAAATTACATATATTGATTAATATCTACCGAAAATGATCATAGGCATCATCATAAATTCATAAAATATGAAAAACGATTGAGAAAAGAAGGCAACATGCTCGGCTTACCTATCAACAATAATCCAGCACTTCCTTGAGTTCGCTCCATCCAAAGACAACGGTCCAACTGATCCCCTACATATATCCTGCATTTGTTCCATTTGGAAGATACCTCACTTCTATTCCTCTTTATCTCTGAATCCGTCAAAGTCCGCTTTCTTCCACGCGTTGACAGTTTCTCTTTTGCCCAAGAACCACATGTTGTTTATTGTTTCTAAACAGTGCGCATGCTCAAGACGTGTTCGCATAGAAGGCCATATGAATAGATTTGAATATTGTCATCCGGACAATAATTCTTTTTTGGGTTTTTTTTGTCAATAAATCGTATCTTTTGCAACATAACTCGGTGTTAATCTTCATTTTATGAAGGTCAGTACGGAAATCGACAATAATTTTGGGTATGAAAAAATTACGCAGCTGGTAGACAATATCCCTTTAAATGCCAATAAATCTTTTAGGAAAGAATTGAAGTCACTAGCTTCAATTTTGTTTAACACAAATTTGTTTTGGATTATTATTTCATGATCTGAAAAAAATATATAAAAAGGTTTCGCTTAAAAAGGTGATCTAATACATTGTGTAAATAAAACTAAATAGAAAACAAATATGTGATTATTCAAAGAATCATGGGAGCTGACCACTGGACAAAATGTTATCCAGTGGATAACTAGCCAACCATTGTCTTTGCTTTTGAACAACCAATTGTATCCACTGGCTAGCTGTCCACTGGATAAGGAGTTGTCCAGTGGACAATTTTTCCAGTGGATAACTTTATCCAGTATTTTGAGCAAACGGGCCCTGGTCATTTCAGCACCTAAGATAGTCATTTCGGCCCCTAGTTCAATCGTCACCTGGTTAAATCGGCACCTGCTTTAGTCAATTCGGCACCTATGTATAATTAGTGGGTTTTTTTCATTTGTACATTTGAAAATCATAATTTTATTGATATTTTAGTTATTTTTTTAAATCATTTTTTATTTACTATTTCATTCATTACTATGATATCAGATACAAATATTTGCGTTAATCAAACATAATTAAAAAAAAATAACCAAACGATATGACTACATTTGTAGGTTCCGATTTGAGTAAGTGCCGATTTGACTATTTAGATAGGTGTCGAAATGACTAGGTGCCGATTTGAGTAAGTGCCGATTTGACTATTTAGATAGGTGTCGAAATGACTAGGTGCCGATTTGACCTGATACCATTGGATGTTATTAGATGTAGGTTCTTCACTAAACATATTTAAAAAAAAGATACAACAAACATTTGAACCTCACCAGTTGTGTGATGGTAAGCATGATCACCTTAAATGTGGTCCATCGTAGGTTCAAGCCCTGGTCGGCTCAAATCAAACAGTTAAATAATTATTTCTTGCGTTTTCAAGACTGGAAAGCTGGAAAAAAGGACGCCCTTGGTTGATGTATGACAACAAGAAAAATGTAATGACGTGCAGTTTTTGCATCTCAGGAATGATAATAATTCAAGTGCATTTGTCACTGGATGTGACAGTTTTAGAATTGAAAACAATAAGAATAAGATCCCATTTTCATATATAAGATCCATTGATATAAATGAAGCCAAAACTGCCAAGTTTAAAAAAACTCCTCCTGAACGCGTGATTCAAAACCTTAAGTTATTATTATTACAAAATATTTGTTTTTCCATTTTTTTTTCTGGGTTTTAACTAGTAGCTAACCAAAAGTATCTTTTTTCTCTCATATCCTTAAAACATAATATTATAATTAGATTTACCCCTCCCCCCCTCCCCCCCACAAAGAAATGTAAATTTGAAAATCTGTATTTTTGCTAGAAACTACATTGGTAAATATGATCATCTGTTATCTGATCATACAGATTCAATGGTACTTTCTTGTCATTTGTATCATGCTTTAAACTATATATGTTTTATCTTATATGTACTTACTAACAAATACTAATAGCTGTATATTACATCGTTTTAGCTAACGAGGCCGGGATAAGGTACCGGTATTCGATGTTTTTAACCTACACATGAACAGATTTCAATAAAAAAAATATTATGAACCCCCCCCCCCCAAATAAACAACCCAACCCTAAGTCAGCCCAAATTAATAAAAGAATAGTAGCACCAAAGCCATCTCCTGAATATGAATGGGGGAAAAGAAACTCGTAATATCCAATACAAGAATGTGAGCTTTTGCCATCACTTGGCGTCCATCGCCCATTAGCTTTTCACATTTTAATCTTCTCCTCTGAAACCCCTCAGCCAAATGAACTAAAACTTGGTAGGAAGCATCTATGGAAGGTCCTCTCTGTAACTGATATTAGAGGCGGCATTGCTGGAAGTATTATTGTACAAACTTCATTTACACTCCAGAATTTTGCATCTAATTTTTAATTTAATTTATTTTTTTTGGGGGGGGGGGGGGGACATGCACCCGGATGCCCCTAACATTGTGTACAGGCTTATCAGTATTATGGAAAACTAGTCCAAATATCTTTTTTTAATAACCTAAGGACTACTATCTCAAATATTTAATTTCTAACCCTGATAATCCTCGGGATTCTACATGTACACATCCATTATTTAACACTTCTGGTCCTTTCTGACATTAAATAAAACTATTCTGGTTTTCTACAAATAATAAATGACAGGTTTATTTTATAATATAAAAATGAAAATATGTTTTTCTATGTCAACACTCTACCAGTGAACAATTCTGCAGTCTAAGTTCTTACTAAAGTTTTGCACGTAAAATGTTATTTAAAGTTTAACTACTTTATCAATTGTACACGTACTCTTGAAATATATTGCAGTGTAATACTAGTCTGAAAGGTTAATTGTTATGGATCATTGATCATCTATGGATGTTGGTTTAATAGTCTTCAAAACTGAAATTTTGATGGAATTTCACATCGTTGCATTTCCCTATTGTTTATATTTAAGGGTAATACAACATTACTGTTTTGTTTCTTTGCCCTAAATTTATTTTCAAAAATTGTGTTGGAATTTAATTTTGTTTTTCTTTAATTCAAATATACAGAATTATATCATTTCTGTTTTGATAATGTTTGATAATGTTTTATTAATTTATATCATGACATTTTCACTGACATTTTAATGGCAGCTTCCAATGATTTCTAAGATGACCATGACTTTTAATGACAACAGTAGAATCTCATAAAGTCAAACTTATATAATAATTATCAGTAGAATCTTATAAAGTCATAGTTATATAATAATTATCAGTAGAATCTTATAAAGTCATATTTACATGTATATAATAATTATCAGTAGAATATTATAAAATCATACTTATATTATAATTATCAGTAGAATCTTATAAAGTCATTCTTGTATAATGATTATCAGTAGAATCTCATAAAGTCATACCTATATAATACTTATCAGAATAATCTTATAAAGTCATACTTATATAATAATGATCAGTAGAATCTCATAAAGTCACACTTATGTAATAATTATCAGTAGAGTCTCATAAAGTCATACAAATAATTATCAGTATAATCCTATAAAGTCATACTGATATCATAATTATCAGTGGAATCTTATAAAGTCATACTCATATAATAATTATCAGTATAATCTTATAAAGTCATACTTATATAATAATTATCAGTAGAATACATTTTCTAAGATGACTGTTCATGTATGTATTTAAAATTATTATTTAATACTCATTTGGCAATTATTTATATTTTGTTGCGTAATTTCATTTCAGAGGATTCTTGCTGCTGCACGATCTGGAGATGTTGACACTCTTCGGGATTGTATCAACAAAGGGGCAGAGGTCAACTGTAAAGATGTCGATTACCTTGTAAGTAATATAGTATACAGGACACACTTAAATATCATTAAAATTAAAATAGTATACATGCAAAAGGTAAAGAACATCAAGTATGCATTCATATGTAAGTACGTATCTGTTTAAAATTATCATGATACAAGTCTAGTACACCTCAGAGAGAGAGATAGTTAATCATTTAAGGTACAAGTCAAGTACACCTCAGGGAGAGATAGAGAGAGTTAATCATTTAAGGTACAAGTCAAGTACACCTCAGAGCTCTTACTAGTTTCAAATTAGAGGGAGAATTGACATCTCTTTCAGAAAGCTCACAGGAAGTAGTGGAAGACAACGAAGTGTGGAGAATTCTGGGAGAAGCTGATGGCGATCAATCGAAACAGTCTTGTTACTCTTGAAAACCTAAAAATTTTTAGCTCACCTTGCCTAAGGCAATGTGAGCTTTTGCCATCACTTGGCGTCGGTCATCCGTTGTCCGTTAACTTTTCACATTTTAATCTTCTCCTCTAAAACGTCTTAGCCAAATGAACAGAAACTTAGTAGGAAGCATCTATGGAAGGTCCTCTATAAAGATAGCACATTTCGTCCCGATCCGATGATAAACATGCATGGCTGCCACAGGCAATTCTTGTTTTTTGATTGGTTGATTCTTAGAAATCTTCTCTGAAACCACTGTGCTCAAATAAACCAAAACTTGGTAGGAGGCAGCTACATGTGTGGAATGTTCTCTATAAAGATTGCACATTTCGTCTCGATCTGTTAACAAACATGACCGTCATAAGCAATTCTTGTTTCTGATTGGACAATTAAAAAAAATCTTCTCTGAAACCGCTTGGCCAAATGAACCGAAATTTGGTAGGAATCATCTATTAAAGGTCCTCTATGAAAATTGAACATTTCGTCCAGATCCAGTAATAACCATGGCCGCCACAGGCAATTCCTCTTTCTGATTGGTCGATTTCTTAAAAATCTTCTGCTCTGAAATCACTTGTCCAAATGAACCGAAACTTGGTAGAATGCATTTATGTATGATCTGCTAAAAAGATTGTTATTCCCTCGCCAACGAAGTTGCAAAGGAATATAGTAACGCTACCGTACATCTGTCCGTCCGTCCGTCCGTCCGTCCGTCCGTCCGTCCGTCCGTCCGTCTGTCCGTCCGTCTGTCCGTCCGTCCTTCCTTCCTTCCGTCCTTCCTTCCGTAACATCCTTGTGAACACTCTAGGATCAGCATCCTTCAATGGATTTTGACCAAATTTTTGTACATATTTAGTCCTTAAGAGAATCTGGACCTTGTTGATTTTCAAGGTCATAGATCAAAGGTCAAGGTTACTGGGTCAAATTTTGACCGCATAACATCCTTGTGAACACTCTAGAATCAAGATCCTTCAATGGATATTGACTAAGCTGGGTAAAAACTTAGTCCTTAGGAGGATCTGGAACCCTACTGATTTTCAAGGTCATAGGTCAAAGGTCAAAGTCACTGGGTAATTTTTTTATCGTATAACATCCTTGTGAACACTCTAGAATATACATCCTTCAATGGATTTTGACCACACTTGGTACATATTTAGTCCTTAGGTGAATCTGGAACCCTGTTGATTTTCAAGGTCATAGGTCAAAAATCAATGTCACCGGGTCAAATTGTTACCGCGTAACATCCTTGTGAACACTCTAGAATCAACACCCTTCAATTGATTTTGACCAAACTTGGTATATACACAATTCTTAGGAGAGTCTGGAACCCTGTTGATTTTCAAGGTCAAAGGTCAAGGTCACCGGGTCAAATTTTTACCGCATAACATCCTTGTGAACACTCTAGAATCAAGATCATTCAATGGATATTGACTAAGCTTGGTACATACTTAGTCCTTAGGGGGATCTGGAACCCTATTGATTTTCAATGTCATAGGTCAAAGGTCACTGGGTCAAATTTTTACCGCATAGCATCCTTGTGAACACTCTAGAATCAAGATCATTCAATGGATATTGACTAAGCTTGGTACATACTTAGTCCTTAGGAGGGTCTGGAACCCTATTGATTTTCAATGTCATAGGTCAAAGGTCACTGGGTCAAATTTTTACCGCATAATATCCTTGTGAACACTCTAGAGTCAACATCCTTCAATGGATTTTGACCAAACTTGGTACATACACAATTCTTATGAGAATCTGGAACCCTGTTGATTTTCAAGGTCATAAATCAAAGGTCAATGTCACCGGGTTAAATGTTTACCGCGTAACATCCTTGTGAACACTCTAGAATTAACATCGTTCAATGGATTTTGACCAAACTTGGTACATAGTTAGTCCTTACGAGAATCGGGAACCCTATTGATTTTCAAGGTCAAAGGTCAAGGCCACTGGGTCAAATTTTTACCGCATAAAATCCTTGTGAACACTCTAGAATCAAGATCCTTCAATGGATTTTGACCAAACTTAGTACAAACTTAGTCCTTAGGAGACTCTGGAACCCTATTGATTTTCAAGGTCAAAGGTCAAGGTCACAGGGTCTAATTTTTAGACGAGGGGATACACCACGCTTTGCGTTGCCCTTGTTTATTCTGTCTCGATCCGTTAACAATTCATGTTACTGATTGGTCGATTAAAAACATCTTCACCTCTGAAACTGCTTGGCCAAATGAACTGAAACTTGGTAGGAAGCATCTATGCCAGGTCCTCTATGAAATTTGCTCATATCCCGATTTGTTTAACAAGCATGGCCGCCTGAGGCAATTCTTGTTTCTAATTGGTCGATCTCTAAAAGTTTTCTTCTCTGTAACCACTTGGCCAAATGAAACGAAACTTAGTAGGAAGCATCTATGGAAGGTCCTCTATAAAGATTGGACATTTCTTCCCAATCCGTTAATAAACATGGCACCACAGGCAATTTCCGTTTCTGATTGGTCGATTTACAATTCATACCAGCACCCACTAGTCCCTGGCTAGTAAGGAAACAAATTTTACTCGCCAACAAAAGAATGTTACTTCCCATAATTCGTACTATATATCTCCAATATGTATTTATTTGTACATAATTATACCCCCGCTCTGTCCGTCCGTCCGTCCGTCCTTCCGTCCGTCCAAGATATTTTTCGTCGCTTTTTTTCTCAGCAACTATCGGTGGCAGAAATCTGATATTTGGTCACAAGCTTCATTTAGGTAAACCATATTGTGGGTAGTGTTTTTGGACCCGTCAGATTCCTACTTCCTGTTTGCCGTCTTAGTTGGTTTTATACACATTGAACATATATGCACATTGTTCGTCACATTTTTCTCAGCAACTATTGATGACACAAATCTGATATTTGGTCACAAGCTTCATATCGGTACCCCATATCGTGGGAAGCATTTTTGAACCCATCAGATTCCTACTTCCTGTTTGCCGACTTTGTTGATTTTTATACACATTGAACATATGCTCATTTTTCGGGGGATTTTTCTCAACAAATATTGATGGCAGAAATCTGATATTTCGTCGCAAGCTTCATATAGGTATCCCATTTTGTGGGAAGCCTTTTTTGACCCGTCAGATTCCTACTTCCTGTTTGCCGACTTTTATACACATTTAACATATATGCACTGTTTTACCTCTGTCCGTCTGTCCGTCCGTCCGTCTTTCCGGCCGTCCAAGATATTTTTTGTCGCATTTATAGCTCACCTGACATTGCCATCACTTGGCGTCCGTCGTCGTCGTCCGTCGTCCGTCGTACGTCGTAAACTTTTTCAAAAATCTTCTCCTCTGAAAGTACTAGACCAATGGAAACCAAACTTGGTCAGAATCATCACTAGGTTGTTTAGTTTCAAAATTGTTTCTGGTGATGCCGTGCACCAACCAACATGGCCGATGTTACTAAAAATAGAAGATATGGTAAAATTGCAGGTTTTGGGTAATAACTCAAAAACCGTTAATAATCTAAAAATCTGACATGGGATAAAAATGATCAGCACAGCAAAATCTACCTACCCTGCAATTTTGAAGTAAATCTGATTACCCATCTTGGAATTATTGCCCTTTTTTCATCAAATTTGTAAAATTCTAATACTTTTCGTCTTATATTTCAAAAACTATAAGAGATAAAGGTTAAGTTTAATCGCAAAATTGTGCAGCATGTCAAGATCTACCCACCCTGCAATTTTGAAGTAAATCCCATTACCCATTTTGGAGTTATTTCCCTTTTTTCATCAAATTTTCACAAATTTAATACTTTTCGTCCTTTTAAAACAACTGTAGGAGACAGATGGTAAGTTGAAACTGCAAACATGTTCAGCATGTCAAGATCTACCTAACCTGCAATTTTGAAGTAAATCTGATTACCCATCTTGGAATTATTGCCCTTTTCATCAATTTTTTTTTTAATTTTAATACTTTTCGTCTTATATTTCAAAAACTATTTAGAGATAGATGTTAAGTTTAAATTGCTAACATGTGCAGCATATCAAGATCTACCTACCCTGCAATTTTTGAAGTAAATCCCATCACCCATTTTGGAGTTAATGCCCTTTTTAGCTCACAGCCAGGTGAGCTATTGCCATCACTTTTCGTCCGTCCGTCAACATTTCACATTTTAATCTTCTCCTCAGAAACCACTGGGCCAATTGCAACCAAACTTTGGTGGAATGGTCCTTGGATGGCCCCCTTCCAAGGTTGTGTCCGGTGATCCCGACTTCCAACCAAGATGGCCACCAAGCTAAAAATAGGGGGGATGCAATTTTAATTGTCCATTGCTGCTTTAGTATCAGTCAAAATTAACTCAAATTTTAACTGCAGCTACATGGCAAGGAGTAGTTTAACATATGTTCGGGGTTCTTGTGTGAAATTTTTCTTTCAGCCGATTTATACAGATTATGCAAATTAGGCATATTTTGATAAAAGATCACATTTAAATCTTCTCCTCTGAAACTGCTGAACCAAATTAAACCAAACCTGGCAGGGATGGTCCCTGGGACGGTCCCTTTCAAAATTATGTCCGATAGCCATGCCCTCCATCCAAGATGGCCGCCGTTAATAAAAATAGAAATTTCTTCAAATGGCCAAAACTGCTTTATTGTAAGCCAGAATGTGTCCAAATTTGAACTGTATAAGCATAATGATGAGCTTTTTAACATATATTATGAGATTTTTTATGATCTTTGAACTTTTGCCGATTTTTGATCGATTATGTAAATTAGACATAAATAAGCAAAATATCATTTAAAAATCTTCTTGTTAGAAACCACTTGACCAATTTTAACCAAACTTTGTCTGAATGATCCTTATGTGGTCCCCTTTCACAACTGTGCCCGTCAGCGCCGTCCTGTATCCAAGATGGCCGCCGTTATTAAAAATATTAATTTCTTCAAATGGCCACAACTGTTCTATTGTAAGCCAGAATGTGCCCAAATTTGAACTGTATTGCGTGATTTTTTATGAACTTTGAACTTTTGCCGATTTTGACCGATTATGCAAATGAGAAAAAAGGGGGATGGAATTAAAACAAATCTTCTCCTCTGAAACTACTGAGCCAATCTCAACCAAACTTTGCTGAAATAATTCTTGGATGGTCCTCTTCCAAAATTGTGTCCGGCATTTCAGAACACCGACCAAGATGGCCGCCACAGCCGAACTAAATTTAACATAGGACCCAATGGGAAATTCACATCAACATCTTCTCCTCAGAAACCACTGGGCCAATTGCAATCAAACTTTTGTGGAATGATCCTTGGATGCCCCCCTTCCACAATTGTGTCCGGTGATCCCGACTTCCAACGAAGATGGCCACCGAGCTAACAATAGAAAAAAAGGTGATGAAATTAAAAAAAATCTTCTCTGAAACTACTGAGCCAATCTCAACCAAACTTTACTGAAATGATCCTTGGGTGGTCCCCTTCTAAAATTATGTCTAACATTTCAGACCTCCGACCAAGATGGCCGCCACAGCCGAACTTAATTTAACATAGGAGCCTATGAGAAATTCCCATAAAAATCTTCTTGTCAGAAACCATTTGCTCAATAAGAATAACATTTTGATGAAATAGTCATTGAATGGTTCTCTTCCAAAAATGTGTCGTGCGGTTCGGCCCTTCGACCAAGATGGCCCCCACAGCCGAACTTAGCTTAACATAGGACCCTATGGGAAATTCACATAAAAATCTTCTTGTCTGGAACCAGTTGCTCAATTGGAACAAAACTTTGATAAAATAGTCATTGGATGGTTCTCTTCCAAAATTGTGTCTGGTGATACCGCCCTCTGACCAATATGGCTGCATAGCTGTACTTAGTTTAACATAGTACCCTATGAGAAATTCACATAAACAAAATCTTGTCTGGAACCAGTAGCTCAATTAGAACCAAACTTTGATGGAATAGTCATTGGATGGTCCTCTTCCAAAATTGTGTCAGGCAGTCGCGCTCTCCCACCCAGATGGCCGCCACAGTGCAGTTGCGTTGTTATTGAAAGCAGTTTTGATCCAGGTGAGCGATTACAGTCTCCTGCGAGCCTCTTGTTCTCAGTTACTGTTGATGGCAGAAATCTGATATTTGGTCACAAGCGTCATATACAAATGTAGGTATACCATATCGTGGGAAGTCTTTTTGGACCCATCAGATTCCTACTTCCTGTTTGCTGATCTTGTTGATTTTAATGCACATTGAATATATATGCTCATTTTTCGCCGCAGTTTTCTCAGCCACTATTGATGGCAGAGATCTGATATTTGGTCACAAGCTTCATATAGGTACCCCACATCGTGGGAATCGTTTTTGGACCCATCAAATTCTTACTTCCTGTTTGCCGACTTTGTTGATTTGAATACACATTGAACATACATTTGTATATGCATATTTTTCGTCGCATTTGTCTAAGCAACTATTGATGACAGGAATCTGATATTTGGTCACTAGCTTCATATATGTATGCCATATTGTGGAAGCGTTTTTGGACCCGTCAGATTCATACTTCCTGTTTGCCGCCTTAGTTGGTTTTTATAAACATTTAACATATATGCACATTTTTCGTGGCATTTTTCTCAGCAAATATTGATGGCAGAGATCTGATATTTGGTCACAAGCTTTATATAGGTACCACATATCGTGGGAAGTGTTTTTTGACCCGTCAGATTCCTACTTCCTGTTTGCCGAAGAGCGGGGGTATCATAAGTGAGCATTAGCTCACAGTTAATCTTGTTATTAATGCTCTGAATGAGGCAGAGGATACTTAGTTGAGGAATGTTTTTTTTACGTCACATTTAAACATTTTTCATGTTTCAGACTTTAAGTTTTATTTTGATAAACAAGACTTTCACGCTTAAACGTTTTTCCAGTGACAAATTTGGCTTTGCTGTGCCTGCCTTTCTGCAAACATAGCGTAGTCATTGAAATCATCAATCAATTGCAATGAGCCACGAAAACTCCGACTTCGAGACGACTTGGAATTTACGCTTTTCCGCTTTAGAACCCGAACTTTCATCAGTATTTTGGCTTATGCTTCCGTCAAAGTTGCATTAGGCAGGCGAGTTTTGTAATCAGTTGATTTAACCGGTTTATATTTAGCGAAAAATTATGTGAGAAGGTTTTGTTTTTTAGCTAATCGAGGTCACTTTGCAAGCGTGAAAAGTACGTGATTTAAAACTTTTATATCTGAGTCAATAGCGCGGTTTAAAAGTCCGGAAAATCAAAGTTTGTTTTGGTCGCATTGTAGAACCCTGCTCTGCAAGCTGTTGGCCAAATGAACCGAGTCTTGATAGGAAGCATCTATGTAAGGTCTGAAACCGCTGAACCAAAATAAAGCAAATTTGGTTGGGATAGTCTTTGGGTAGTCCCATTTCAAAATTGTGTCAAACCGCTCAGTCCTCTATTCAAGATGGCTGCTGTTACTAAAGATAACAATTTCTTCAATTCTCCATTGCTGATTTATTATAAATCAAAATGAGCTCAAATCTTCGCTGCTGCTACATGACAATCAGTAGATTATCATATATGCTGTGTTTTTCTGTGAAAGTTTTCTTTCAACCGATTTATACCGATTATACAAATTAGACATATTTTGATAAAAGATCACATCTTCTCCTCTGAAACCACTGAACTAAGTTAAAGCAAATTTGGCTGGGATGGTCCTTGGGTGGTCCCCTTTCAATATTGTGTCCGACAGCCCTGCCCTCCATTTAAAATGGCTGCTGTTACTAAAAATAGAAATTTCTTTAGCTGTCAATTTCCCCTTTATTACAAATCAAAATGAGTTCAAATTAAAATTGCAGCTACATGGCAATGGGTACGGTAGCTTAACATATATTCTGGGTTTTTCTGTGAGATTTTATCAGCCAGTTTATTCCGCTTAGGATTATTATGAGATAAAAATCACATCAAAATCTTTTGCTCAGAAATTTGAGTTGAAATCATCAAAATCTTTTGCTCAGAAATTTGAGTTGAAATAATCTTTGGGTGGCCCACTTTCAAAATTATGTGTAACACCTCCATTTTCTATCAACTTTAGAGGTCAAATTGAAAACCAGGTGAGCGATTACAGGCTCCTGGGAGCCTCTAGTGTGTGTTTTTATATATAAAAAAAGTATTCTCCTGATGTTTGCAAGTAGTCTTTTCGCTTGTTGACCCTTTAATCTGAAATTAAAAGAATTATCATGATTAGATTGTTTTGTAATATGGTAGTTGATACAAACGAAACAAACGATGCTCTTCTGACGAAAATTGTTTTTGTTTGTAACCATGACAACTGAATTGTTGATAAAATACTTTTTTTTTGCTGAAAGGAATGGAAAAAGTATCAAACATGTCGTGTGTCATTTTGTTTAATTATCTCATTGAACTGAAACAGAAAATGTTAGTTTATTAGAATTTGTGACGAAATTTTTTTTTTTTTATTTTGACAATAAAACTGAATTCTTGATCAACAGATCCCTTGAAGTTGAATGTCATCTCATGCACAGAAAATTAAATATCAGATGTGTCGTATTGCATCTTGTTTTAATCGTGTGATTGAACTAAATCAGATAATGTTAATTTTATCAACATTTCTGACGTAAAATGATTTTATATGTAGTCATGACAACTGAATTGTTTATAAAATACTTTTGTAATATAAAGTTGTGTTGCTTGTGAAGATTTGATGACAAGATGTCTGTTATTTACTGAGATATTGTTTGTGCTTAAATATTGTTTTTTATTGATTGTTTTAGGGTGAGTGTTATATTCTGTAGGTTTAAGGTGTTGACATTGAAGACACAGAATTTCATACATCTTTATTCCGGAAACATGCGTTCTCATATATATAATACACAAACCAGAAACGGAAACAGATATGAAATTACATAGTACTGTACCAAGAAAGAAAACTCAAATATTGCAACGATAAATAGTAGGATACTACATTCCTCCCTTTCATTTAATTTTGAATGTAAATTAATAAAATGAAACTAAAAAAAATATATAAATTCTTAAAATATAAACAGACTAGAACATTTTTTCTTTGACTAGATTATCGTTAAACAAAATAAAAATGGAAAAATGATTGTCATACTTTTCACCGAAAACCATTGAATGAATGTATGAAAGAGTGAACTTTTGTATTTTTCTTTGAACACATATTTCCCTAATATAACTGAACCACCAAGTATAAACTTGAATTAATCTTTATTTCTACTCTTTAAATTTTAAGAGTTGCAATATATGCACCTTATTTACACCCACAGTATCGAATAATTATAAAGTTCGGATGAAAGGTAAAAACTAATGCGGTAGTATTCAATATCCTATATATATACAGTTAATGGGTCTCTGAGAAGTTCAGCCTTTAAAATCTAAAAAAAGGGATCCTTATGTACAAGTTCAATATATACATCTATTGTATGTGACGGTATCTTCACGGTAACTGCTGCCACCCACATTAATTTCGCAATTTAAGCACAGGCAGACTAGTGTCACTTCATAGCATATACTTCTATCTATATTATTTTATATTTTTACATGCGAACATATATAAGCTTGTACATCTGCTATTCATAATCTTTCATTTTCCATACTCTGTGCACATGCATTTTTTTTAGCATAATTCCGTTGACTGGAGCATTATATTGTTCAATTGTGTATCAGAATCAAACAGATATCCAAATGTTGTACAATCCAGAATTAGTTTTACTAATGATTGCAATGAATTAAATGTTTGTGATCATGCGTCAGTTCCATTATACGAGATGATCAATTCTTTGAATCTTGTAAATTGGTCCTTCCGTGTACAGTGTAGTGCTGAGCACCTAGTCAACATATGTTCTATGTCTTCGTCACCAACTCCACATAGTGGTCATATTGGGTCTACACGACCATTTGAGAAGCGATGTTTATCTTTTTGTACTAAATATGTGCCTGTTAACATTCTGCACTTTGCTATACCTTTCATTATATCTGCTACATTCGATGGTAAGGAGGTCCAAACAAGATGTGTAGAGCCAACGTTTAGATCCTTAGTATTCATGTTTCTTAATGATGTTTTAATCCTGAAGCATTTTTTGTAGATTTTCAGTCCAGAATAATTTAATTGCTTTCTTACATATATATTTCCAGTTTAGTTTTGATGGTAGATTAGTTTTCAACTCAGTTATCGTTGGCAAGTTATACATTTCCAGAGTTGCAGAGGACCTGCAGAAGAAGCTTTGTGGGTTGTTTATATTCATAATTAACTGTCTGTCAGTTAGTGCTCTAATGTTGTCATTATTACAGTTTAATATATTGTGTAGGAAGCTTATCTGTCGTTTGTGGATTTCGGCTTCAATTGGCATGGCGCCTAGTAATCAATAAATTACTGCTGTTGCTGTTCTTATTGGTAGCGATTGAAATTTTCGGAGATTGTCTATGTGAAATTTACTTAAGATACCTAGTTGCTTCTGATTTAGTGACAGAACTTCCATTCCATATACTAGTTTAGGCAGTATGTATGCTTCATATATACGTAATGCTACACTTGGATTTATTCCGTTTGATCCATGTAACCCAGTATTCATGAGAGCATACATAGTTTTCCTTGCTAAGATAATTCGATCTTCAATATTTGCTTCATTTTCTCTAGTTTCTGCTCTAATTATACCTAGATGGATTGCATGGTTAGTTGGACTAATTTCTGTATCACCATGCTGCCATTTTAGATTTGTTTTTGGTATTTTTGAGGTTTTGTTTAATATGACGGCTTTTGTTTTTGTCGGATGGATCGAAACCCTGTCTTGTCTTGAATGCCTGTGAAGAGTTAGGAGCATATCCTGTAATTCGTTAACGTTGTTGGACAGCAAAGCTATGTCATCCGCACAAGTTTGGCAGCCGACGTAGGTTCTGTCAATCATAAATCCTAAGTTTTGGTTTTGCAAGTCCCGGAGTAGTGCGTTATTGTACACCTTGTAGAGAAAAGTTGAGAGGACTCCCCCCTGTCGAACACCTTGCTTAATTGGAAAATTTTCGCTTATGACACCACACCATTTTATTATTGATGTTAAACCATCATATAAGTCCTTTACTATTGTCCACAGGATTGGATGCACTCCAGTTTCATACATTTTGTCTAACATTATAATATGAATAACTACGTCAAACGCTTTTTGACTGTCGACTGTGATGAGGAATAGTGGATCTGCAGTTAATAATTTACATTTAGCCTTTGATTCTGAGATAGGTAGTGCAGACAGTAACATAGATCAGCCTTCTGTAAAACCAAATTGTAATGTAGATTGTTTGAAGCTGTGTGATAATTTTGGGAGTAAAACATATTCAAAGAGTTTTATAATGACTGGTGTAACAGTGATCCCCCGGTAGTTGTCCATTTGAGTTGCGTCTATTAGTTTCTTCAGCACAGGTGTTAGGATACCAGTTTTAAATATATCCGGGATTGTTTTATTCTTTAATATTTGATTGAATATTTTTGTAGCATATGGTATTATTACTCCACAGGCCATCTTCAGATGTTCAGCTACGATGCCACATTCATCTGCTGCTTTTCCTGCATTTAATTGTTTGACTGCCTTAGAGACATCCTCTTCTTTAAATGGTTCAATTGGTGAGCTACCTTCAGAGTAGATTTGTGTTATTAGCTTTTGGCGGATGTTGCAAAGTTCCAGGTAACCATTATCATATCCTTTATCTTTTGGGATTGATAGATCCTCGAAGTACTCTAGGAAGCATTTTCTTTGTTCACATGGATCATAGTAATATTGTCCATTCAGGCATATACAAGCAGTTTTCTGATTTGTACCTCCTCTATTTCTTTTTATTAATTTATAGAACAGATCAGTGGATGGATTTTCCATGATTTGGTGGTACAGGTTTTGTCGTTCGCTAAAGTGTTCTTTTCGTAATTGTTTTCTTAACTGGTTGTGTGCATTGTTTTTCCCTTTGTTGAGTTGATCATTTGGACGACCATGCTGGTTCCATATCCTATATGTTAATTTAGTATTTTCCAGTAAAGAGCGTACAGTTGGTGACGCTTTCCATCGTTGGCCTCTCAGATTAGAAATGCCTGTACCAAGTCAGGGTCATTACGGTTTTCACAGTTTTCCGGTTGTTGACTGATTTTGTCTGTTTATATAATTATGAGTTTTGACTTTCCCTTTGTAAGATTGTTCGGAGTTCGGTAATTTTGTTATTACCTTTATTTACTATTCTACTTGGTAGATTTCAATAATAATACCATAAGAGATGTTAAGTTATCATTTACTGTTCCTGACTCTGTCAGTTCTAGTTTATATAGTTCATCCTCCGGTGTCTTCTGGAAACCTTCTATGTCAGCTTTCTTCCAGTTGCATTTTTTTATACTCTTTGAGGTATTTTTTCCAGGTTTTGTCTTACTTTCAATGTTAGTATTTAATGTGGCTGATACAGGTACGTGGCTAGATAAATTCTTAGCACTCTGGTCATGAACTCTGTAGTCCTTTAAAGTTTTGTCATTAAGAGACAAAATAAAATCAATCTGGGATGTCGATGCCCCTGAGTGATGGAAGAAAGTTTGCTTTTCTGAATGTTCAACATGTATGCCAAGTTCATGTACGAAGCTGTGTTCATGTAAACAAATATTCATCGAACAGATTGAAATTACTGATAGCCTATCAATATTATATTTGTTGTTTCTGAAATAATTGACTGTAAACTAGAGTTTAAAATCACATGTTCATATTTGTACCGTTTGTTTAAGTATTTCCCTGTAGTTCTCATTTGGAATGTTAAACTGGTTTCCTTCTCAGGTATGTCTAATCTATTTTTTTGAATAACTAACACTATTTTTTCTAATAACCTAATAAACAAAAACATATGCGCTAAAAGAGGGGATTATTATGCCACATCACACTATTCTTAAACACATAATATTATATGAGTGAATAGTTGATCCTGCCTTTTCTATATGAATGAGTCTTAGGTGATTATTATGCCCCATCACACCATTTTTTAACACATAATTATATATGAATGAATATTTTAGGGGATTATTATGCCCCTCACTTTGCATTCATAATCTTGAAGATAGAATGGTGGTTTGCGAATACGTGTCGGACGGCTTTGAATAAGAGTATTAGTTTCAATCTTTTCCTTTAAATGGTTATTAATATCAAGTTCTTCTTCTTCGTCCATTTAATCTGAGAACTTCGCACTGTGATTTGTTTTCTTGAATAAGGAAGTGTTACGTGTTGTGTTCTTTCCATTATTATCAGAAACAGTTATCATAGTTCCTTTCTTCTTAACAACGGTTTGCGGTGATGGGTTAAATGATGGAGTAGTTTGTTTTCGTTTACTTCATTTCTAATTGAAACATTGTCTCCTTTTTGAATGTCATTCGGTTTAGCTTTGTTTCGCAAATCGGCTAATCCGTCATTCGTGTCTTGGCGTATTCATCATTTTGACGTGCAAATTCATCTAGTTCTGGTCTCTTTGCTTTTGATGCGCTCGGTAGTTTTGTGTTTGTCTCTCTTCCGAATAGAAGTTTGAATGGTGTCACTCCTGTAGAGCTGTACATAGATTGCTTCCAACTTTTTCTCTCTATTTCTGCTGCTTTAATGTTTTTCATTAGCGATTTATTGAGAGATTTTGCTTGTGCATTTGCCCGTGGCCATCTAGGTGTGATCCTTCTGTGCGCAAATCCTGTATGTTCAGCACATTCACGAAACTGGTACGAATTGAATGGACTACCATTGTCGGTCTTTATAACCTTAGGGATTCCATATGCTGCAAGCACTTTGTCTAATGCTGGTATAACAGTATGCCCTGACACAGATTGTATTATCTCGACCACAGGATACCTGGAGTATTCGTCAGTGATCACAAATAAGAAGTCTCCAGAGGGTAGTGAACTACAGAAATATGCACTTCGTGGATGCAGTCCACGGTTCTCCTAGTATTTCTGACATATTTAATGGTTCCATTAGTTTGGAACGTTTTATAGCTTGACATGTTATGCAGTCATTGATCAGTGAATCTACTCGGTCATTAATACTGGGGAACTAAACTTTTGATCGGATAAAATCTTTCGTCTTCGTTAGTCCCTGATGGCCCTCATGTGCAAGACTAACAGCACGGTCAAGAAGTGAAGTTGGCATTATAATTTTATTGTCTCTGAGTAAAATAGTTTCACATGAACGACGAGTTCATCTTGTATGCTGCAATACACTTGAAGTTCTTGAGTATCTATATATGGATCTTGCACTTTCTTAAGCTGATACCACTTTCCATTGCGTGTCCATTCAATAGCTTTTTGCAGTTTCCTATCAGTCATACTTGCACATTTGACTTCGCTTAGCGTCATTGCTTTCGGAATTGCTTGAATTAAGATAAAGTTCACATATTGTTCAGCAATCTTCTCCTCGTGTGATCGCTTCTTGCTACCCATGGCAATGGGATGACTGGACATGTAATCTGCCGGATTGTCACTTCCTGGCTGATATTTAATTGTTATTTATATGGTTGCAGCCAAGTGAGATAATTGCTTCAAGTCCCACTGGACTAACATCAACAAATAATATGTCTATTTGTAGAGAGGGGTTGAAGTAAGTCATTACTGTCTCACTAGATAGGTCATTTTTAAGATTGCCAAATGCCTCCTGCTGCTCTGAAGTTCATTCCCAGTCCATGCTATGCCTTTGTAACCTTTGTAATGGTTCGCACATATATGCATAGTTTCTGATAAATAGGGATGAGTAATTCGTCATGCCAAGGAAGCTGCGAAGCTCGGAAACAGTTGTTGGTATTTCAGCATCTTTGATTGCTTGTACCCTGTTTGGATCAGGTGAAATACCCTCCTTTGAGAACACAACCCCAAAGAATGTAACTTTGCTCTTGTTGAATTCACACTTGTTTTGGGACTTTCCATATATTATAATGTCATCCGAAATATTCTTTGCGTTTTGTACGTTTTGGATAACACGGCGAATTGTCTCTTGAAATATTTCTGATGCTGAGAAGATTTTTGTTTTCTTTTATTTATTTTTCAATAGTCAGGATTTTACAATCTCTGTATATTACCACCTGACTAGGGCATAGAGGGGTATTCAAAAGAAATCAGTGAAAAAATAATGACTATTTCATTTTTTACAAATTAAATTTCAAAAGAGTTACAAAAAAAAATATTAAAGTGAAAAGGTAGACTGTCTCTCCATCTCTCATACACACATTTACTCTCTACATTCTGTCTGCTACAACTTGTACATTTTCAAATATTTGCTAATACTGTGAAAAGTGTATTCTTGTTCCTATCATATACAATTGCTTTTACAATACCTTTTTAATTCAGGATAATATATATACTTGCCCATAATTTTTCATAGGCTTGAACCGTATTATTTTTCTTTCATATATACTGATCAAAAGATTGATACTTCTTAATCTTATTTTTTAACTCAATTGTGCTTGAATTCATGACAACTGAATTGTCTATAGATAAAAACGTTGGTAAAACAGATGAAACCCTACATGACGAATGTATTTTTAAATGCAGAAAATATAATATCAGATGTATCGCGTTGCATTTTTTTTATTTTAATCGTGTGATTGAAATGACAAAGAACATGTGAATTATATTAGAACTTGTTAAACATTTTTTTTTTTTTTTTTTGACAATAAATCTGAATTCTTGAAAAACAGATGCCTTCAAGTTGAATGTCATCTGAAACAGAGAAAATAAAATATCAGATGTGTTGTTTTGCATCTTGTTTTAAATATGTGATTGAACTGAATCAGATAATGTTAATTTTATCAAAATTTCTCAAGAAAAAATATTTATTATGTAAGCCTGACAATTGAATTGTTTATAAGATACTTTTGTAATATAAGGTTGTGCTGCTTGTAAAGACTTAATGACAAAGTGTCTGTTATTTACTGGGAAAGTGTTTGTATTTAAATATTGTTTTACATTTATTGTTTTAGGGCTGTACACCTCTTCACACAGCAGTAGAAAATGACAACACAGAGGTAGTAGACTTTCTGTTAAAGGCAGGAGCCTCCCTTTCTGTAGAGGATTATCATGTAATTAAACCTTCTGTAAAACTAAGACAATCAAATGTTAAACTCTTAAAGTGATGCATCATTTTACTTCTGAAACGCTACGAAAAAAATGATTTGATGGCAGCCATTAACAGCTTGAACAGACTGATTTGTTACAAATAATGGAGAAAGTATCAAACATGTTGTGTGGCATCTTGTTTTTGATTGGTTGATTTTTTTTTCAATATTCTCTGAAACCGCTTTCCCAAATGAACTGAAATTTGGTAGGAAGCATCTATGGAAGATCCTCTATAAAGATTGCTCATTTATTCCCGTTTCGTTAGCAAACATGGCTGCCACAGGCAATTCTTGTTTCAGATTGGTCGATTTCTAAAAATCTTCTTCCCTGAAACTGCATAGCTAATTGAACCGAAACTTGGTAAGAAGCATCTATGGAAGGTCCTCTATAAATATTGGTCGTTTTGTCCTGATCTGTTAACAAACATGGCCGCAACAGGCAACTTTTGTTTCTGATTGGTGGATTTCTAAAATTCTTCTCCTCTGAAACCACTTTACCAAACGAACCGAAACTTGGTGGGAAGCAACTATGGAAGACTCTGTAATAAGTTTGCTCAAAGCAGAATGAAAGGTGAGCGACACAGGCTTAGCCCACTAAGCCTCTAGTTTTATGAATTCATGACAACTGAATTGTTTATAAATAAAGATGTCAGTAAAACTGATGAAACCCTTCGTGACGAATGTATTTTTCAATGCAGAAAATAAAATATCAAATATTTCGTGTTGCATCTTATTTTATTTGTGTGATTGGACTGAAACAAAAAATGTGAATTTTATTAGAATTTGTTACAAAAAATGTTTTTTTTTAATTTTGACAATAAAACTGAAGTCTTGAACAACATATCCCTTCAAGTTGAATGTCATCTTAAACAGAGAAAATAAAATATCAGATGTGTCGTGTTAGATCTTGTTTTAATCATGTGATTGAAATGAATGAGAAAATGTTAATTTTATCAAAATTCTGACGAAAAATATTTTTTTTTCACATTTGACAATAACACAGAATTATTGATCAAAAGATCCCTTCAAGTTGAATATCATGTTAAACAGAGAAAATAAAATAGCAGATGTGTTGTGTTGCATCTTGTTTTAATCGTGTCATTTAACTGAATCGGAAAATGTTTATTTTATCCAAATTTCTGACGAATAATTATTTTTTATGTAATCATGACAACTGAATTGTTAATAACATACTTTGTAATATAAAGCTGTGTTGCTTGTGAAGATTTAATGACAAAATGCTTGTTATTTACTGAGAAATTGTTTGTGTTGAAATATTATTTTATATTTATTGCTTTAGGGTCAGACACCTCTTCACACAGCAGCACAGGAGGGCAGTACATATGTAGTAGACCTTCTGTTAAAGGAAGGAGCCTCCCTGTCTGCAGTGGACAAGATGGTAATTAAAACCTCAATAAAACTAAGACAATCAAATATCAAACTCTTTAAGTGACGCGTCAGTTTACTCATGAAACAGAAAATGTAGAGATTTATTTTGTAACAAAAAATATGATTTCATTGCAGCCATTAACAGCTTGAACAGACTGATTTGTTACAATGAATGGAGAAAGTATCAAACGTGTCGTGTGGCATCTAGTTTTAATTGTCTGATCAAAAAGAATTAGAAATTGTTAATTTTACCAATATTTGTTACAAACATTGATTTTTTTTTGACAACTGAATTGTTTATAGACAAAAATAGCAGTAAAACAGATGAATCCCTACACGGATGTATTTTTAAATGCAGAAAATATAATATCAGATGTGTCGTCTTGCATCTTGTTTTAATCGTGTGAATTTTATTAGAATTTGCTACAATTTTTATTTTTTATTTTGACAATAAAACTGCATTCTTGATAAACAGATCCCTTCAAGTTGAATGTCATCTTAAACAGAGAAAATAAAATATCAGATGTGTTTTATTGGATCTTGTTTTAATCGTGTGATTGAAATGAATGAGAAAGTGTTAATTTTATCAAAATTCTGACGTCATTTTTTTCTTTTTAAATTTGACAATAAAACTGAATTCTTGATAAACAGATCTCCTCAAGTTGAATATCATGTTAAACATAGAAAATAAAATAGCAGATGTGTTGTGTTGCATCTTGTTCTAACCGTGTAATTGAACGGAATCGGAAAATGTAAATTTTATTTTAATTTCTGATTTGTTATGTAAGCATGACAACTGAATTGTTTATAAAATGTTTTTGTAATATAAAGTTGTGCTGCTTGTGAAGATTTTATGACAAAATGTCTGTTATTTACTGCGCAATTGTTTGTGTTTAAATATTGTTTGATATTTATTGTTTTAGGGTAAGACGCCACTTCACTGTGCCGCAACATATTTAGGTGGAATAAAGATAGCAGACCTTCTGTTAAAGGTAGGAGCCTCCCTGTTTGTAGAGGACAAGAGGGTAATTAAACCCTCAGTAAAACTAAGATAATCAAATATTAAACTGTTAAAGTGACGTATCATTTTACTCCTGTAACAAAAAGTGTAGAGTTTGACGGCGCTACAAAAAAAAATATGTTTTGATGGCAGCAATTAACAGCATGAACAGACTGATTTGTAACAAGACATGGTGTTGCATCTTGTTTTAATCGTGTGATTGAACTGAATCAGAACATGTTAATTTTATCAAAATTTGTGACGAACAATGATTTTTTTTAATCGTGTGACTGAACTGAATCAGATATTGCTAATGTTCTTTTAATTTCTGACGAAAAAATATTTTTTATGTAATCATAAAGTTGTGTTTCTTTTGAAGATTTAATGACAAAATGTCTGTTATTTACTAAGAAATTGTTTGAGCTTAAATATTGTTTCATATTTATTGTTTTAGGGTGATACACCTCTTCTCACAGCAGCAGGGCATGACAACACAGAGGTAGTAAGCTTTCTGTTAAATGCAAAAGCCTCCTTGTCTGTAGTGGGCACTCAGGTAATTAAACCCTCAATAAAACTAAGACAATCAAATATTAAACTCTTAAAGTGATGCATCATTTTACTCGTGAAACAGAAAATGTTGAGTTTGATGACGTTGCAAAAAAATATGATTTGATGGCAACCATTAACAGCTTGACCAGACTGATTTGTTACAATGAATGGAGAAAGCATCACACGTGTCGTGTGGCATCTCGTTTTAATTGTCTGATCAAATATAGTTAGAAATTGTAAATTTTATCAATATTTATTACGAAAATTGATTGTTTTATGAATTCATGACAACTGAATTGTTTATAAATAAAGATGTCAGTGAAACAAATGAAACTCTTCATGACGAATGCATTTTTAAATGCAGAATATATAATATCAGATGTGTAGTGTTGCGTCTTGTTTTAATCGTGTGACTGAACTGAATGAGAAAATGTTAATTTTATGAAAATTCTGACGAAATTTTTTTTTTAATATTGACAATAAAACTGAAATCTTGATCAATAGATCTCTTCAGGTTGAATATCATCTTAAGCGGAGAAAATATAAAATATCAGGTGTGTCGTGTTGCATCTTGTTTTAATCCTGTGCTTGAACTGAATCAGATAATTTTAATTTTATCAAAATTTCTGGCGAAAAAGAATTGTTTATGTAATCATGACAACTGAATTGTTTTTAAAAATACTTTTGTAATATAAAGTTGTGCTGCTTGTGAAGATTTAATGACAACATGTTTGCTATTAATTTACTGATACATTGTTTGTGTTTAAATATTGTGTTATATGGCTGGATACCTCTACAGACTGCAGCATGAAAAGTTAATTTTGATAAGATTTGTTCGATTTTTTTTTATCTCAATGTCAATGCAAATTAAATAAACACATGAGATAATAAAACCTTGAATAAATATGTAATTGGCATCACAACGTTATTTAGTCATAAGTTTATTGTTTTGTATCAATATATTACAGAGAAAGACACCACCAGAAGTTGCAATTGATTGCTTGATAAAACTGCTACCGGTAATAATTAAATAATATAGAACATTTTAGAAATAAATACATATAATAGAAACTGGTAAACCACATTTGTAGTCTTCGCAATGAGTACCGCTACTCTTACCCAAAGACCAGTGAAACTTTCTTTGGACTAGTAAATTCAAATTGTCATTTCGAGGGCTGCATTTTCCATTATCTGCAGATTTGATTTCATAGTATGTTGCACATGTAATGTATATGTACTACATGTAAATCAGTAAATACACTGTCTATACTCTGCTATATGAAAATATAATCGACTACACCGATCTATTCTCCTTCTCTATATTCTTTACTCTCTTATACATATAGATCAGTGTATCTACACCATTCTATCCTTCACTCTGTGTTATATGTAGATCAGTGTATCTAGATATTTTTATCCTTCACTCTGTGTTATATGTAGATCAGTGTATCTAAACCTTACTATTCACTCTGTGTTACCTGTAGATCAGTGTATCTAAACCGTACTGTTCCTCACTCTGTGTTACATGTAGATCAGTGTGTCTACATCTTTCTATTCCGCACTCTGTGTTACCTGTAGAGCAGTGTATCTACACCGTTCTAATCTTCAATCTGTGTTACATATAGATCAGTGTATATATACCATTATATTCGTCACTCTGTGTTACCTGTAGATAGTGTATCTACATCTTTCTATGCTACACTCTGCTACATGTAGATCATTATATCTAAACCTTCTTATTCTTCACTCTGTTTTACATATATATTAGTGTATCTACACCTTTCTATTCTTCACTCTGTGTTACAAGTAGATCAGTTTATCTACACCGTTATATCCTTCACTCTGTGTTACATGTAGATTGGTGTATCTACAACGTTTTATGCTTTACTCTGTGTTACACGTAGATCAGTGTATATACACTGCCCTATTCTTCACTCTATTTTACATGTAGATCAGTGTATCTAAGTCGTTCTATTCTTGACAATGGTACATGTATATAGGTGTATCTACAGTGTTCTATTCTTCACTCTGTGGTACCTGTACATCAGTGTATCTACATCTTCCTTGACTTCACTCTGTGTTACCTGTAGATCAGTGTATCTACACCGCTCTATTCTTAACTCTCTATTACATGTAGATCACTGTATCCACATCGTTATATCCTTCACTCTGCGTTACCTGCACATCAGTGTATCTACCTTTTTCTTGACTTCCCTCTGTGTTACCTGTAGATCAGTGTATCTACACCATGCTATCCTTCGCTCTCTGTTACATGTAGATCACTGTATTTACAATGTTCTATTCTTCACTCTGTGTTACATATAGATCAGTGTATCTACCCTTTTCTATGCTACACTCTACTAAGCATAGATCAGTGTATCTACACCATTATATCCTTCACTCTCTGTTACATGTAGATCAGTGTATTTACATTGTTGTATTATTCACTCTCTGTTACACATAGATCAGTGTATCTATATTTTTCTATGCTGCACTCTGCTACATATATATCAGTGTATTTACACCTTATTATTCGTCAATCTGTGTTACATGTAGATCAGGGTATCTACACAATTGTATTCTTCACTTTGTGTTACATGTAGATCAGTGTATCCAAACCATTCTATTCTTCAATCTGTGTTACATTTCGATCAGTGTATTTACAATGTTCTATTCTTGACTCTGTGTTTCATATAGATCAGTGCATTTACATCTTTCTATGCTACGCTTTGTTACATATAGATCAGTGTATGTACACCTTATTATTCGTCAATTTGTGTTACATGTAGATCAGTGTATCTACACAATTCTATCCTTCACTCTGTGTTACATGTCGATCAGTGTAATTACCATGTTCTATTCTTCACTCTGTGCTACATATAAGTCAGTGTATCTACATCTGTATATGCTACGCTCTGCTACATTTAGATCAGTGTATCTACACCTTATTCTTCGTCAATCTGTGTTACATGTAGATCAGTGTATCTACACCATTCTATTATTCACTCTGTGTTACATGTAGATCAGTGCATCTATACCATTCTATTATTCACTCTGTGTTACATGTAGATCAGTGTATCTACACCATTCTATTCTTCAGTCTGTGTTACATGTAGATCAGTGTATCTACACCTTCTAATCTTCACGCTGTGTTACATATAGATCAGTGTATCTACACCATTCTATTCTTCACTCTGTGTTACACGTAGATCGGTATATCTACAACGTTCTATACTTTACTCTGTTTTACGCGTAGATCAGTGTATCTACACCGCTCTATTATTCACTCTGTGTTACATGTAGATCAGTGCATCTATACCATTCTATTATTCACTCTGTGTTACATGTAGATCAGTGTATCTACACCATTCTATTCTTCAGTCTCTGTTACATGTAGATCGGTGTATCTATACCATTCTATTCTTCACTTTGTGTTACATGTATATCAGTGTATCTATACCGTTCTATCCTACACTCTGTGTTACATGTAGATCAGTGTGTTTACAATGTTATATTCTTCACTCTGTGTTACATATAGATCAGTGTATCTACATCTTTCTATGCTACACTCTGCTATTAATAGATCAGTGTATCTACACCTTATTATTCACCAATCTGTGTTACATGTAGATCAGTGTATCTACACCATTCTATTATTCACTCTGTGTTACATGTAGATCAGTGCATCTATACCATTCTATTCTCCACTCTGTGTTACATGTAAATCAGTGTATCTACATCTGTCTATGCTGCACTATGTGTTACATGTAAATCAATGTATCTACACCATTCTATACTTCACTCTGTGTTACATGTAGATTATTATATCTACAACATCCTATTCTACACTCTGTGTTACTTCAGATCAATGCATCTACATAGTTTTATTCTTCACTCTGTATTACATATAGATCAGTATATCTACATCTTTCTATGCTACACTCTGCTATAAATAGATCAGTGTATCTACACCTTATTATTCACCAATCTGTGTTACATGTAGATCAGTGTATCTATACCATACTATATTTCACTCTGTGTTAGATGTAGAACAATGTATCAACAAAAGTCTTATTACACTCTGTGTTACCTGAGATCAATGCATCTACATAGATAGTTTTATTCTTCACTCATAAATCAGTGTATCTGTATCTTTCTATGCTACACTCTGCTAAGTATATATCAGTGTATCTACACTTTATTATTCGTCAATATGTCCGACATGTAGATCAGTGTATCTACACCATATTATTCTCCAATCTGTGTTAGATGTAGATCAGTGTATCTACAACATTCTATACTACACTCTGTGTTACTTTAGATCAATGCATCCAACACAACCTTTTTATTAATTCGTTAATTATTTACAATATATCTCTATATGTATTATATGTATGCTCAGAATGATCAATATACTTTGTGAATTTATTGTATAAATCGGAGAAGACTTCATAAGTTGGTAAAACTTGTGTGCTATCCCTTTTGTTAATTTAACAAATAAAATCATCATAAACTGAATCAATGCATCTACATAGTTCTATTCTTCACTCTGTGTTACATATAAGTCAGTTTATCTACATCTTTATATGCTACGCTCTGCTACATTTAGATCAGTGTATCTACACCTTATTCTTCGTCAATCTGTGTTACATGTAAATCAATGTATCTACACCATTCTATTATTCACTCTGTGTTACATGTATATCAGTGCATCTATACCATTCTATTCTCCACTCTGTGTTACATGTAAATCAGTGTATCTATATCTTTCTATACTGCACTATCTGTTACATGTAGATCAGTGTAGCTACACCATTCTATTATTCACTCTGTGTTACATGTAGATCAGTGTATCTACACCATTCTATTATTCACTCTGTGTTACATGTAGATCAGTGTATCTACACCATTCTATTATTCACTCTGTGTTACATGTAGATCAGTGCATCTATACCATTCTATTCTCCACTCCGTGTTAGATGTAGATTATTATATCTACAACATTCTATTCTACACTCTGTGTTACTTCAGATCAATGCATCTACATAGTTTTATTCTTCACTCTGTATTACACATAGATCAGTATATCTACATCTTTCTATGCTACACTCTGCTACAGATAGGTCAGTACATATACACCTTACTATTCTTCACTCTGCGTTACATGTAGAACAGTGTATCTACAATGTTCTATTCTTCACTCTGTGTTACATGTAGATCAGTGTATCTACACCTTCTAATCTTCACACTGTGTTACATATAGATCAGTGTATCTACACCTTACTATTCTTCACTCTGCGTTACACGTAGATCGGTATATCTACAACGTTCTATACTTTACTCTGTTTTACACGTAGATCAGTGTATCTACACCGCTCTATGTTTTACTCTCTGTTATATGTAGATCGGTGTGTCTATACCGTTCTATTCTTCACTTTGTGTTACATGTAGATCAGTGTATCTATACCGTTCTATCCTACACTCTGTGTTACATGTATATCAGTGTGTTTACAATGTTATATTCTTCACTCTGTGTTACATATAGATCAGTGTATCTACATCTTTCTATGCTACACTCTGCTATAAATAGATCAGTGTATCTACACCTTATTATTCACCAATCTGTGTTACATGCAGATCAGTGTATCTACACCATACTATATTTCACTCTGTGTTAGATGTAGAACAATGTATCAACAAAAGTCTTATTACACTCTGTGTTACCTGAGATCAATGCATCTGTATAGATAGTTTTATTCTTCACTCATAGATCAGTGTATCTGCATCTTTCTATGCTACACTCTGCTAAGTATAGATCAGTGTATCTACACCTTATTATTCGTCAATATGTCCTACATGTAGATCAGTGTATCTACACCATATTATTCTCCAATCTGTGTTAGATGTAGATCAGTGTATCTACAACATTCTATACTACACTCTGTGTTACTTTAGATCAATGCATCCAACACAACCTTTTTATTAATTCGTTAATTATTTACAATATATCTCTATATGTATTATATGTATGCTCAGAATGATCAATATACTTTGTGAATTTATTGTATAAATGGGAGAAGACTTCATAAGTTGGTAAAACGTGTGTCCTATCCCTTTTGTTAATTTAACAAATAAAATCATCATAAACTGAATCAATGCATCTACATAGCTCTATTCTTCACTCTGTATTACACAAAGATCAGTGTATCTACATCTTTCTATGCCACATTCTGCTACACATAGGTCTGTGTATATACACCTTACTATACTACACTATGTGTTACATATAGAACAGTGTATCTACACCTTATTATTCGTCAATCTGTGCTACATGTAGATATGTGTATCTACACCATTCTATACTACACTATGTGTTACCTGAGATCAATGCATCTACATGGTTCCATTCCTCACTCTATGTTACATGTAGATCAGTGTATCTACATCTTTCTATCCTTCACTCTGTGTTACATGTAGATCGGTATATCTACAACGTTCTATACTTTACTCTGTGTTAGACGTAGATCAGTTTATCTACGCCGTTCTATCCTTCACTCTGTTTTACCAGTACATCAGTGTATCTACATCTTTCCATCCTTCACTCTGTGTTACATGTAGATCAATGTATTTACAATGTTCTATTCTTCACTCTGTGTTACATATAGATCAGTTTATCTACACTTTTATATGTTACACTCTGCTAAACATAGATCAGTGTATCTACACCATTCTGTCCTCCACTCTCTGTTACATGTAGATCATTGTATCTATACCATTCTATCCTTCACTCTCTGTGACATGTAGATTAGTGTATCTACACCGTTCTATCCTTCACTCTGTGTTACCTGTACATCGGTGTATCTACATCTTTCTTGACTTCACTCTGTGTTACCTGCAGATCAGTGTATCTACACCATTATATCCTTCAATCTATGTTACATGTAGATCAGTGTATTTACAATGTTCTATTCTTCACTCTATGTTACATATAGATCAGTGTATCTACATCTTTCTATGCTACGCTCTTCTACATATAGATCAGTGTATATGCACCTTATTATCCGTCAATCTGTGTTGCATGTAGGTCAGTGTATCTACACCATTCTATTCTTCACTCTTTGTTGCATATATATCAGTGTATCTGCATCGTTTTATGTTACGCTCTGCTACATATAGATCAGTGTATCTACACCTTATTATTCGTTAATCTGTGTTACATGTAGATCAGTGTATCTACAACATTTTATTCTTCACTCTGTGTTACATGTAGATCAGTGCATCTATACCATTCTATTCTCCACTCTGCGTTACATGTAGATCAGTGTATCTACACCATTCTATTTTCAATTATGTGTCAGATGTAGATTAGTGTATCTACAACATTCTATTCTACACTCTGTGTTACTTTAGATCAATACATCTACATAGTTATATTCTTCACTCTGTATTACACATAGATCAGTGTATCTACATCTTTCTATGCTACACTCTGCTACATATACGTCAGTGTATATACACCTTACTATTCTTCACTCTGCGTTACATGTAGATCAGTGTATCTACAATGTTTTATTCTTCACTCTGTGTTACATGTAGATCAGTGTATCTGCACCGTCATATCCTACACTCTGTGTTACATGTAGATCAGTGTATTTAAAATGTTCTATTCTTCACTCTGTGTTACATATAGATCAGTGTATCTGCATCTTTCTATGCTACACTCTGCTACATATAGGTCAGTGTATAAGCACGTTACTATTCTTCACTCTGCGCTACATGTAGATCAGTGTCTTGGTTGTTATATTGTCTACCATTACTTTCCTAGGTTTGACAGAGGGGAGGTACATGTTGTGGTCGTTATATTTTATACCATTACTGTAAGGTTTGACAGAGGAGTGGTTCATGTTTTGCTTATTATATTGTCTACCATTACTGTTTAAAGTTTTGACAGAGGAGCGGTTCATGCTCTGGTTGTTATATTGTCTACCATTACTGTTTAAGGTTTGACAGAGGAGTAGTTCATGTTGTTGTTATATTGTCTACCATTACTCGCTAAGGTTTGACAGAGGGGAGGTACATGTTGTGGTTGTTATATTGTATACCATTACTGTAAGTTTCGACAGAGGAGTGGTTCATGTTTTGGTTGTTATTTTGTCTGCCATTACTCTTCTAGATTTGACAAGGCAGTGGCTCGTGTTGTTGTTATATTGTCTACCATTACTGTTTAAGGTTCTACAGAGGAATGGTTTGTATTGTAGTGGCGGTTATATTTTATATGATTACTGTTTATGGTTTGATAGAGGAGTGGTTCGTATTGTCGTGGTTGAGTTTACTGTTTAACGTTTGGTAAGATTAGAGGATTGCTTAAGTCTATATTAAATCAACTATATTATTTTCTTTAATAATTGATTTTTTTTTATCTTATAATTGTAGAAATATGCTGCCAGTAGAGCTGACAGTGGTAAGTTGCTATATATTAATAGATGCATCCTTGTTGGAGGCAAAATAAAAAAAAGACAAATGACTACAGTACAACATGGTTAATGTTTGAATGCCAAGGTACAAAATTGTCACTACTATAATGTATATTTTAACATGCAAACAAATAGGATAATGAACTGAAAGTTGCTTTCAGCTCACCGAAAGGTGACATATTGCCATCATTTGGCGTCCATCCTCGTTATCTGCCGTTGTTTTCCTCTCTGAATCCATTTTGCCACTTAGAACCAAACTTAATAGGAATAAGCACTGGATGGTCTCCTTCACATTTAATAGGTTGATCAGAAGTACACAAAACAAACAAGAGTTCTAAAGGTGCCGAAAAGCATGCGTCCATATATAAAGGTATATATTATTTATTGTTCATTTGTCTTTTATGATTATTTTTATGCATTCATGAGGAGAATCCCTTTCAGAAACATGCATAATGCTATTATGTAACTATTACTGTTTTGGACAAAAGAGGAAAACAAAAATTACCTTTTTTTAATTTTCATCCAATTTTAATGTAGCTTTCTGCAAAGTGTTCATCTTTATAAGCTATTGATGGGCCATCAAAATGCTTTGTTATTTTATTTCGAAAAGGGGTCTACAAGAGTCTCAAATTCCAAATTTTGACATATTTAAAAGATATGTAGAATTTTTATTTTTCATCCAATTTTGATGCGTTTTTGTTGTTGAATGGATTGTGTCGAGAGCTTTTGATGATATATCGGTGGATTTCCTCTCTCTTTTACGGTTTCTGAGATAAACTTGACCGAAAGAGGCCTTAAAAATGCAAATTTCCAAAATATGAAAATTTTTAATCTTTATCTGATTTCGCTGCAGTTATTTTTTGCGAAGTGCTCATCTTAATGGGTTATTAATAATGAAAAGAATCAGATAATTTGACTAGCCTATATTTATTCTCTCCTAATACAAGGCAACAATCAAATATAGAATGAGTTACAATAAATTGAAACATGCAACTTTTCTAAAAAGATCATCAAAGGGGAATAACTCTAGGAGAAATATTTTGAACTATTTTCAAGTTATTGTTCTGTGAACCACTGCACCATTTGAAATCACACCTTGCTGTAGCCTTCTTTGGATAGTTTTTAAGGACAAATATGTTTTTTTTATATCGATCGCAAATCCAAAATGGCCACCACAACATAATATATTTTAACACAGGACCTATAAAGTGAAAATGAATAAAAATGCTTTTGCGGTAGATCTGATTGAACTCTAACTTGCATATGAATAATCAGGTGAGCGACACAGGTTCAGGGGAGCGGAGCCTTCAGTTTTTTTTATTTCTCAGAAAGAACAAACTTTATTTATTCCAATCTGTACATGAATGAATAAGAAAAGTTTGATGATACCAAAGGTGCAATCACAACTTACACAAGCCGTAGATGGAAGGATAGACAATGCAATGGATCCCAAAAAGGAAAAATAATGATATTCAAAACATTGCACAGAAAAATAAAGATAGAGATACATGAATCCCACTTAGAATCTGAGATGGACTCAGGTAATAGCAGTTTCTGGTCGACTTGTGGCACCTGTCATGTTACTCTTGTTGAAAACCTGGTGACAAGTCATCAATGAGGAAAGAACTGGATTATGATTACGATGAACAGAACATATATGTGGTCATTTGTAACACAAATATTCCTTAGCGATTAACTAGCTTATGGTGGCAAGGGAACAACTTACAAAGTGATGCTTTCAACATAACCACTAGGAACTATTGGTTCAGTATCTTCTTTGTCAGCAGCAAACTTCTATAAGGGAAATCCTCACACGAACCACAAGTTCATGAATATCATATCAACTGAGAGATATGTACTCCATATGCAGGTGATGCTGCAATGCTCAACATAAATAGAAAGTTCTCAATGGGAAGATTGAACTCACATCTTTTGTCGTAAAGTTTCGTTGAAAACAGTTTGTCGTGGTCAATTTCGAGCTGAAGTCAAGGTATGAAGCAGATCTAGCTGTATCTGTGGTATCCTGTATTTCAAGCTCAATTCGATAGATGTGATCAACAAACTCACCAAACTTGTATTCAATGTATGTAAACCACTAACCAGTTTATTTCTGTCTATCATCTCTAACAGTTATAAAGTACAATATACAAGGTCAATGATTTGTTTTACAGTCTTTCAGTTTCCAATGATGGGCACGACTGAGGAAATGAAAGAGCTTATTTCAAAGGGCATGTTCATGGCATATGAAAACCGTGTCTATTTAGCTGGTGCCTGCAATGTGGGTAAATCTACCCTCACCAGTATTCTTCTTGGTGAAGAGATTCCACAAAGTTGGAAATCAACTGATGGACTAATTATTTACTTTGGAAGGAATGGGATAGATTTGAAAAACAAAACAATGGTTCCATTGAGAAAAGGTAATACAGCTTAAAACTACATAAATGTATTGTTAAGCAGTTCCAGCTTTGTTTTTGTTGTTAAAAAATGGCGACAATAACCCACATCAGTCATAACTGTCAGTAAATATTGAGTTATATCATGACTTATTACACAAATACTGGTAGAATAACACCAGAGAGAACTGACTTGGACAATAACCGACATCAGTCATAACTGTCAGTAATTATTGAGCTATATCATGACTAACTACACATATTCTGGTAGAAAACATTAGACAGAACTAATTAGGACAAGAACCAACATCAGTCATAGCTGTCAGTAATTATTGAGCTATATCATGACTATCTAGACACAAAACGGTAGAACACATTATACATAATTGATTAGGACGAGAAACAACATCAGTCATAACTGTCAGTAATTACTGAGATATATCATGATTAACTAGACATATTCTGGTAGAAAACACCAGACATAACTGATTAGAACAAGAAACAAGATCAGTCATAGCTGTCAGTAATTATTGAGCTATATCATGATTAACCAGACAACTACTGACAGAAAACACCAGACAAGATGATTAAAACAAGAACCCACATCGGTCATAGCTGTCAGTAATTACTGAGCTATATCATGAATAACTAGACATATTCTGGTAGAAAACACCAGACAGAACTGATTAGGACAATAATCAACATCAGTCATAACTGTCAGTAATTATTGAGCTATATCATGATTAACTAGAAATATAATGATAGAAAACATTATACAGATTTGATTAGTACAAGAACTAACATCAGTCATAAATGTCAGTAATAGTTGAGCTATATCATGACTTATTAGAATATATACGGGTTGAAAACACCAGACAGAACTGACTTGGACAAAACCCAACAGTGGTCATAGCTGTCAGTAATTATTGAGTTATACTATTACTAACTAGACATATACTGGTACAAAACATTAGACATAATTTATTTGAACAATAACCCACATCAGTCATAACTGTCAGTAATTATTGAGCTATATGATGACTAACCAGACAAATACTGATAGAAAACACAGGACATAACTGATTAAAACAAGAACCCACATTAGTCATAGCTGTCAAGAATCATTGAGCTATATCATGACTAACTGACAAATAATGGTAGAAAGCATTAGACAGAACTCATTAGAACAAGAACCCACATCAGTCATAGCTGTCAGTAATTATTGAGCTATATCATGACTAACCAGACAAATACTGATAGAAAATACCAGACAGAACTGATTAAAACAAGAACCCACATCAGTCATAACTGTCAGTAATCATTGAGCTATATTATGACTAACTGACAAATAATGGTAAAAAGCATTAGTCAGAACTGATTACGACCAGAACAAATATCAGTCATAACTGTTAGAAATCATTGAGCTATACCATGTCTAACTAGACATAATATGGTAGAACATATTAGACAGAACTGATTAGGACAAGAGCCAACATCAGTCATAATTGTCAGTAATTATTGAGCTATATCATGAATAAGTAGACAAATAATGGTAGACATATACCGGGAATGAATCATTTATAAAAGGAAACATGCATATTATCTTTAAACCATTTACCTGGTGTGAATCATTTTGAACCATAACTTGAACTCGAAATATATTGTTTATTTATGAATTATTATATATGGTAAAGTGTCTATCCCATGTAAGCATTTGCTAATTAAATACTAGCATTGCATTTATCTTCCGGGAACAATATAAATTGCACTACATTATCAGATTTTGATGGTGATGTTTTGTCTAAAGTACTACGTGGCCAGCCAGACTTGAAACATGAAGAACATCCTTCCAAATATGGTGAAAGTTTGCCAAAGCGAAGAAAGATAATGAGGCTTCCCCCTGCTACCAACAAAAAGATGACATCTGAGAAATATCAAGCTGCCGAAAGTAAAGCCATTTTTTCTGATAAAGCTTACACAGCACCTTTCGAAGGAGCAAATAAGGAAGACACACATACAGGACTGTCCAAAGCACAACCACAGGCCCAGAAGATGTCAAAGCAAAGCTACATTACAATTCACGAGGATATAAAAGAGGAATTGAGAAAAGGAAATTATAAAGTGAATATAGCCCAATCTGATCTTGTTGATTTTGGAGGACAAAAATCATTTGACATGACACATCAGTTATTTATACAACATAAAGGAGAGTATATTTTGATGTTTAATGGCAGATTTGATTTCTGTGATCCTTTACCAGAATAACCACAAGAAAATGTTACTACAGAATGTAAGTTGGAGTAAAATATGTGTTTTGTCTTTTCTGATTTACATACTGAACAATAATATACTGTTTGTAGTGTTGTCCCTATCTACAGTGTCGGAATCAAAGTTGTTTTGTAGACACCTTTCCCTATTTGTATTGTCTGAATTAGAGATGTTTTCATTTGATTTGATTTATTGTGTTTAATGCCACTTTCAGCAATATGCTAGCTATATCATGGTGACCAGTTTTAGTGGTGAAAGAAGCCAGAGTACCCGGAGAGAACCACTGACCATGGGCAAGCAACTGGTTATCACTTGTGGCTGCGATTCGTGTGCACCCTTTTTTGTAATTTACAAAGCAGGGTGCGAACCCACGCCGTATTATTGAAAGGCTTGTATGAGTTGTGAGGTAATCCAACAACCTAACTCATTGAGCCACCCTTTCACCGAAATATGTTTAGACACCTGTCCCTATTTGTATTTTCTGAATTAGATTTGTTTGTTGTAGACACCTGTCCTTATTTGTATTGTCTGAATTAGAGATGTTTTCGTAGACACCTGTCCATATTTGTGTTGTCTGAATTAGAGATGTTTTCGTAGACACCTGTCCATATTTGTATTGTCTAGATTAGAGATATTTTGAGAACACCTGTCTCTATTTGTATTTTCTGAATTAGAGATATTTTGAGAACACCTGTCTATTTGTAGTTTCTGAATCAGAGTTGTTTTAGACACCTGTCTCTTTTGGTAGTGTCTGAATCAAAGTAATTATTGAGGAAATTTGTCCCTTTTCATAGAGTCTGAATTAGAGATGTTTTTTGTAGACACCTGTCCCTATTTGCATTGTCTGAATCAGAATTATTTTTGAGGACACCTGTCCTTATTTATAGTGTCTGAATCAGAGTTGTTTGTGTAGACACCTGTCGCTATTCGTTGAGTCTTTTTCTAGTGTCTGATTCAAAGATGTTTTTCAGGAGCCTTGTCAGAATTAAGATTTGTTTAGACACCTCCCCTTCTTTGTATTGTCTGAATCATGCACTCAACTCCGATTACGACAGCATTTCTTATTTGTGGTTGTAGATGAAATGCAGTTATTACTATAGAAAACACAGAAACAACTCATCTTTATATGACATTATTACCCAAAATAGTCAAACCTGTCTTAACAGTCATCTCTAAACTAAATGGGTGACACGCATAGCAAATCAGTGTTTTCTGTAGTTATTCTAGTTTCCTCCATCAATAAAACTGAATGTTATAATATAACAAAATTCACTTGATCACACTTTTAATTTTAAGATAATCAAACTTTTACTTTCAGCTATATTGAAGCATTGGGTGAGATATATCCTGAATTATAAGATAATTATACTTTTACTATCAGCTATTTTGAAGCATTATATGAGCTCTCTCCTGAATTACAAAATAATCAAACTTTTACTATCAGCTATATTGAAGCATTAGATGAGCTCTATCCTAAATTATAAATAATCAAACTTTTACTTTCAGCTATACTGAAGCATTGGATAAGCTCTATCCTTTCGTATTGTGCAGATGATGACGACATTCTGCCAATAATACTGTTTGCAGCAACACACAGTGATTTCTATACTAGTCAGGTTTGATCATTTGTTTTTTTTTATATTATTCTCATCTTGTTAGCTGGCTTAGCTTAAAGGTCAATGGGATACTGTTGTCATTTATCATATTATTATACTAATTATGTAGTACAGAATATTAGTTGCAATTTACCATTTTTCAAATAATAGGGAAAAAAACAAAATAAATGTACTTTACATTCGTATGTTGTGATAGAGAATATTACATCACTGACCAAAATAATAGACAACCGTTATCAAAGCAAGCAATTCAACCATTATCAAATTGACTGATTCCACCATTAATTGAGTGAGTGATTCAATCATTATTAAAGTGACCGATTCCACCATGATCAAAGTGAGCATTTCCAAGACCCACGAAGGTTGTTTTTAATACTGATAGAAGAATTTGTAGCATTTTATGATAAAATCAAAAAAGTATGGGGGTTGTGGGGGACTAAGCTTGGATTCCATATAGGCAGCTTATATTTCATACTGAGTATAAATATACAGTTTTGTACAGTCTTTACAGCAGCGAACATTGCCAATTTGTAATTAGGGACCATTACAGGTAGGCCTTATTTGATTTCTGACATTTATCAGTTTTTTTCTGTTCTGGGGTTATGCTCTTTCGTAAGCTGAGATCTATTGATTTTTTTTTCATTTACAGAAAGATCGTAATAACAGAAGAAAAAAGTTGACCAAAGACCTCACGGAAATGTTTCAAAATCATGAACAACATAAGCGTATAATATACGACAACATCTTCTTTATAAATGGAAAAGATGAAAATGACCCTGAAATCAATCGACTGAAGACCAAGCTAGTTGAGGTAGCATTTAAACAAAACTCATGGGGTAAACAAATGCCTATGGCTTGGGTTCCACTGGATCTACAATTGTCGGTGATGAGGTCACACAATACGACTCTAATTTCAAAAGAAGATATAACAGCCCTGAATAGAAGTAATGAGGACCTTGTACTTACTGATACACAAATTGAGCATTTCTTAAAAGCTCAACATTCCTTAGGCAAAATTTTATATTTAGACCAACATGGACTTGACAAATTCATAATTGTACAGCCACAATCACTGGTAAATATCTTAAGATCTTTCATCACAGATGAACATTTCTGGCCCCAAGATAAAAGCCTCCGAGATATTCTACTTAATATGATTAATACAGGAGAAATCGCCAAAAAAGATCTACTCAAGCTTTGGTCACAGGAGGAATTTCATCACCACATGCCAAACAATGAATTTAAAGAGTTTTTAATACAAGTCCTGGTTCACCTAGACATTCTTGTAGAACCAAAACGCTATAGCCAAGAACAGAAGTCTATTGTCCAGTCATACCTGGTACCATGCATAGTAAAACGTAAACTACCAGTCACTGACGTTTATTATAAATCAAGAGAAGATAAGATGATATGCTTATCTTACAAACTTTTAAAATCCTCCATACCTACTGCCTTGTCTTTTAAGTTAATTGGTGCTGCAATGAATGTTTGGCCTTTAAAGGAAACGCCAGAAGGCGTTTGTTTATATCACCAAGCTGCAATACTTTGCATTGATGGATCAAATGAGTTGCATATTTCGGTGAAAGATAATAAGATCATTATCTACTTAATAAACAAAGACGCAAAGCGTTTCATACCACCAAACATTGCATCTATTGTACAAGAATGCTTAACATTGACATTGAAAAAAGTACTTGAGTTCTATCACAAAAGCTTCGGAAAATCACTCTCTACATCCGAGGTATCAACATTGTTTGAAATAGAAATCGGAGAATGGTGCGACACAGGAGTGTGTTATATATCAGTTCCAATAGTAAAACCAAGACGGGAATGGAGATGTAATAATAAGACGATACACAAGTTTCCACTTTTCTGGATATTTGACAATGTAAGTTTTGATGTTCATTAATCTTCATTATTTTTTTGGTTTGTTTTAATTTTTAATTTTTTTTTATGTTCATCGAAACATTACATAAAGACTGTTTATATTTTTATTCAATACTTCAACCGAACATAAATCATTTATAAAGAAAACTCAAAAGCCTGCATTTGGTATATCAGATCACCACAACAGCACAGTAAGCTATTTTATTTCAATAATAATAAGAATGTCCGAAAACACTGTATGCAATCGATCGCTGCACAATATAAATGACAGTCTACAAAAGAATAATATATGGTTAAAATTAAACCTCACTATCCATACTTATATTGACTATTATGTAAAAAATAGATGGTTGGTTTAGGTTTATGGTGTTTAACCCCACTTTCCACAATATCTCAATAATATTGTGGCGGTCAGTTGTATTGGTGGAGGAAACCTGGGTAAGCCACCAACCTGTCTCAGGTCACTGACAAACTTTATCACATAATATTGTATCGAGTACATCACGCCAGGAACGGTATGTAATCAATAGATACTAAATGTTTAGAAAACTATAAATAAATGAGTGCTTATCAAGTACTGTGATTGATCAATGGGGAAGCTCGAATGACAAAGTTGAATCCTTCAATTTAACAATTTAACTTTTAAACATGAATATATCGTGCAAATTATTACCTTAACAGGTGACAATAACATTAAAACTTTATACGCTGGTACTGCTGGAGTATTGCTACTGATGAAGATTAATAGGGCATTGAAGATGACACATAGTGTAATACATAGTTTAACATAGAACCCTAAGGCACATAGTGTAATACATAGTTTAACCTAGAACCCTAAGGCACAGAGTGTAATACATAGTTTAACATAGAACCCTAAGGCACAGAGTGTAATACATAGTTTAACCTAGAACTCTAAGGTACAGAGTGTAATACATAGTTTAACATAGAACCCTAAGGCACATAGTGTAATACATAGATTAACATAGAACCCTAAGGCACAGAGTGTAATACATAGTTTAACATAGAACCCTAAGACACAGAGTGTAATACATAGTTTAACATAGAACCCTAAGGCACAGCGTGTAATACATAGTTTAACATAGAACACTAAGGCACAGAGTGGAATACATGGTTTAACATAGAACCCTAAGGCACAGAGTGTAATACATAGTTTAACATAGCACCCTAAGGCACAGAGTGTAATGCATAATTTAACAGAACCCTAAGGCACAGAGTGCAATACATAGTTTAACACAGAACCCTAAGGCACAGAGTGTAATACATAGTTTAACATAGAACCCACAGGCACAGGGTGTAATACATAGTTTAACATAGAACCCTAAGGCACAGGGTGTAATACATATATTAACATAGAACCCTAAGACACAGAGTGTAATACATAGTTTAACAGAACCACAAGGCACAGAGTGTAATACATAGTAACATAGAACCATAAGGCACAGAGTGTAATACATATATTAACATAGAACCCTAAGGAAAATAAGAAAAGCATTTTTCTTCTCTAACGCCAGTAAACATATGTTGATATTACATTTGACCATGTTTGTGATTGTATTAGGTTACCAGGAATATGTTGTCATTATATTCTACATTTTAACTTTAGACGCAAGACATGTGTGATAAAAGATGTACAGGTAATTTTATACTTTTATATTAAACATAAAAGACACATGTGCTGGAAAATATTGATGACATTGTATACTATTACTTTAGATATAAGACACATGTGGTGGAAAATGCGTAGGAAATGTTATACTATTATTTTAGCCACAAGACATGTGTGATGATAGATGTACAAGTAAATTTATACTTTAATTATAGACACAAGACATATGTGATGATACATGTGAAAGTAAATTTATACTTTAATTTTAGACATAAGACATATGTGATGAGAGATGAACAAGTAAATTTATGATTTAATTTTAGACAAAAGACATATGTGATGATAGATGTACAAGTAAATTTATAATTTAATGTGAAGATAGATGTGAAAGTAAATTTATAATTTAATTTTAGACATAAGACATATGTGATTATAGATATACAAGTGAATTTATAATTTAATTTTAGACAAAAGACATATGTGATGATACATATGAAAGTAAATTTTATTTATAATTTAATTTTAGACATAAGACATATGTGATGATAGATGTACAAGTAAATTTTTATTTTAATTTTAGACATAAGACATATGTAATGATAGATGTACAAGTAAATTTATAATTTAATTATAGACACAAGACATATGTGATGATACATGTGAAAGTAAATTTATACTTTAATTTTAGACATAAGACATATGTGATGAGAGATGAACAAGTAAATTTATGATTTAATTTTAGACATACGACATATGTGATGATAGATGTACAAGTAAATTTATAATTCAATTTTAGACATAAGACATATGTGAAGATAGATGTGAAAGTAAATTTATAATTTAATTTTAGACATAAGACATGTGTGATTATCGATATACAAGTAAATTTATAATTTAATTTTAGACAAAAGACATATGTGATGATACATATGAAAGTAAATTTTATTTATAATTTAATTTTAGACATAAGACATGTGATGATAGATGTACAAGTAAATTTTTATTTTAATTTTAGACATAAGACATATGTGATGATAGATGTACAAGTAAATTTATACTTTAATTTTAGACATAAGACATGTGTGATTATAGATGTGCAAGTAAATTTATATATTACTTTTAGACATAAGACATATGTGATGATAGATGTACAAGTAAATGTATACTTTAATTTTAGACAATACTCAGTTTGTATATTGTCGTGGGTACTCTATATTCGCTTTAGCCAACAGTACAAACAAACAAGCAATACAGCATGGATAAAAACATTAATGATTGTCCTATTACATATTTGACATTCATTGTGTACTGTAATGACCTGTATAAAATATATATTATCTCCCCTTTTATATTTGATATGCGAGCTTAAGCGAGCTCTTTATGGTATAAAATGTGTACTTAGGATTTTTTAACAAACATGGTTGAACATACCATCGAAGAAAAAAAAATTCTACACTTTGTAAACACCGGTTTCCGTGTAACACAATAACACACTCAATTAATGAAGATCTTCTTCAAATAAAGCGCAAAGGTGATCCTGAAGTCTCGTACCCTCTCTCCTACGTCAGATACCACTGAAACCCGGAACATGTGTGTAATAAAAGTCATTTTGTTAGCTTGTTTTACTTATATTGATATTTTTTAATTTATTAAATCTCTTCTGACATACTGACAACAATTTTTGTTTCTACGTGGAAGTTAACTTTTGAGATTTCGTAAGGAACGATAACTCCAATAAAGGAACGACAACTCGATTGAATGAGACTAGATTCGGCCCTAATAAAAAGTCGTCCCCAATATATCTCGGCCCCAAAAATCTCGACACTTTTTGATGCATTGGATGAGCGTGAAATTGCCAGATAATTTTCAGATGCGCGAGCATTCATGGCCGTGCCGGTTTCATATTATTTATATTATCTCCCCTTTTATAATTGATATAATATTATTTCCCTTTTATATTTGATATTTATATTATCTCCCCTTTTATATTGTATATCTATATTATCTCCCCTTTTATATTTGAAGTATCTCTTAACTGCAGGTCTTGACACCGAGGATTTGAGATTGTGTCCTACTGACCAACATCTTGTTAGACTGGCTGGTCTTGTACAGTTTGATAAATTGTATGAGATTGTCATCCATTTAGGATTGTCCAACGTGTCATGGAATAATATTTTAGAACAGTATCGAGGATATGACCTAAAAGTCGTGAACTTTGTTGCCCTTTGTGAATGGAGACAGCAAAAGAATAAAGAGATGGAGATGACATCATTTAAGGATTTGTTTGATGCTTTAACTGCCTTCAATCATCACCGTCATGTTCTATGTCAGGTGGGTAATAACTAACGACATATTTGACTGGTTCAATGTCATCTTGGTGATAAGTTATGATATGTGCTTAGTGGAGAAGCACGAAATACCAATTTAATAATTTGGTTTGACCCGATTTTGGCTTGAACCCACGATCACCTGCTCTCGAGGCAAGGCAGATAACCACCACACCACCGATACGGTTCATTGCATCTGTACCTGTAAATTATGTTCACTGTCAGCTTAGAGGTGTGCTCGATTTGTACCAAACAAATGTGGAATAGGTTAACACCCAGCTGAATGTGTATGTACTCGGCATGTATGTTAAGTGTCTCCAATGATATATATGTTAATGTCCAACTTATTATGTGGTGTCCGCGATCTGTACCTCAGGTGTCATCAATGAGTTAATGGTTCATGTCTAACTGAATGGGTGGTGTGCTCGACTGATGTGAGATTCACTGGGTCTATACCTCTGTTCAGAGGTTATCATCAGTTGTCTGTGTTTCGTCGCTGTCATAGAGGAAGGTTCTCATCCGGCTCCCTCAGGAATAGATGATCTTAGCCAATGTTAACTATCAGGTCTAGAACTTTTACAGATTATCTTATCCCATGTTGACCATCAGGTCTAGACCTTTCATAGATTCTCTTAGCCAATGTTAGCTGTCAGGTCTAGACCTTTCATAGATTATCTTAGCCAATGTTAGCTATCAGGTCTTGACCTTTCATAGATTCTCTTAGCCCAATGTTCAGCTATCAGGTCTAGACCTTTTATAGATTATCTTAGCCAATGTTAGCTATCAGATATAGACCTTTCATAGATTATCTTAACCAATGTTAGCTATCAGGTATACACCATATATAGATTATCTTAGCCAATGGTAGCTATCAGGTCTTGACCTTTCATAGATTATCTTAGCCAATGTTCGCTTTCAGGTCTTGACCTTTTATAGATTATATTTCCCCATGTTAGCTACATTGTATTAGGTCTAGACCTTTTATAGATTATATTTCCCCATGTTAGCTATCAGATCTACACCTTTCATAGATTATCTTAGCCAATGTTAGCTATCAGATCTACACCTTTCATAGATTATCTTAGCCAATGTTAGCTATCGGGTCTAGATCTTTCATAGATTATCTTAGCCAATGTTAGCTATCAGGTCTATACCTTTCATAGATTATCTTAGCCAATATTCGCTCTCAGGTCTAGACCTTTTATAGATTATATTTCCCCATGTTAGCTACATTGTATTAGGTCTAGACTTTTATAGATTATATTTCCCCAAGTTAGCTATCAGATCTACACCTTTCATAGATTATCTTAGCCAATGTTAGCTATCAGATCTACACCTTTCATAGATTATCTTAGCCAATGTTAGCTATCAGATCTACACCTTTCATAGATTATCTTAGCCAATGTTAGCTATCAGATATACACCTTTCATAGATTATCTTAGCCAATGTTAGCTATCAGGTCTTGACCTTTCATAGATTATCTTAGCCAATGTTACCTATCAGATCTAGACCTTTTATAGATTATCTTAGCCAATGTTAGCTATCGGATCTAGACCCTTCATAGATTATCTTAGCCAATGTTAGCTATCAGGTATAGACCATTTATAGATTATCTTAGCCAATATTAGCTATCAGGTCTATACCTTTCATTAATTATATTTCCCCATGTTAGCTATCAGATCTACACCTTTCATAGATTATCTTAGCCAATGTTAGCTATCAGGTATACACCATTAATAGATTATCCTAGCCAATGTTAGCTATCAGGTATAGATCATTTATTGATTTTCCTAGCCATTCTTAGTTATCAGGTGTAGACCTTTAATATATTATCTTAGCCAATATTAGCTATCGGGTCTAGACCTTTTATAGATTATCTTAGCCCATGTTAGTTATCAGGTCTAGACCTTTTATAGATTATCATAGCCAATGTTAGCTATCAGTTCTAGACCTTTTATAGATTATCTTAGCCAATGTTAGCTATCAGATTTAGACCTTTTATAAATTATCTTAGTACATGTTAGCTATCAGGTCTAGACCTTTTATAGATTATCTTAGCCAATGTTAGCTATCAGATCTAGACCCTTGATAGATTATCTTAGCCAATGTTAGCTATCAGGTCTAGATCTTTCATAGATTATCTTAGCCAATGTTAGCTATCAGGTCTATACCTTTCATAGATTATCTTAGCCAATGTTCGCTCTCAGGTCTAGACCTTTAATAGATAATATTTCCCATGTTAGCTACATTGTATTAGGTCTAGACCTTTTATAGATTATATTTCCCCATGTTAGCTATCAGATCTACGCCTTTCATAGATTATCTTAGCCAATGTTAGCTATCAGGTATACACCATATATGGATTATCTTAGCCAATGTTAGCTATCAGGTCTTGACCTTTCATAGATTATCTTAGCCAATGTTAGCTATCAGGTCTAGATCTTTCATAGATTATCTTAGCTAATGTTAGCTATCAGGTCTAGATCTTTCATAGATTATCTTAGCCAATGTTAGCTATCAGGTCTATACCTTTCATAGATTATCTTAGCCAATGTTCGCTCTCAGGTCTAGACCTTTTATAGATAATATTTCCCCATGTTAGCTACATTGTATTAGGTCTAGACCTTTAATAGATAATATTTCCCCATGTTAGCTATCAGATCTACACCTTTCATAGATTATCTTATCCAATGTTACCTATCAGATCTAGACCTTTAATAGATTATCTTAACCAATCTTAGCTATCAGGTCTTGACCTTTTATAGATTATCTTAGCCAATGTTACCTATCAGATCTAGACCTTTAATAGATTATCTTAGCCAATGTTAGCTATCGGATCTAGACCCTTCATAGATTATCTTAGCCAATGTTAGCTATCAGGTATAGACCATTTATATATTATCTTAGCCAATGTTAGCTATCAGGTCTATACCTTTCATTAATTATATTTCCCCATGTTAGCTATCAGATCTACACCTTTCATAGATTATCTTAGCCAATGTTAGCTATCAGGTATACACCATTAATAGATTATCCTAGCTAATGTTAGCTATCAGGTATAGACCATTTATAAATTTTCCTAGCCATTCTTAGCTATCAGGTCTAGACCTTTTATATATTATCTTAGCCAATATTAGCTATCAGGTCTAGACCTTTAATAGATTATCTTAGCCCATGTAAGTTATCAGGTCTAGACCTTTTATAGATTATCATAGCCAATGTTAGCTATCAGCTCTAGACCTTTTATAGATTATCTTAGCCAATGTTAGCTATCAGATCTAGACCTTTTATAAATTATCTTAGCCCATGTTAGCTATCAGGTCTAGACCTTTAATAGATCATCTTAGCCAATGTTAGCTATCAGATCTAGACCTTTGATAGATTATCTTAGCCAATGTTAGCTATCAGGTCTAGATCTTTCATAGATTATCTTAGCCAATGTTAGCTATCAGGTCTATACCTTTCATAGATTATCTTAGCCAATGTTCGCTCTCAGGTCTAGACCTTTAATAGATAATATTTCCCCATGTTAGCTACATTGTATTAGGTCTAGACCTTTTATAGATTATATTTCCCCCTGTTAGCTATCAGATCTACACCTTTCATAGATTATCTTAGCCAATGTTAGCTATCAGGTATATACCATATATAGATTATCTTAGCCAATGTTAGCTATCAGATCTTGACCTTTCATAGATTATCTTAGCCAATGTTAGCTATCAGGTCTAGATCTTTCATAGATTATCTTAGCCAATGTTAGCTATCAGGTCTAGACCTTTCATAGATTATCTTAGCCAATGTTCGCTCTCAGGTCTAGACCTTTTATAGATAATATTTCCCCATGTTAGCTATCAGATCTACACCTTTCATAGATTATCTTAGCCAATGTTAGCTATCAGGTCTTGACCTTTAATAGATTATCTTAGCCAATGTTACATATCAGATCTAGACCTTTTATAGATTATCTTAGCCAATGTTAGCTATCGGATCTAGACCTTTCATATATTATCTTAGCCAATGTTAGCTATCACGTATAGACCATTTATAGATTATCTTAGCCAATGTTAGCTATCAGGTCTATACCTTTCATTAATTATATTTCCCCATGTTAGCTATCAGATCTACACCTTTCATAGATTATCTTAGCCAATGTTAGCTATCAGGTATACACCATTAATAGATTATCCTAGCCAATGTTAGCTATCAGGTCTAGACCATTTATAGATTTTCCTAGCCATTCTTAGCTATCAGGTCTAGACCTTTTATATATTATCTTAGCCAATATTAGCTATCAGGTCTAGACCTTTTATAGATTATCTTAGCCCATGTTAGTTATCAGGTCTAGAACTTTAATAGATTATCTTAGCCAATGTTAGCTATCAGATCTAGACCTTTTATAAATTATCTTAGCCCATATTAGCTATCAGGTCTAGACCTTTTATAGATTATCTTAGCCAATGTTAGCTATCAGATCTAGACCTTTGATAGATTATCTTAGCCAATGTTAGCTATCAGATGTAGACCTTTAATAGATTATCTTAGCCCATGTTAGTTATCAGGTCTATAAATTTTATAGATTATCATAGCCAATGTTAGCTATCAGGTCTAGACCTTTAATAGATTATCTTAGCCAATGTTAGCTATCAGATCTAGACCTTTTATAAATCATCTTAACCCATGTTAGCTATCAGGTCTAGACCTTTAATAGATTATCTTAGCCAATGTTAGCTATCAGATCTAGACCTTTTATAGATTATCTTAGCCAATGTTAGTTATCAGATCTAGACCTTTAATAGATTATCTTAGCCAATGTTAGCTATCAGATCTAGACCTTTCATAGATTATCTTAGCCAATATTAGCTATCAGTTCTAGACCTTTTATAGATTATCTTAGCCAATGTTAGATATCAGGCCTTGACCTTTAATAGATTATCCTAGCCAATGTTAGCTATCAGATCTACACCTTTCATAGATAACTTAGCCAATGTTAGCTATCAGGTCTAGACCTTTTACAAATTTTCTAGGCCAATGTTAGCTATCGGATCTAGATTTTTATACAAATGTATATTATCCTAGCCAATGTTAGCTCTCAGGTTTAGACCTTTAATATATTATCTTAGCCCATGTTAGCTATCAAGTCTAGACCTTTTATTGATTATATTAGCCAATGTTAGCTATAAGGTCTAGACCATATATAGATTATCTTATCCAATGTTGACTAAGGTCTAGACCTTTCATAGATTATCTTAGCCAATGTTAGCTATCAGGTCTAGACCTTTCATAGATTATCTTAGCCAGTGTTACCTATTAGGACTAGACCTTTCATAGATTATCTTAGCCAGTGTTACCTATTAGGTCTAGACCTTTCATAGATTATCTTAGCCAATGTTAGCTCTCAGGTCTAGACCTTTCATAAATTATCGTAGCCAATGTTAGCTATCACGTCTAGACCTTTCATAAAGTATCGTAGCCAATGTTAGCTATCACGTCTAGACCTTTCATAGATTATCTTAGCCAGTGTTAGCTCTCAGGTCTAGACCTTTTATAAATTATCGTAGCCAATGTTAGCTATCATGTCTAGACCTTTAATATATTAGCTTATCCAATGTTAGCTATCAGGTCTAGATCTTTAATAGATTATCTTAGCCCATGTTAGTTATCAGGTCTAGACCTTTCATAGATTATCTTAGCCCATGTTAGTTATCAGGTCTAGACCTTTCATAGATTATCTTAGCCAATGTTAGCTTTCAGGTATAGACCATATATAGATTATCCTAGCCAATGTTAGCTATCAGGTATAGACCATTAATAGATTATCTTAGCCAATTTTAGCTATCAGGTCTATACCTTTCATAGATTATCTTAGCCAATGTTAGCTCTCAGGTCTAGACCTTTTATAGATAATAGTTCTCCATGTTAGCTATCAGGTCCAGACCTTTTATAGATTATATTTCCCATGTTAGCTATCAGATCTACACCTTTCATAGATTATCTTAACCAATGTTAGCTATCACTCTGGTCTAGACCTTTCATAGATTATCTTAGCCAATGTTAGCTATCAGATCTAGACCTTTCATAGATTATCTTAGCCAATGTTAGCTATCAGATCTAGACCTTTGATAGATTATCTTAGCCAATGTTAGCTATCGGATATAGAACATTTATAGATTATCTTAGCCAATGATAGCTATCAGGTCTATACCTTTCATAGATTATATTTCCCCATGTTAGCTATCAGATCTATACCTTTCATAGATTATCTTAGCCCATGCTAGCTATCAGGTATAGACCATTTATAAATTATCCTAGCCAATGTTAGCTATCAGGTATAGACCATTTATATATTATCTTAGCCAATGTTAGCTGTCAAGATTAGACCATTTATAGATTTTCCTAGCCAATGTTAGCTATCAGGTATAGACCATTTATAAATTATCCTAGCCAATGTTAGCTATCAGTTCTAGACCATGTATAGATTATCTTAGCCAATGTTAGCTATCAGGTCTAGACCTTTTATATATTATCTTAGCCAATGTTAGCTATCAAGACTAGACCTTTAATAGATTATCTTAGCCCATGTTAGTTATCAGGTCTAGACCTTTAATAGATTATCTTAGCCAACGTTAGCTATCAGATCTAGACCTTTAATAAATTATCTTAGCCCATGTTAGCTATCAGGTCTAGACCTTTCATAGATTATATTAGCCAATGTTAGCCATTAGATCTACACCTTTCATAGATTATCTTAGCCCATGTTAGCTATCAGGTCTTGACCTTTTATAGATTATATTAGCCAATGTTAGCTATCAGATCTAGACCTTTCATAAATTATCCTAGCCAATGTTAGCTATCACGTCTAGACCTTTCATAGATTATCTTAGCCAGTGTTACCAATTAGGTCTAGACCTTCCATAGATTATCTTAGCCAATGTTAGCTCTCAGGTCTGGACCTTTTATAAATGATCGTAGCCAATGTTAGCTATCATGTCTAGACCTTTAATATATTAGCTTATCCAATATTAGCTATCAGGTCTAGATCTTTAATAGATTATCTTAGCCCATGTTAGTTATCAGGTCTAGACCTTTCATAGATTATCTTAGCCCATGTTAGTTATCAGGTCTAGACCTTTCATAGATTATCTTAGCCAATGTTAGCTTTCAGGTATAGACAATATATAGATTATCCTAGCCAATGTTAGCTATCAGGTATAGACCATTAATAGATTATCTTAGCCAATTTTAGCTATCAGATCTAGACCTTTCACAGATTATCTTAGCCAATGTTAGCTATCAGGTCTAGACCATTCATAGATTATCTTCGCCAGTGTTACCTATTAGGTCTAGACCTTTCATAGATTATCTTAGCCGATGTTAGCTCTCAGGTCTAGACCTTTTATAAATTATCGTAGCCAATGTTAGCTATCAGGTCTAGACCTTTCATAGATTATCTTAGGCAGTGTTACCTATTAGGTTTAGACCTTTCATAGATTATCTTAGCCAATGTTAGCTCTCAGGTCTAGACCTTTTATAAATTATCGTAGCCAATGTTAGCTATCATGTCTAGACCTTTAATAGATTAGCTTATCCAATGTTAGCTATCAGGTCTAGATCTTTTATAGATTATCTTAGCCATGTTAGCTATCAGGTTTAGACCTTTTATAGATTATCTTAGCCAATGTTAGCTATCAGGTATATAGACCATATGAGCAAGAATATGGTATTTGAAATTTTGGTTTCATTTGGTATCCAAATGGTTAAATACTAAAACTTAAATATTTCACACGTGGAATATGATTATATCAACACTGTACAAAAGAAACAAGTGATATCAAGGGAAAATATTTACCCCTCTTTTTAAACATTTTTATCGTGACAGGAAACCAAATGCTTATTACAAGTTATGGTAATAAATATTTGGTTTCCTGTCGCGATGAAAATGTATGAAACGGCACCATCTAAGACCATTTGGGTTTTTTCTTGGTTATTTAATGCATTTATATACCATTTTAAATATTAAAGTTGCATATTTTTTTTTATTTTTTAACGCGACAGGATACCACAAGCACTGTATCGGAGTTATAATATTATCATACAAAAATTGTATAAATGTTCCGAAAATCACACTTCCATTACACGTGGTTCACTTGTGACCGGAAGTTCAATTGGGCGGAAATTGTAAATCATACTAATTTATCTAATCTTTAAATTAACGTTTCTTTTTGGATGACATGTAACGCATAACGTAACAGGTGGATGATTGAATAAAAAAAATAGAAAATGAAAAGCTTAAATGTAAACATCCGTGATTAATCTATTCAAACATCTCACGAGAGTTTATTTATGCTAATCGTTGTTATGGCGACTGTTAGAAAAAGGAGATAACACAACTTAAAATAGCGTTACGAAATCGGAAACCAATGTAACGCGCAATATATGACACCTGTAACAGAAATACTTACTCTGCTCAAAACTTTCTTCTCTCCATTCTTCATTATCAATGTTTGTCAATATTTTAACGGCTAGCTTACATTTTTGTATGTCATAGTTGTGTGGAAATCCAACTCCGTTACGCAGTTCAGAGACGAAAATAACGATAAGAAGCGACGCATAAAAGTACGAAGATGGACATTAAAAATAATTTTTATTCATAAAATATTTACAATATATCAATGGTCACCATTCATCTAACACACCAACTAACCATTTGGCCATAGAATTACAACATATATCAAAGAAATATCCACTTTTATCAGTTTTCTATCGTTATCAGAAACGGTTCAAATACCATATTATTGCTCATATATAGATTATCCTAGCCAATGTTAGCTATCAGGTATAGACCATTTATAGATTATCTTAGCCAATGTTAGCTATCAGGTCTAGACCTTTCATAGATTATCTTAGCCCATGTTAGCTATCAGGCTTAGACCTTTTATAAATTAGCTTAGCCAATGTTAACTATCAGGTATAGACCATATATAGATTATCCTAGCCAATGTTAGCCATCAAGTATAGACCATTTATAGATTATCTTAGCCAATGTTAGCTATCAGGTCTATACCTTTCATAGATTATCTTAGCCAATGTTAGCTCTCAGGTCTAGACCTTTAATAGATAATATTTCCCCATGTTAGCTATCATGTCTAGACCTTTAATATATTAGCTTATCCAATGTTAGCTCTCAGGTCTAGATCTTTTATAGATTATCTTAGCCAATGTTAGCTATCAGGTATAGACCATTAATAGATTATCCTAGCCAATGTTAGCTATCAGGTATAGACCATTCATAGATTATCCTAGCCAATGTTAGCTATCAGGAATAGACCATTTATAGATTATCTTAGCCAATGTTAGCTATCAGGTCTAGACCTTTTATATATTATCTTAGCCAATGTTAGCTATCAGGTCCAGACCTTTTATAGATTATCTTAGCCCATGTTAGTTATCAGGTCTAGACCATTTATAAATTATCATAGCCAATGTTAGCTATCAGGTCTAGACCATTAATAGATTATCTTAGCCAATGTTAGCTATCAGGTCTATACCTTTCATAGATTATCTTAGCCAATGTTAGCTCTCAGGTCTAGACCTTTAATAGATAATATTTCCCCATGTTAGCTATCATGTCTAGACCTTTAATATATTAGCTTATCCAATGTTAGCTCTCAGGTCTAGATCTTTTATAGATTATCTTAGCCAATGTTAGCTATCAGGTATAGACCATTTATAGATTATCCTAGCCAATGTTAGCTATCAGGTATAGACCATTCATAGATTATCCTAGCCAATGTTAGCTATCAGGAATAGACCATTTATAGATTATCTTAGCCAATGTTAGCTATCAGGTCTAGACCTTTTATATATTATCTTAGCCAATGTTAGCTATCAGGTCCAGACCTTTAATAGATTATCTTAGCCCATGTTAGTTATCAGGTCTAGACCATTTATAAATTATCATAGCCAATGTTAGCTATCAGGTCTAGACCATTAATAGATTATCTTAGCCAATGTTAGCTATCAGATCTAGACCTTTAATAAATTATCTTAGCCCATGTTAGCTATCAGGTCTAGACCTTTAATAGATTATCTTTGCCAATGTTAGCTATCAGATCTACCCCTTTCATAGATTATCTTAGCCCATGTTAACTATCAGGTCTTGACCTTTAATAGATTATCTTAGCCAATGTTAGCTATCAGATCTAGACCTTTCATAGATTATCTTAGACAATGTTAGTTATCAGATCTAGACCTTTCATAGATTATTTTAGCCAATGTTAGCTATCAGGTATAGACTATTCAAAGATTATCTTAGCCAATGTTAGCTATCAGGCCTTGACCTTTAATAGATTATCTTAGCCCATGTTAGCTATCAGTTCTAGACCCTTTATAGATTATCTTAGCCAATGTTAGCTATCAGGTCTAGACCTTTTATAGATTATCTTAGCCAATGTTAGCTATCAGGTCTAGATCTTTCATATATTATCTTAGACCATGTTAGTTATCAGGTCTAGACCTTTCATAGATTATCTTAGCGAATGTTAGCTATTAGGTCTAGACCATATATAGATTATCCTAGCCTATGTTAGCTATCAGGTATAGACCATTTATAGATTATCTTAGCCAATGTTAGCTATCAGGTCTATACCTTTCATAGATTATCTTACTCAATGTTAGCTCTCAGATCTAGATCTTTCATAGATTATCTTAGCCAATGTTAGCTCTCAAGTATAGACCATTTATAGATTATCTTAGCCAATGTTAGCTATCAGGTCTAGACCATTTATAGATTATCCTAGACAATGTCTAGACCTTTGATAAATAATATTTCACCATGTTAGCTATTAGGTCTAGACCTTTTATAGATTATATTAGCCAATGTTAGCTATCAGGTCTTGACCTTTAATAGATTATCTTAGCCAATGTTAGCTATCAGATCTAGATCTTTCATAGATTATCTTAGCCAATGTTAGCTCTCAAGTATAGACCATTTATAGATTATCTTAGCCAATGTTAGCTATCAGGTCTAGACCATTTATAGATTATCCTAGCCCATGTTAGCTATCAAGTCTAGACCTTTCATAGATTATATTAGCCAATGTTAGCTATCAGGTCTAGATCATTTATAGATTATCTTAGCCAATGTTGACTCAGGTCTAGACCTTTCATAGATTATCTTAGCCAATGTTAGCTATCAGGTCTAGACCTTTCTAAGCTTATCTTAGCCAATGTTAGCTCTCAGGTCTAGACCTTTTATAAATTATCGTAGCCAATGTTAGCTATCAGGTCTAGACCTTTCATAGATTATCTTAGCCAGTGTTAGCTCTCAGGTCTAGACCTTTTATATATTATCGTAGGCAATGTTAGCTATCATGTCTAGACCTTTTATAGATTAGCTTATCCAATGTTAGATATCAGGTCTAGATCTGTAATATATTATCTTAGCCAATGTTAGCTATCAGGTCTAGACCTTTCATAGATTATCTTAGCCAATGTTAGCTGTCTAGACCTTTCAAAGATTATCTTAGGCCATGTTAGCTATCAGGTCTAGAACTTTAATACATTATATTTCCCCATGTTAGCTATCAGGTCTAGACCTTTCATAGATTATCTTAGCCAATGTTAGCTATCAGGTCTAGACCTTTAACAGATTATCCTAGCCCATGTTAGCCATCAGGTCTAGAACTTTTTTAGATTTTCTAGGCCAATGTTAGCTATCGGATCTAGATTTTTATATATTATCTTAGCCAATGTTAGCTCTCAGGTCTAGACCTTTAATATATTATCTTAGCTCATGTTAGCTATCAAGTCTAGACCTTTCATACATTATCTTAGCCAATGTTAGCTATCAGGTCTAGGCCATTTATAGATTATCTTAGCCAATGTTGACTCAGGTCTAGACCTTTCATAGATTATCTTAGCCAGTGTTACCTATTAGGTCTAGACCTTTCATAGATTATCTTAGCCCATGTTAGCTATCACGTCTAGACCTTTTATAAATTATCTTAGCCCATGTTAGCTATCAGGTCTAGACCTTAGCTATCAGACCTAGAACTTTCATAGATTATATTTCCCCATGTTAGCTGTCAGGTCTACACCTTTCATAGATTATCTTAGCCAATGTTAGCTATCAGGTCTAGACCTTTAATAGATTATCTTAGCCAATGTTAGCTATCAGGTCTAGACCTTTCATTGATTATCTTAGCGAATGTTAGCTATCAGGTCTAGACCTTTAATAGATTATCTTAGCCAATGTTAGCTATCTAGACCTTTCGCAGATTATCTTAGGCCATGTTAGCTATCAAGTCTAGAGCTTTTATTGATTATATTAGCCAATATTAGCTATCAGGTCTAAACCTTTCATAAATTATCTTAGCCCATATTAGCTATCAGGTCTAAGCCTTTCATATATTATCTTAGCCGATGTTAGCTATCAGGTCTAGATTTTTATAGATTATATTTCCCCATGTTAGCTATCAGGTCTAGACCTTTTATATATTATCTTAGCCCATGTTGACTATCAGGTCTAGATCTTTAATAGATTATCTTAGCCAATGTTAGCTATCAGGTCTAGACCTTTCATAGATTATCTTAGCGAATGTTAGCTATCAGGTCTAGACCTTTAATAGATTATCTTAGCCAATGTTAGCTATCAGGTCTAGACTTTTAATAGATTATCTTAGCCAATGTTAGCTATCAGGTCTAGACCTTTAATAGATTATCTTAGCCCATGTTAGCTATCAGGTCTAGACCTTTTATATATTATTTTAGCCAATGTTAGCTATTAGGTCTAGACCTTTCATAGATTATCTTTGACCATCTTAGCTATCAGGTCTAGACCTTTAATAGATTATCTTAGACAATGTTAGCTATCAGGTCTAGACCTTTAGTAGATTATCTTAGCCAATGTTAGCTATCAGGTCTAGACCGTTAATAGATTATCTTAGCCCATGTTAGCTATCAGGTCTAGACCTTTGATAGATTATCATAGCCAATGTTAGCTATCAAGTCTAGACCTTTCATAGATTATCTTAGCCAATGTTAGCTATCAGGTCTAGACCGTTCATAGATTATCTTAGCCCATGTTAGCTATCAGGTCTAGACCTTTAATAGATTATCTTAGAACATGTTAGCTATTAGGTCTAGATCTTTCATAGATTATCTTAGCCAATGTTAACTATCAGGTCTAGACCTGTTATAGATTATCTTAGCCAATGTTAGCTATCAAGTCTAGACTTTTAATAGATTATCTTAGCCAATGTTAACTATCAGGTCTAGACCATTGATAGATTATCTTAGCCAATGTTGACTCAGGTCTAGACCTTTAATAGATTATCTTAGCCAATGTTAGCTATCAGGTCTAGACCTTTAATTGATTATCTTAGCCAATGTTAGCTATCTAGACCTTTCGCAGATTATCTTAGGCCATGTTAGCTATCAAGTCTAGAGCTTTTATTGATTATATTAGCCAATATTAGCTATCAGGTCTAAACCTTTCATAAATTATCTTAGCCCATATTAGCTATCAGGTCTAAGCCTTTCATATATTATCTTAGCCGATGTTAGCTATCAGGTCTAGATTTTTATAGATTATATTTCCCCATGTTAGCTATGAGGTCTAGACCTTTTATATATTATCTTAGCCCATGTTGACTATCAGGTCTAGATCTTTAATAGATTATCTTAGCCAATGTTAGCTATCAGGTCTAGACCTTTCATAGATTATCTTAGCGAATGTTAGCTATCAGGTCTAGACCTTTAATAGGTTATCTTAGCCAATGTTAGCTATCAGGTCTAGACCTTTAATAGATTATCTTAGCCAATGTTAGCTATCAGGTCTAAACCTTTAATAGATTATCTTAGCCCATGTTAGCTATCAGGTCTAGACCTTTTATATATTATTTTAGCCAATGTTAGCTATCAGGTCTAGACCTTTCATAGATTATCTTTGACCATCTTAGCTATCAGGTCTAGACCTTTAATAGATTATCTTAGCCAATGTTAGCTATCAGGTCTAGACCTTTAGTAGATTATCTTAGCCAATGTTAGCTATCAGGTCTAGACCTTTAATAGATTATCTTAGCCCATGTTAGCTATCAGGTCTAGACCTTTGATAGATTATCATAGCCAATGTTAGCTATCAAGTCTAGACCTTTCATAGATTATCTTAGCCAATGTTAGCTATCAGGTCTAGACCTTTCATAGATTATCTTAGCCCAGGTTAGCTATCATGTCTAGACCTTTTATATATTATCTTAGCCCATGTTAGCTATCAGGTCTAGACCTTTACTAGATTATCTTAGAACATGTTAGCTATTAGGTCTAGATCTTTCATAGATTATCTTAGCCAATGTTAACTATCAGGTCTAGACCTGTTATAGATTATCTTAGCCAATGTTAGCTATCAAGTCTAGACTTTTAATAGATTATCTTAGCCAATGTTGACTATCAGGTCTAGACCATTGATAGATTATCTTAGCCAATGTTGACTCAGGTCTAGACCTTTAATAGATTATCTTAGCCAATGTTAGCTCTCAGGTTTAGACCTTTCATAAATTATCTTAGCCAATGTTAGCTATCAGGTCTAGATCTTTTATAGATTATCTTAGCCCATGTTAGTTATCAGGTCTAGACCTTTAATAGATTATCGGAGCCAATGTTAGCTATCAGGTATAGACCATCTATAGATTATCTTAGCCAATGTTAGCTATCAGGTCTAGACCTATTATAGATTATATTAGTCCATGTTAGCTATGAGGTCTAGACCTTTAATAGATTATCTTAGCCCATGTTAGCTATCAAGTCTAGACCTTTAATATATTATCTTAGCCCATGTTAGCTATCAGGTCTAGACCATTTATAGATTATCTTAGCCAATGTTGACTCAGGTCTAGACCTTTAATAGATTATCTTAGCCAATGTTAGCCCTCAGGTCTAGACCTTTCATAAATTATCTTAGCCAATGTTAGCTTTCAGGTCTAGACCTTTAATAGATTATCTTAGCCCATGTTGGCTATCAGGTCTAGACCTTTAATAGATTATATTAGCCCTTGTTAGCTATCAGGTCTAGACCTTTAATAGATTATCTTAGCCAATGTTAGCTATCAGGTCTAGCCTTTTATATATTATCTTAGCCCATGTTAGCTAGCAGGTCTAGACCTTTTATAGATTATCTTAGCCAATGTTAGCTATCAGGTCTAGACCTTTCATAGATTATCTTAGCCAATGTTAGCTATCAGATCTAGACCTTTCATAGATTATCTTAGCCAATATTAGCTATCAGTTCTAGACCTTTCATAGATTATCTTAGCCCATGTTGACTATCAGGTCTAGATCTTTAATAGATTATCTTAGCCAATGTTAGCTATCAGGTCTAGACATTTCATAGATTATCTTAGCGAATGTTAGCTATCAGGTCTAGACCTTTAATAGATTGTCTTAGCCAATGTTAGCTCTCAGGTCTAGACCTTTAATAGATTATCTTAGCCAATGTTAGCTATCAGGTCTAGACCTTTAATAGATTATCTTAGCCCATGTTAGCTATCAGGTCTAGACCTTTAATATATTATTTTAGCCAATGTTAGCTATCAGGTCTAGACCTTTCATAGATTATCTTTGACCATCTTAGCTATCAGGTCTAGACCTTTAGTAGATTATCTTAGCCAATGTTAGCTATCAGGTCTAGACCTTTAATAGATTATCTTAGCCCATGTTAGCTATCAGGTCTAGACCTTTGATAGATTATCATAGCCAATGTTAGCTATCAAGTCTAGACCTTTCATAGATTATCTTAGCCAATGTTAGCTATCAGGTCTAGACCTTTCATAGATTATCTTAGCCCAGGTTAGCTATCATGTCTAGACCTTTTATATATTATCTTAGCCCATGTTAGCTATCAGGTCTAGACCTTTAATAGATTATCTTAGCCCATGTTAGCTATCAGGTCTAAACCTTTTATATATTATATTAGCCCATGTTAGCTATCAGGTCTAGACCTTTAATAGATTATCTTAGCCCATGTTAGCTATCAAGTCTAGACCTTTAATATATTATCTTATCCCATGTTAGCTATCAGGTCTAGACCATTTATAGATTATCTTAGCCAATGTTGACTCAGGTCTAGACCTTTAATAGATTATCTTAGCCAATGTTAGCTCTCAGGTCTAGACCTTTCATAAATTATCTTAGCCAATGTTAGCTTTCAGGTCTAGACCTTTAATAGATTATCTTAGCCCATGTTGGCTATCAGGTCTTGACCTTTAATAGATTATATTAGCCCTTTTTAGCTATCAGGTCTAGACCTTTAATAGATTATCTTAGCCAATGTTAGTTATCAGGTCTAGCCTTTTATATATTATCTTAGCCCATGTTAGCTAGCAGGTCTAGACCTTTTATAGATTATCTTAGCCAATGTTAGCTATCAGGTCTAGACCTTTTATAGATTATCTTAGCCAATGTTAGATATCAGATCTAGACCTTTCATAGATTATCTTAGCCAATATTAGCTATCAGTTCTAGACCTTTCATAGATTATCTTAGCCAATGTTAGCTATCAGGTCTTGACCTTTTATAGATTATCTTAGCCAATGTTAGCTATCAGATCTACACCTTTCATAGATTATCTTAGCCAATGTTAGCTATCAGGTCTAGACCTTTAACAGGTTTTCTAGGTCAATGTTAGCTATCGGATCTAGATTTTTATATATTATCTTAGCCAATATTAGCTCTCAGATCTACACCTTTCATAGATTATCTTAGCCCATGTTAGCTATAATGTCTGACCTATTATAGATTATCTTTGCCAATGTTAGCTATCAGATCTAGACCTTTCATGGATTATCTTAGCCCAGGTTAGCTATCATGTCTAGACCTTTTATATATTATCTTAGCCCATGTTAGCTATCAGGTCTAGACCTTTAATAGATTATCTTAGAACATGTTAGCTATTAGGTCTAGATCTTTCATAGATTATCTTAGCCAATGTTAACTATCAGGTCTAGACCTGTTATAGATTATCTTAGCCAATGTTAGCTATCAAGTGTAGACTTTTAATAGATTATCTTAGCCAATGTTAACTATCTGGTCTAGACCATTGATATATTATCTTAGCCAATGTTGACTCAAGTCTAGACCTTTAATAGATTATCTTAGCCAATGTTAGCTCTCAGGTTTAGACCTTTCATAAATTATCTTAGCCAATGTTAGCTATCAGGTCTAGATCTTTTATAGATTATCTTAGCCCATGTTAGTTATCAGGTCTAGACCTTTAATAGATTATCATAGCCAATGTTAGCTATCAGGTCTAGACCTTTTATAAATTATCTTAGCCAATGTTAGCTATCAGATCTAGACCTTTTATAAATTATCTTAGCCCATGTTAGCTAGTAGGTCTAGATCTTTCATAGATTATCTTAGCCAGTGTTACCTATTAGGTCTAGACCTTTCATAGATTATCTTAGCCAATGTTAGCTCTCAGGTCTAGACCTTTAATAGATTATCGGAGCCAATGTTAGCTATCAGGTATAGACCATCTATAGATTATCTTAGCCAATGTTAGCTATCAGGTCTAGACCTATTATAGATTATATTAGTCCATGTTAGCTATGAGGTCTAGACCTTTAATAGATTATCTTAGCCCATGTTAGCTATCAAGTCTAGACCTTTAATATATTATCTTAGCCCATGTTAGCTATCAGGTCTAGACCATTTATAGATTATCTTAGCCAATGTTGACTCAGGTCTAGACCTTTAATAGATTATCTTAGCCAATGTTAGCCCTCAGGTCTAGACCTCTCATAAATTATCTTAGCCAATGTTAGCTTTCAGGTCTAGACCTTTAATAGATTATCTTAGCCCATGTTGGCTATCAGGTCTAGACCTTTAATAGATTATATTAGCCCTTGTTAGCTATCAGGTCTAGACCTTTAATAGATTATCTTAGCCAATGTTAGCTATCAGGTCTAGCCTTTTATATATTATCTTAGCCAATGTTAGCTATCAGATCTAGACCTTTCATATATTATCTTAGCCAATATTAGCTATCAGTTCTAGACCTTTCATAGATTATCTTAGCCAATGTTAGCTATCAGGTCTTGACCTTTTATAGATTATCTTAGCCAATGTTAGCTATCAGATCTACACCTTTCATAGATTATCTTAGCCAATGTTAGCTATCAGGTCTAGACCTTTAACAGGTTTTCTAGGTCAATGTTAGCTATCGGATCTAGATTTTTATATATTATCTTAGCCAATGTTAGCTATCAGGTCTAGACCTTTAACAGGTTTTCTAGGTCAATGTTAGCTATCAGATCTAGACCTTTCATGGATTATCTTAGCCCAGGTTAGCTATCATGTCTAGACCTTTTATATATTATCTTAGCCCATGTTAGCTATCAGGTCTAGACCTTTAATAGATTATCTTAGAACATGTTAGCTATTAGGTCTAGATCTTTCATAGATTATCTTAGCCAATGTTAACTATCAGGTCTAGACCTGTTATAGATTATCTTAGCCAATGTTAGCTATCAAGTCTAGACTTTTAATAGATTATCTTAGCCAATGTTAACTATCTGGTCTAGACCATTGATATATTATCTTAGCCAATGTTGACTCAAGTCTAGACCTTTAATAGATTATCTTAGCCAATGTTAGCTCTCAGGTTTAGACCTTTCATAAATTATCTTAGCCAATGTTAGCTATCAGGTCTAGATCTTTTATAGATTATCTTAGCCCATGTTAGTTATCAGGTCTAGACCTTTAATAGATTATCATAGCCAATGTTAGCTATCAGGTCTAGACCTTTTATAAATTATCTTAGCCAATGTTAGCTATCAGATCTAGACCTTTTATAAATTATCTTAGCCCATGTTAGCTAGTAGGTCTAGATCTTTCATAGATTATCTTAGCCAGTGTTACCTATTAGGTCTAGACCTTTCATAGATTATCTTAGCCAATGTTAGCTCTCAGGTCTAGACCTTTAATAGATTATCGGAGCCAATGTTAGCTATCAGGTATAGACCATCTATAGATTATCTTAGCCAATGTTAGCTATCAGGTCTAGACCTATTATAGATTATATTAGTCCATGTTAGCTATGAGGTCTAGACCTTTAATAGATTATCTTAGCCCATGTTAGCTATCAAGTCTAGACCTTTAATATATTATCTTAGCCCATGTTAGCTATCAGGTCTAGACCATTTATAGATTATCTTAGCCAATGTTGACTCAGGTCTAGACCTTTAATAGATTATCTTAGCCAATGTTAGCCCTCAGGTCTAGACCTCTCATAAATTATCTTAGCCAATGTTAGCTTTCAGGTCTAGACCTTTAATAGATTATCTTAGCCCATGTTGGCTATCAGGTCTAGACCTTTAATAGATTATATTAGCCCTTGTTAGCTATCAGGTCTAGACCTTTAATAGATTATCTTAGCCAATGTTAGCTATCAGGTCTAGCCTTTTATATATTATCTTAGCCAATGTTAGCTCTCAGATCTAGACCTTTCATATATTATCTTAGCCAATATTAGCTATCAGTTCTAGACCTTTCATAGATTATCTTAGCCAATGTTAGCTATCAGGTCTTGACCTTTTATAGATTATCTTAGCCAATGTTAGCTATCAGATCTACACCTTTCATAGATTATCTTAGCCAATGTTAGCTATCAGGTCTAGACCTTTAACAGGTTTTCTAGGTCAATGTTAGCTATCGGATCTAGATTTTTATATATTATCTTAGCCAATGTTAGCTATCAGGTCTAGACCTTTAACAGGTTTTCTAGGTCAATGTTAGCTATCGGATCTAGATTTTTATATATTATCTTAGCCAATATTAGCTCTCAGATCTACACCTTTCATAGATTATCTTAGCCCATGTTAGCTATAATGTCTGACCTATTATAGATTATCTTTGCCAATGTTAGCTATCAGATCTAGACCTTTCATGGATTATCTTAGTCAATGTTAGCTATCAGGTATAGACCATTCATAGATGATCTTAGCCAATGTTACCTATCAAGTCTTGACCTTTAATAGATTATCTTAGCCAATGTTAGCTAGCAGGTCTAGACCTTTAATAGATTATCTTAGCCAATGTTAGCTATCAGATCTACACCTTTCATATATTATCTTAGCCCATGTTAGCTAGCAGGTCTAGACCTTTAATAGATAATCTTAGCCAATGTTAGCTAGCAGGTCTAGACCTTTTATAGATAATCTTAGCCAATGCTAGCTAGCAGGTCTAGACCTTTTATAGATTATCTTAGCCAATGTTAGCTAGCAGGTCTAGACCTTTAATAGATTATCTTAGTCAATGTTAGCTAACAGGTCTAGACCTTTAATAGATTATCTTAGCCAATGTTAGCTATCAGATCTACACCTTTCATAGATTATCTTAGCCAATGTTAGCTATCAGGTCTAGACCTTTAACAGATTTTCTAGGCCATTGTTAGCTATCGGATCTAGATATTTATATATTATCTTAGCCAATGTTAGCTCTCAGGTCTAGACCTTTAATATATTATCTTAGCCCATGTTAGCTATCAAGTCTAGACCTTTAATAGATTATATTAGCCAATGTTAGCTATCAGGTCTAGACCATTTATAGATTATCATAGCCAATGTTGACTCAGGTCTAGACCTTTAATAGATTATCTTAGTCAATGTTAGCTCTGAGGTCTAGACCTTTCATAAATTATCTTAGCCAATGTTAGCTATCAGGTCTAGATCTTTTATAGATTATCTTAGCCCATGTTAGTTATCAGGTCTAGACCTTTAATAAATTATCATAGCCAATGTTAGCTATCAGGTCTAGACCTTTAATAAATTATCTTAGCCAATGTTAGCTATCAGATCTAGACCTTTCATAGATTATCTTAGCCCATGTTAGCTATCAGATCTAGACCTTTAATAGATTATCTTAGCCCATGTTAGCTATCAAGTCTAGACCTTTAATAGATTATCTTAGCCCATGTTACCTATTATGTCTAGACCTTTCATAGATTATCTTAGCCAATGTTAGCTCTCAGGTCTAGACCTTTTATAAATGATCGTAGCCAATGTTGGCTATCAGGTATAGACCATTTATATATTATCTTAGCCAATGTTAGCTATCAGGTCTAGACCTTTTATATATTATCATAGCCAATGTTAGCTGTAAGGTCTAGACCTTTAATAGATTGTCTTAGCCCATGTTAGCTATCAGGTCTAGACCTTTCATAGATTATCCTAGCCAATGTTAGCTATCAGATCTACACCTTTCATAGATTATCTTAGCCCATGTTAGCTATCAGGACTTGACCTTTTATAGATTATCTTAGCCAATGTTAGCTCTCGGATCTAGACCTTTAATAGATTATCTTAGCCAATGTTAGCTATCAAGTATTGACCTTTCATAGATTATCTTAGCCAATGTTAGCTCTCAGATCTAGACCTTTTATAGATTATCTTAGCCGATGTTAGCTATCAAGTCTAGACCTTTAATAGATTATCTTAGCCCATGTTAGCTATCAGGTCTAGACCTTTAATAGATTATCTGAGCCAATGTTAGCTATCAGGTCTAGACCTTTCATAGATTATCTTAGCCCAGGTTAGCTATCATGTCTAGACCTTTTATATATTATCTTAGCCCATGTTAGCTATCAGGTCTAGACCTTTAATAGATTATCTTAGCCCATGTTAGCTATCAGGTCTAAACCTTTTATATATTATATTAGCCCATGTTAGCTATCAGGTCTAGACCTTTAATAGATTATCTTAGCCCATGTTAGCTATCAAGTCTAAACCTTTAATATATTATCTTATCCCATGTTAGCTATCAGGTCTAGACCATTTATAGATTATCTTAGCCAATGTTGACTCAGGTCTAGACCTTTAATAGATTATCTTAGCCAATGTTAGCCCTCAGGTCTAGACCTCTCATAAATTATCTTAGCCAATGTTAGCTTTCAGGTCTAGACCTTTAATAGATTATCTTAGCCCATGTTGGCTATCAGGTCTAGACCTTTAATAGATTATATTAGCCCTTGTTAGCTATCAGGTCTAGACCTTTAATAGATTATCTTAGCCAATGTTAGCTATCAGGTCTAGCCTTTTATATATTATCTTAGCCAATGTTAGCTATCAGATCTAGACCTTTCATATATTATCTTAGCCAATATTAGCTATCAGTTCTAGACCTTTCATAGATTATCTTAGCCAATGTTAGCTATCAGGTCTTGACCTTTATAGATTATCTTAGCCAATGTTAGCTATCAGATCTACACCTTTCATAGATTATCTTAGCCAATGTTAGCTATCAGGTCTAGACCTTTAACAGGTTTTCTAGGTCAATGTTAGCTATCGGATCTAGATTTTTATATATTATCTTAGCCAATGTTAGCTATCAGGTCTAGACCTTTAACAGGTTTTCTAGGTCAATGTTAGCTATCGGATCTAGATTTTTATATATTATCTTAGCCAATATTAGCTCTCAGATCTACACCTTTCATAGATTATCTTAGCCCATGTTAGCTATAATGTCTGACCTATTATAGATTATCTTTGCCAATGTTAGCTATCAGATCTAGACTTTTCATGGATTATCTTAGTCAATGTTAGCTATCAGGTATAGACCATTCATAGATGATCTTAGCCAATGTTACCTATCAAGTCTTGACCTTTAATAGATTATCTTAGCCAATGTTAGCTAGCAGGTCTAGACCTTTAATAGATTATCTTAGCCAATGTTAGCTATCAGATCTACACCTTTCATATATTATCTTAGCCCATGTTAGCTAGCAGGTCTAGACCTTTAATAGATAATCTTAGCCAATGTTAGCTAGCAGGTCTAGACCTTTAATAGATAATCTTAGCCAATGTTAGCTAGCAGGTCTAGACCTTTAATAGATTATCTTAGCCAATGTTAGCTAGCAGGTCTAGACCTTTAATAGATTATCTTAGTCAATGTTAGCTAACAGGTCTAGACCTTTAATAGATTATCTTAGCCAATGTTAGCTATCAGATCTACACCTTTCATAGATTATCTTAGCCAATGTTAGCTATCAGGTCTAGACCTTTAACAGATTTTCTAGGCCATTGTTAGCAATCGGATCTAGATATTTATATATTATCTTAGCCAATGTTAGCTCTCAGGTCTAGACCTTTAATATATTATCTTAGCCCATGTTAGCTATCAAGTCTAGACCTTTAATATATTATATTAGCCAATGTTAGCTATCAGGTCTAGACCATTTATAGATTATCATAGCCAATGTTGACTCAGGTCTAGACCTTTAATAGATTATCTTAGCCAATGTTAGTTCTGAGGTCTAGACCTTTCATAAATTATCTTAGCCAATGTTAGCTATCAGGTCTAGATCTTTTATAGATTATCTTAGCCCATGTTAGTTATCAGGTCTAGACCTTTAATATATTACCATAGCCAATGTTAGCTATCAGGTCTAGACCTTTAATAAATTATCTTAGCCAATGTTAGCTATCAGATCTAGACCTTTTATAAATTATCTTAGCCCATGTAAGCTATCAGGTCTAGACCTTTCATAGATTATCTTAGCCAGTGTTACCTATTATGTCTAGACCTTTCATAGATTATCTTAGCCAATGTTAGCTCTCAGGTATAAACCTTTTATAAATTATCGTAGCCAATGTTAGCTATCAGGTATAAACCATTTATAGATTATCTTAGCCAATGTTAGCTATCAGATCTAGACCTTTAATAAATTATCTTAGCCAATGTTAGCTATCAGATCTAGACCTTTCATAGATTATCTTAGCCCATGTTAGCCATCAGATCTAGACCTTTAATAGATTATCTTAGCCCATGTTAGCTATCAAGTCTAGACCTTTAATAGATTATCTTAGCCCATGTTACCTATTATGTCTAGACCTTTCATAGATTATCTTAGCCAATGTTAGCTCTCAGGTCTAGACCTTTTATAAATGATCGTAGCCAATGTTGGCTATCAGGTATAGACCATTTATAGATTATCTTAGCCAATGTTAGCTATCAGGTCTAGACCTTTTATATATTATCATAGCCAATGTTAGCTGTAAGGTCTAGACCTTTAATAGATTGTCTTAGCCCATGTTAGCTATCAGGTCTAGACCTTTCATAGATTATCCTAGCCAATGTTAGCTATCAGATCTACACCTTTCATAGATTATCTTAGCCCATGTTAGCTATCAGGACTTGACCTTTTATAGATTATCTTAGCCAATGTTAGCTCTCAGATCTAGACCTTTAATAGATTATCTTAGCCAATGTTAGCTATCAAGTATTGACCTTTCATAGATTATCTTAGCCAATGTTAGCTCTCAGATCTAGACCTTTCATAGATTATCTTAGCCGATGTTAGCTATCAAGTCTAGACCTTTAATAGATTATCTTAGCCCATGTTAGCTATCAGGTCTAGACCTTTAATAGATTATCTGAGCCAATGTTAGCTATCAGGTCTAGACCTTTCATAGATTATCTTAGCCCAGGTTAGCTATCATGTCTAGACCTTTTATATATTATCTTAGCCCATGTTAGCTATCAGGTCTAGACCTTTAATAGATTATCTTAGCCCATGTTAGCTATCAGGTCTAAACCTTTTATATATTATATTAGCCCATGTTAGCTATCAGGTCTAGACCTTTAATAGATTATCTTAGCCCATGTTAGCTATCAAGTCTAGACCTTTAATATATTATCTTATCCCATGTTAGCTATCAGGTCTAGACCATTTATAGATTATCTTAGCCAATGTTGACTCAGGTCTAGACCTTTAATAGATTATCTTAGCCAATGTTAGCTCTCAGGTCTAGACCTTTCATAAATTTTCTTAGCCAATGTTAGCTTTCAGGTCTAGACCTTTAATAGATTATCTTAGCCCATGTTGGCTATCAGGTCTTGACCTTTAATAGATTATATTAGCCCTTTTTAGCTATCAGGTCTAGACCTTTAATAGATTATCTTAGCGAATGTTAGTTATCAGGTCTAGCCTTTTATATATTATCTTAGCCCATGTTAGCTAGCAGGTCTAGACCTTTCATAGATTATCTTAGCCAATGTTAGCTCTCAGGTCTAGACCTTTTATAGATTATCTTAGCCAATGTTAGCTATCAGATCTAGACCTTTCATATATTATCTTAGCCAATATTAGCTATCAGTTCTAGACCTTTCATAGATTATCTTAGCCAATGTTAGCTATCAGGTCTTGACCTTTTATAGATTATCTTAGCCAATGTTAGCTATCAGATCTACACCTTTCATAGCTTATCTTAGCCAATGTTAGCTATCAGGTCTAGACCTTTAACAGGTTTTCTAGGTCAATGTTAACTATCGGATCTAGATTTTTATATATTATCTTAGCCAATGTTAGCTATCAGGTCTAGACCTTTAACAGGTTTTCTAGGTCAATGTTAGCTATCGGATCTAGATTTTTATATATTATCTTAGCCAATATTAGCTCTCAGATCTACACCTTTCATAGATTATCTTAGCCCATGTTAGCTATAATGTCTGACCTATTATAGATTATCTTTGCCAATGTTAGCTATCAGATCTAGACCTTTCATGGATTATCTTAGTCAATGTTAGCTATCAGGTATAGACCATTCATAGATGATCTTAGCCAATGTTACCTATCAAGTCTTGACCTTTAATAGATTATCTTAGCCAATGTTAGCTAGCAGGTCTAGACCTTTAATAGATTATCTTAGCCAATGTTAGCTATCAGATCTACACCTTTCATATATTATCTTAGCCCATGTTAGCTAGCAGGTCTAGACCTTTTATAGATAATCTTAGCCAATGTTAGCTAGCAGGTCTAGACCTTTTATAGATAATCTTAGCCAATGTTAGCTAGCAGGTCTAGACCTTTAATAGATTATCTTAGCCAATGTTAGCTAGCAGGTCTAGAACTTTAATAGATTATCTTAGTCAATGTTAGCTAACAGGTCTAGACCTTTAATAGATTATCTTAGCCAATGTTAGCTATCAGATCTACACCTTTCATAGATTATCTTAGCCAATGTTAGCTATCAGGTCTAGACCTTTAACAGATTTTCTAGGCCATTGTTAGCTATCGGATCTAGATATTTATATATTATCTTAGCCAATGTTAGCTCTCAGGTCTAGACCTTTAATATATTATCTTAGCCCATGTTAGCTATCAAGTCTAGACCTTTAATAGATTATATTAGCCAATGTTAGCTATCAGGTCTAGACCATTTATAGATTATCATAGCCAATGTTGACTCAGGTCTAGACCTTTAATAGATTATCTTAGCCAATGTTAGCTCTGAGGTCTAGACCTTTCATAAATTATCTTAGCCAATGTTAGCTATCAGGTCTAGATCTTTTATAGATTATCTTAGCCCATGTTAGTTATCAGGTCTAGACCTTTAATATATTATCATAGCCAATGTTAGCTATCAGGTCTAGACCTTTAATAAATTATCTTAGCCAATGTTAGCTATCAGATCTAGACCTTTTATAAATTATCTTAGCCCATGTAAGCTATCAGGTCTAGACCTTTCATAGATTATCTTAGCCAGTGTTACCTATTATGTCTAGACCTTTCATAGATTATCTTAGCCAATGTTAGCTCTCAGGTATAAACCTTTTATAAATTATCGTAGCCAATGTTAGCTATCAGGTATAAACCATTTATAGATTATCTTAGCCAATGTTAGCTATCAGATCTAGACCTTTAATAAATTATCTTAGCCAATGTTAGCTATCAGATCTAGACCTTTCATAGATTATCTTAGCCCATGTTAGCCATCAGATCTAGACCTTTAATAGATTATCTTAACCCATGTTAGCTATCAAGTCTAGACCTTTAATAGATTATCTTAGCCCATGTTACCTATTATGTCTAGACCTTTCATAGATTATCTTAGCCAATGTTAGCTCTCAGGTCTAGACCTTTTATAAATGATCGTAGCCAATGTTGGCTATCAGGTATAGACCATTTATAGATTATCTTAGCCAATGTTAGCTATCAGGTCTAGACCTTTTATATATTATCATAGCCAATGTTAGCTGTAAGGTCTAGACCTTTAATAGATTGTCTTAGCCCATGTTAGCTATCAGGTCTAGACCTTTCATAGATTATCCTAGCCAATGTTAGCTATCAGATCTACACCTTTCATAGATTATCTTAGCCCATGTTAGCTATCAGGACTTGACCTTTTATAGATTATCTTAGCCAATGTTAGCTCTCAGATCTAGACCTTCAATAGATTATCTTAGCCAATGTTAGCTATCAAGTATTGACCTTTCATAGATTATCTTAGCCAATGTTAGCTATCAGATCTAGACCTTTTATAGATTATCTTAGCCGATGTTAGCAATGAAGTCTAGACCTTTAATAGATTATCTGAGCCAATGTTAGCTATCAGGTCTAGAACTTTTATATATTATCTTAGCCATGTTAGATAGCAGGTCTAGACCTTTTATAGATTATCTTAGCCAATGTTTTCTAGCAGGTCTAGACCTTTTATAGGTTATCTTAGCCAATGTTAGCTATCAGGTCCTGACCTTTAATAGATTATCTTAGCCAATGTTAGCTATCAGATCTACACCTTTCATAGATTATCTTAGTCAATGTTAGATTTCAGGTCTAGACCTTTAACAGATTTTCTAGGCCAATGTTAGCTATCGGATCTAGATTTTTATAGATTATATTAGCCAATGTTAGCTATCAGTTCTAGACCATTAATAGATTATCATAGCCAATGTTGAATCAGGTCTAGACCTTTCATAGATTATCTTAGCCAATGTTAGCGCTGAGGTCTAGACCTTTCATAAATTATCTTAGCCAATGTTAGCTATCAGGTCTAGATCTTTTATAGATTATCTTAGCCAATGTTAGTTATCAGGTCTAGACCTTTAATAGATTATCATTGCCAATGTTAGCTATCAGGTCTAGACCTTTAATAAATTATCTTAGCCAATGTTAGCTATCAGATGTAGACCTTTTATAAATTATCTTAGCCCATGTAAGCTATCAGGTCTAGACCTTTCATAGATTATCTTAGCCAGTGTTACCTATTATGTCTAGACCTTTCATAGATTATCTTAGCCAATGTTAGCTCTCAGGTATAAACCTTTTATAAATTATCGTAGCCAATGTTAGCTATCAGGTATAGACCATTTATAGATTATCTTAGCCAATGTTAGCTATCAGATCTAGACCTTTAATAAATTATCTTAGCCAATGTTAGCTATCAGATCTAGACCTTTCATAGATTATCTTAGCCCATGTTAGCTATCAGATCTAGACCTTTAATAGATTATCTTAGCCCATGTTAGCTATCAAGTCTAGACCTTTAATAGATTATCTTAGCCCATGTTACCTATTATGTCTAGACCTTTCATAGATTATCTTAGCCAATGTTAGCTCTCAGGTCTAGACCTTTTATAAATGATCGTAGCCAATGTTGGCTATCAGGCATAGACCATTTATAGATTATCTTAGCCAATGTTAGCTATCAGGTCTAGACCTTTTATATATTATCATAGCCAATGTTAGCTGTAAGGTCTATACCTTTAATAGATTGTCTTAGCCCATGTTAGCTATCAGGTCTAGACCTTTCATAGATTATCTTAGCCAATGTTAGCTATCAGATCTACACCTTTCATAGATTATCTTAGCCCATGTTAGCTATCAGGACTTGACCTTTTATAGATTATCTTAGCCAATGTTAGCTCCCAGATCTAGACATTTAATAGATTATCTTAGCCAATGTTAGCTCTCAAGTATTGACCTTTCATAGATTATCTTAGCCAATGTTAGCTATCAGATCTAGACCTTTTATAGATTATCTTAGCCCATGTTAGCTATCAAGTCTAGACCTTTAATAGATTATCTTAGCCCATGTTAGCTATCAGGTCTAGACCTTTAATAGATTATCTGAGCCAATGTTAGCTATCAGGACTAGACCTTTTATATATTATCTTAGCCATGTTAGATAGCAGGTCTAGACCTTTTATAGATTATCTTAGCCAATGTTTTCTAGCAGGTCTAGACCTTTTATAGGTTATCTTAGCCAATGTTAGCTATCAGGTCTTGACCTTTAATAGATTATCTTAGCCTATGTTAGCTATCAGATCTACACCTTTCATAGATTATCTTTGCCAATGTTAGATTTCAGGTCTAGACCTTTAACAGATTTTCTAGGCCAATGTTAGCTATCGGATCTAGATTTTTATATATTATCTTAGCCAATGTTAGCTATCAGTTCTAGACCATTAATAGATTATCTTAGCCAATGTTGACTCAGGTCTAGACCTTGAATAGCTTATCTTAGCCAATGTTAGCTCTCAGGTCTAGACCTTTTATAAATTATCGTAGCCAATGTTAGCTATCAGGTATAGACCATTTATAGATTATCTTAGCCAGTGTTAGCTATCAAGGTCTAGATCTTTTATAGATTATCTTAGCCCATGTTAGTTATCAGGTCTAGACCTTTCATAGATTATCATAGCCAATGTTAGCTATCAGGTCTAGACCTTTAATAGATTATCTTAGCCAATGTTAGCTATCAGATCTAGACCTATTATAAATTATCTTAGCCCATGTTAGCTATCAGGTCTAGACCATTTATAGATTATCTTAGCCAATGTTAGCTATCAGGTCTAGACCTTTAATAGATTGTCTTAGCCCATGTTAGCCATCAGGTCTAGACCTTTCATAGATTATTTTAGCCAATGTTAGCTATCAGATCTACACCTTTCATAGATTATCTTAGCCCATGTTAGCTATTAGGTCTTGACCTTTTATAGATTATCTTAGCCAATGTTAGCTATCAGATCTAGACCTTTCATGGATTATCTTAGCCAATATTAGCTATCAGGTATAGACCATTCATAGATGATCTTAGCCAATGTTAGCTATCAAGTCTTGACCTTTAATAGATTATCTTAGCCAATGTTAGCTATCAGATCTAGACCTTTTATAGATTATCTTAGCCAATGTTAGCTATCAGATCTAGACCTTTTATTGATTATCTTAGCCAATGTTAGCTATCAGATCTAGATCTTTCATAGATTATCTTAGCCCATGTTAGCTATCAGGTTTAGACCTTTTATAGATTATCTTAGCGAATGTTAGCTATCAGGTCTGGACCATATATAGATTATCCTAGCCAATGTTAGCTATCAGGTATAGACCATTTATAGATTATCTTAGCCAATGTTAGCTATCAGGTCTATACCTTTCATAGATTATCTTAGCCAATGTTAGCTCTCAGGTCTAGACCTTTAATAAATAATATTTCCCCATGTTAGCTATCAGGTCTAGACCTTTTATAGATTATCTTAGCCAATGTTAGCTATCAGATCTAGATCTTTCATAGATTATCTTAGCCAATGTTAGCTATCAGGTATAGACCATTTATATATTATCCTAGCCAATGTTAGCTATCCGGCCTAGACCATTTATAGATTATCCTAGCTAATGTTAGCTATCATGTCTAGACCCTTTATAGATTATCTTAGCCAATGTTGACTCAGGTCTAGACCTTTCATAGATTATTTTAGCCAATGTTAGCTCTCAGGTCTAGACCTTTTACAAATTATCGTAGCCAATGTTAGCTATCAGGTCTAGACCTTTCATAGATTATCTTAGCCAATGTTAGTTCTCAGGTCTAAACCTTTTATAAATTACCGTAGCCAATGTTAGCTATCATTTCTAGACCTTTAATAGATTAGCTTATCCAATGTTAGCTATCAGGTCTAGATCTTTTATAGATTATCTTAGTCCATGTTAGTTATCAGGTCTAGACCTTTCATAGATTATCTTAGACAATGTTAGCTATCAGGTCTAGACCTTTCATAGATTATCTTAGCCAATGTTAGCTATCTAGAACTTTCGTAGATTATCTTAGGCCATGTTAGCTATCTGGTCTAAACCTTTCTTAAATTATCTTAGGCCATGTTAGCTATCAGGTCTAAACCTTTCATAAATTATCTTAGCCCATGTTAGCTATCTGGTCTAGACCTTTTATATATTATCTTAGCCCATGTTAGCTATCAATCTAGACCTTTTATATATTATCTTAGACAATGTTAGCTATCAGGTCTAGACATTTCATAGATTATCTTAGCCAGTGTTAGTTATCAGGTCTAGAACCTTTATAGATTATCTTAGCCCATGTTAGCTATCAGGTCTAGACCTTTCATAGATTATCTTAGCCAATGTTAGCTATCAGGTCTAGACCTTTCATAGATTATCTGAACCAATTGTAGTTATCAGGTCTAGAACTTTTATAGATTATCTTAGCCCATGTTAGCTATCAGGTCTAGACCTTTCATAGATTATCTTATCAAATGTTAGTTATCAAGTCTAGATCTTTTATAGATTATCTTAGCCAATGTTAGCTATCAGGTCTAGACCTTTTATAAATTATCTTAGCCAATGTTAGCTATCATGTCTAGACCTTTTATAAATTATCTTAGCCAATATTAGCTAGCAGGTCATAGATTATCTTAGCCAATGTTAGCTATCAGGTCTAGACCTTTAATAGATTATCTTACCCAATGTTAGCTATCAGGTCTAGACCTTTTATAGATTATTTTAGCCCATGTTAGTTATCAGTCTAGACCTTTCATATATTATCTTAGCCCATGTTAGCTATTATGTCAAGACCTTTTATATAATATCTTAGCCCATGTTAGCTATCAGGTCTAGACCTTTTATAGATTATCTTAGCCAATGTTAGCTATCAGGTCTAGACCTTTCATACATTATCTTAGCCCATGTTAGCTATCAGGTCTAGACCTTTCATAGATTATCTTAGACCATGTTAGCTATCAGGTCTAGACCTTTAATATATTATCTTAGCCCATGTTAGCTATCAAGTCTAGACCTTTCATAGATTATCTTAGCCCATGTTAGTTATCAGGTGTAGACCTTTAATAGATTATCTTAGCCCATGTTAGCTATCAGGTCTAGACCTTTTATATATCATCTTAGCCCATGTTAACTAGCAGGTCTAGACCTTTTATAGATTATGTTAGCCAATGTTACCTAGCAGGTCTAGACCTTTAATAGATTATCTTAGCCAATGTTATCTATCAGGTCTAGACCTTTTATATATTATCTTAGACAATATTAGTTATCAGGTCTAGACCTTTTATAGATTATCTTAGCCAATGTTAGCTCTCAGGTCTAGACCTTTCATAGATTATCTTAGACAATGTTAGCTCTCAGGTCTAGAACTTTAATAGAGTATCTTAGCCAATGTTAGCTATCACGTCTTGACCTTTAATAGATTAAATTAGCCAATGTTAGCTAGCAGGTCTAGACCTTTAATAGATTATATTAGCCCATGTTAGCTGTCAGGTCTAGACCTTTCATAGATTATCTTAGCCAATGTTAGCTATCAGGTCTAGACCTTTCATAGATTATCTTAGCCAATGTTAGCTATCATGTCTAGACCTTTTATAGATTATCTTAGCCAATGTTAGCTATCAGGTGTAGACCTTTATATATTATCTTAGCCAATGTTAGCTATCATGTCTAGACCTTTTATATATTATCATAGCCCATGTTAGCTATCAGGTCTAGACCTTTTATAGTTTATCTTAGCCCATGTTAGTTATCAGGTGTAGACCTTTAATAGATTATCTTAGCCCATGTTAGCTATCAGGTCTAGACCTTTTATAGATTATCTTAGCCAATGTTACCTAGCAGGTCTAGACCTTTTATAGATTATCTTAGCCAATGTTATCTATCAGGTCTAGACCTTTTTTATATTATCTTAGACCATGTTAGTTATCAGGTCTAGACCTTTTATAGATTATCTTAGCCAATGTTAGCTTTCAGGTCTAGACCTTTCATAGATTATCTTAGGCAATGTTAGCTCTCAGGTCTAGACCTTTAATAGAGTATCTTAGCCAATGTTAGGTATCAGGTCTAGACCTTTAATAGATTATGTTAGCCAATGTTACCTAGCAGGTCTAGACCTTTAATAGATTATCTTAGCCAATGTTAGCTATCAGGTCTAGACCTTTAATAGATTATCTTAGCCAATGTTAGCTAGCAGGTCTAGACCTTTAATAGATTATCTTAGCCCATGTTAGCTATCAGGTCTAGACCTTTTATATATTATCTTAGCCAATGTTAGCTATCAGGTCTAGACCTTTCATAGATTATCTTAGACAGTGTTAGCTATCAGGTCTAGACCTTTCATAGATTATATTAGCCAATTTCAGCTATCAGGTCTAGACCTTTAATAGATTATCTTAGACAATGTTAGCTAGCGGGTCTAGACCTTTTATATATTATCTTAGCCCATGTTATGTATCATGTCTAGACCTTTAATAGATTATCTTAGCCCATGTTATGTATCAGGTCTAGACCTTTCAAAGATTATCTTATCCAATGTTAGCTATCAGGTCTAGACCTTTCATAGATTACATTAGCCAATGCTAGCTATCAGGTCTAGACCTTTTATTGATTATCTTAGCCAATGTTAGCTATCAGGTCTAGACCTTTAATAGATTATCTTAGCCAATGTTAGCTATCAGGTCTAGACCTTTCATAGATTATATTAGCCAATGTTAGCTATCAGGTCTAGACCTTTCATAGATTATCTTAGCCAATGTTAGCTATCAGGTCTAGACCTTTTATTGATTATCTTAGCCCATGTTAGCTATCTGGTCTAGACCTTTAATAAATTATCTTAGCCAATGTTAGCTAGCAGGTGTAGACCTTTATATATTATCTTAGCCAATGTTAGCTATCATGTCTAGACCTTTTATATATTATCATAGCCCATGTTAGCTATCAGGTCTAGACCTTTAATAGTTTATCTTAGCCCATATTAGTTATCAGGTGTAGACCTTTAATAGATTATCTTAGCCCATGTTAGCTATCAGGTCTAGACCTTTCATAGATTATCTTAGCCCATGTTAGATATCAGATCTAGACCTTTCAAAGATTATCTTATCCATTGTTAGTTATTAGGTCTAGATCTTTTATAGATTATCTTAGCCAATGTTAGCTATCAATCTAGACCTTTTATAGATTATCTTAGCCAATGTTAGCTATCAGGTCTAGACCTTTTATAAATTATCTTAGCCAGTGTTAGCTATCAGGTCTAGACCTTTTATAAATTATCTTAGTCAATATTAGCTAGCATGTCTAGACTTTTATATATTATCTTAACCAATGTTAGCTATCAATCTAGACCTTTTATAGATTATCTTAGCCAATGTTAGCTATCAGGTCTAGACCTTTCATAGATTATCTTAGCCAATGATAGCTATCAGGTCTAGACCTTTCATAGATTATCTTAGCCAATGTTAGTTATCATGTCTAGAACTTTTATAGATTATCTCAGCCCATGTTAGTTATCAGTCTAGACCTTTCATAGATTTTCTTAGCCCATGTTAGCTATCAGATCTAGAACTTGTATAGATTATCTTAGCCAATGTTAGCTATCAGGTCTAGACCTTTCATAGATTATCTTATCCAATGTTAGTTATCAGGTCTAGATCTTTTAGAGATTATCTTAACCAATGTTAGCTACCTTTTATAAATTATCTTAGCCAATGTTAGCTAGCGGGTCTAGACCTTTTATATATTATCTTAGCCCATGTTATGTATCATGTCTAGACCTTTTATAGATTATCTTAGCCCATGTTATGTATCAGGTCTAGACCTTTCAAAGATTATCTTATCCAATGTTAGCTATCAGGTCTAGACCTTTCATAGATTACATTAGCCAATGCTAGCTATCAGGTCTAGACCTTTTATTGATTATCTTAGCCAATGTTAGCTATCAGGTCTAGACCTTTAATAGATTATCTTAGCCAATGTTAGCTATCAGGTCTAGACCTTTCATAGATTATATTAGCCAATGTTAGCTATCAGGTCTAGACCTTTCATAGATTATCTTAGCCAATGTTAGCTATCAGGTCTAGACCTTTTATTGATTATCTTAGCCCATGTTAGCTATCTGGTCTAGACCTTTAATAAATTATCTTAGCCAATGTTAGCTAGCAGGTGTAGACCTTTATATATTATCTTAGCCAATGTTAGCTATCATGTCTAGACCTTTTATATATTATCATAGCCCATGTTAGCTATCAGGTCTAGACCTTTAATAGTTTATCTTAGCCCATATTAGTTATCAGGTGTAGACCTTTAATAGATTATCTTAGCCCATGTTAGCTATCAGGTCTAGACCTTTCATAGATTATCTTAGCCCATGTTAGATATCAGATCTAGACCTTTCAAAGATTATCTTATCCATTGTTAGTTATTAGGTCTAGATCTTTTATAGATTATCTTAGCCAATGTTAGCTATCAATCTAGACCTTTTATAGATTATCTTAGCCAATGTTAGCTATCAGGTCTAGACCTTTTATAAATTATCTTAGCCAGTGTTAGCTATCAGGTCTAGACCTTTTATAAATTATCTTAGTCAATATTAGCTAGCATGTCTAGACTTTTATATATTATCTTAACCAATGTTAGCTATCAATCTAGACCTTTTATAGATTATCTTAGCCAATGTTAGCTATCAGGTCTAGACCTTTCATAGATTATCTTAGCCAATGATAGCTATCAGGTCTAGACCTTTCATAGATTATCTTAGCCAATGTTAGTTATCATGTCTAGAACTTTTATTGATTATCTCAGCCCATGTTAGTTATCAGTCTAGACCTTTCATAGATTTTCTTAGCCCATGTTAGCTATCAGATCTAGAACTTGTATAGATTATCTTAGCCAATGTTAGCTATCAGGTTTAGACCTTTCATAGATTATCTTATCCAATGTTAGTTATCAGGTCTAGAACATTTATAGATTATCTTAGCCCATGTTAGTTATCAGTCTAGAACTTTTATAGATTACCTTAGCCCATGTTAGCTATCAGGTCTAGACCTTTCATAGATTATCTTATCCAATGTTAGTTATCAGGTCTAGATCTTTTAGAGATTATCTTAACCAATGTTAGCTACCTTTTATAAATTATCGTAGCCAATGTTAGCTATCATGTCTAGATCTTTTATAAATTATCTTAGCCAATATTAGCCAGCAGGTCTAGACTTTTATATATTATCTTTGCCAATGTTAGATCTCATGTCTAGACCTTTAATATATTATCTTAGCCAATGTTAGCTATCAGGTCTAGACCTTTTATATATTATCTTAGCCCATGTTAGCTATCAATCTAGACCTTTTATATATTATCTTAGCCAATGTTAGCTATCAGGTCTAGACCTGTAATAGATTATCTTATCCAATGTTAGTTATCAGGTCTAGATCTTTTATAGATTATCTTAACCAATGTTAGCTATCAGGTCTAGACCTTTTATAAATTATCTTAGCCAATATTAGCCGGCAGGTCTAGACTTTTATAGATTATCTTAGCCAATGTTAGCTATCATGTCTAGACCTTTTATTTATTATATTAGCCCATGTTAGCTATCAGGTCTAGACCTTTTATAGATTATCTTAGCTAATGTTAGCTATCAATCTAGACCTTTTATATATTATCTTAGCCAATGTTAGCTATCAGGTCTAGACCTTTCATAGATTATCTTAGCCCATGTTAGCTATCAGGTCTAGACCTTTTATAGATTATCTTAGCCAATGTTAGCTATCAGGTCTAGACCTTTCATAGATTATCTTATCCAATGTTAGTTATTAGCTCTAGATCTTTTATAGATTATCTTAGCCAATGTTAGCTATCCGGTCTAGACCTTTTATAAATTATCTTAGCCAATGTTAGCTATCAGGTCTAGACCTTTTATAAATTATCTTAGTCAATATTAGCTAGAAGGTCTAGACTTTTATATATTATCTTAGCCAATGCTAGCTATCAATCTAGACCTTTTATTGATTATCTTAGCCAATGTTAGCTATCAGGTCTAGACCTTTCATAGATTATCTTAGCCAATGTTAGCTATCAATCTAGACCTTTTATAGATTATCTTAGCCCATGTTAGCTATCATGTCGAGACCTTTTATATATTATCTTAGCTCATGTTAGCTATCAGGTCTAGACCTTTTATAGATTATCTTAGCCAATGTTAGCTAACAATCTAGACCTTTTATATATTATCTTAGCCAATGTTAGCTATCAGGTCTAGACCTTTTATAAATTATCTTAGCTCATGTTAGCTATCAGGTCTAGACCTTTTATATATTATCTTATCCAATGTTAGTTATCAGGTCTAGATCTTTTATAGATTATCTTAACCAATGTTAGCTATCAGGTCTAGACCTTTTATAAATTATCTTAGCCAATGTTAGCTATCATGTCTAGACCTTTTATAAATTATCTTAGCCAATATTAGCCAGCAGGTGTAGACTTTTATAGATTATCTTAGCCAATGATAGCTATCAGGTCTAGACCTTTCATAGATTATCTTAGCCAATGATAGCTATCAGGTCTAGACCTTTCATAGATTATCTTAGCCAATGTTAGTTATCATGTCTAGAACTTTTATAGATTATCTCAGCCCATGTTAGTTATCAGTCTAGGCCTTTCATAGATTTTCTTAGCCCATGTTAGCTATCAGATCTAGAACTTGTATAGATTATCTTAGCCAATGTTAGCTATCAGGTCTAGACCTTTCATAGATTATCTGAACGAATGTTAGTTATCAGGTCTAGAACATTTATAGATTATCTTAGCCCATGTTAGTTATCAGTCTAGAACTTTTATAGATTACCTTAGCCCATGTTAGCTATCAGGTCTAGACCTTTCATAGATTATCTTATCCAATGTTAGTTATCAGGTCTAGATCTTTTAGAGATTATCTTAACCAATGTTAGCTACCTTTTATAAATTATCGTAGCCAATGTTAGCTATCATGTCTAGATCTTTTATAAATTATCTTAGCCAATATTAGCCAGCAGGTCTAGACTTTTATATATTATCTTAGCCAATGTTAGATCTCATGTCTAGACCTTTAATATATTATCTTAGCCAATGTTAGCTATCAGGTCTAGACCTTTTATATATTATCTTAGCCAATGTTAGCTATCAATCTAGACCTTTGATATATTATCTTAGCCAATGTTAGCTATCAGGTCTAGACCTGTAATAGATTATCTTATCCAATGTTAGTTATCAGGTCTAGATCTTTTATAGATTATCTTAACCAATGTTAGCTATCAGGTCTACACCTTTTATAAATTATCTTAGCCAATGTTAGCTATCATGTCTAGACCTTTTATAAATTATCTTAGCCAATATTAGCCAGCAGGTCTAGACTTTTATAGATTATCTTTGCCAATGTTAGCTATCATGTCTAGACCTTTTATATATTATATTAGCCCATGTTAGCTATCAGGTCTAGACCTTTTATAGATTATCTTAGCCAATGTTAGCTATCAATCTAGACCTTTTATATATTATCTTAGCCAATGTTAGCTATCAGGTCTAGACCTTTTATAGATTATCTTAGCCCATGTTAGCTATCAGGTCTAGACCTTTAATAGATTATCTTAGCCAATGTTAGCTATCAGGTCTAGACCTTTCATAGATTATCTTAGCCAATGTTAGTTATCATGTCTAGAACTTTTATAGATTATCTCAGCCCATGTTAGTTATCAGTCTAGACCTTTCATAGATTTTCTTAGCCCATGTTAGCTATCAGATCTAGAACTTGTATAGATTATCTTAGCCAATGTTAGCTATCAGGTCTAGACCTTTCATAGATTATCTGAACGAATGTTAGTTATCAGGTCTAGAACATTTATAGATTATCTTAGCCCATGTTAGTTATCAGTCTAGAACTTTTATAGATTACCTTAGCCCATGTTAGCTATCAGGTCTAGACCTTTCATAGATTATCTTATCCAATGTTAGTTATCAGGTCTAGATCTTTTAGAGATTATCTTAACCAATGTTAGCTACCTTTTATAAATTATCGTAGCCAATGTTAGCTATCATGTCTAAATCTTTTATAAATTATCTTAGCCAATATTAGCCAGCAGGTCTAGACTTTATATATTATCTTAGCCAATGTTAGATCTCATGTCTAGACCTTTAATATATTATCTTAGCCAATGTTAGCTATCAGGTCTAGACCTGTAATAGATTATCTTATCCAATGTTAGTTATCAGGTCTAGATCTTTTATAGATTATCTTAACCAATGTTATCTATCAGGTCTAGACCTTTTATAAATTATCTTAGCCAATATTAGCCGGCAGGTCTAGACTTTTATAGATTATCTTAGCCAATGTTAGCTATCATGTCTAGACCTTTTATTTATTATATTAGCCCATGTTAGCTATCAGGTCTAGACCTTTTATAGATTATCTTAGCCAATGTTAGCTATCAATCTAGACCTTTTATATATTATCTTAGCCAATGTTAGCTATCAGGTCTAGACCTTTCATAGATTATCTTAGCCCATGTTAGCTATCAGGTCTAGACCTTTTATAGATTATCTTAGCCAATGTTAGCTATCAGGTCTAGACCTTTCATAGATTATCTTATCCAATGTTAGTTATTAGCTCTAGATCTTTTATAGATTATCTTAGCCAATGTTAGCTATCCGGCCTAGACCTTTTATAAATTATCTTAGCCAATGTTAGCTATCAGGTCTAGACCTTTTATAAATTATCTTAGTCAATATTAGCTAGAAGGTCTAGACTTTTATATATTATCTTAGCCAATGCTAGCTATCAATCTAGACCTTTTATTGATTATCTTAGCCAATGTTAGCTATCAGGTCTAGACCTTTCATAGATTATCTTAGCCAATGTTAGCTATCAATCTAGACCTTTTATAGATTATCTTAGCCCATGTTAGCTATCATGTCTAGACCTTTTATATATTATCTTAGCTCATGTTAGCTATCAGGTCTAGACCTTTTATAGATTATCTTAGCCAATGTTAGCTAACAATCTAGACCTTTTATATATTATCTTAGCCAATGTTAGCTATCAGGTCTAGACCTTTTATAAATTATCTTAGCTCATGTTAGCTATCAGGTCAAGACCTTTTATATATTATCTTATCCAATGTTAGTTATCAGGTCTAGATCTTTTATAGATTATCTTAACCAATGTTAGCTATCAGGTCTAGACCTTTTATAAATTATCTTAGCCAATGTTAGCTATCATGTCTAGACCTTTTATAAATTATCTTAGCCAATATTAGCCAGCAGGTCTAGACTTTTATAGATTATCTTAGCCAATGATAGCTATCAGGTCTAGACCTTTCATAGATTATCTTAGCCAATGATAGCTATCAGGTCTAGACCTTTCATAGATTATCTTAGCCAATGTTAGTTATCATGTCTAGAACTTTTATAGATTATCTCAGCCCATGTTAGTTATCAGTCTAGACTTTTCATAGATTTTCTTAGCCCATGTTAGCTATCAGATCTAGAACTTGTATAGATTATCTTAGCCAATGTTAGCTATCAGGTCTAGACCTTTCATAGATTATCTGAACGAATGTTAGTTATCAGGTCTAGAACATTTATAGATTATCTTAGCCCATGTTAGTTATCAGTCTAGAACTTTTATAGATTACCTTAGCCCATGTTAGCTATCAGGTCTAGACCTTTCATAGATTATCTTATCCAATGTTAGTTATCAGGTCTAGATCTTTTAGAGATTATCTTAACCAATGTTAGCTACCTTTTATAAATTATCGTAGCCAATGTTAGCTATCATGTCTAGATCTTTTATAAATTATCTTAGCCAATATTAGCCAGCAGGTCTAGACTTTTATATATTATCTTAGCCAATGTTAGATCTCATGTCTAGACCTTTAATATATTATCTTAGCCAATGTTAGCTATCAGGTCTAGACCTTTTATATATTATCTTAGCCAATGTTAGCTATCAATCTAGACCTTTGATATATTATCTTAGCCAATGTTAGCTATCAGGTCTAGACCTGTAATAGATTATCTTATCCAATGTTAGTTATCAGGTCTAGATCTTTTATAGATTATCTTAACCAATGTTAGCTATCAGGTCTACACCTTTTATAAATTATCTTAGCCAATGTTAGCTATCATGTCTAGACCTTTTATAAATTATCTTAGCCAATATTAGCCAGCAGGTCTAGACTTTTATAGATTATCTTTGCCAATGTTAGCTATCATGTCTAGACCTTTTATATATTATATTAGCCCATGTTAGCTATCAGGTCTAGACCTTTTATAGATTATCTTAGCCAATGTTAGCTATCAATCTAGACCTTTTATATATTATCTTAGCCAATGTTAGCTATCAGGTCTAGACCTTTTATAGATTATCTTAGCCCATGTTAGCTATCAGGTCTAGACCTTTTATAGATTATCTTAGCCAATGTTAGCTATCAGGTCTAGACCTTTCATAGATTATCTTAGCCAATGTTAGTTATCATGTCTAGAACTTTTATAGATTATCTCAGCCCATGTTAGTTATCAGTCTAGACCTTTCATAGATTTTCTTAGCCCATGTTAGCTATCAGATCTAGAACTTGTATAGATTATCTTAGCCAATGTTAGCTATCAGGTCTAGACCTTTCATAGATTATCTGAACGAATGTTAGTTATCAGGTCTAGAACATTTATAGATTATCTTAGCCCATGTTAGTTATCAGTCTAGAACTTTTATAGATTACCTTAGCCCATGTTAGCTATCAGGTCTAGACCTTTCATAGATTATCTTATCCAATGTTAGTTATCAGGTCTAGATCTTTTAGAGATTATCTTAACCAATGTTAGCTACCTTTTATAAATTATCGTAGCCAATGTTAGCTATCATGTCTAAATCTTTTATAAATTATCTTAGCCAATATTAGCCAGCAGGTCTAGACTTTATATATTATCTTAGCCAATGTTAGATCTCATGTCTAGACCTTTAATATATTATCTTAGCCAATGTTAGCTATCAGGTCTAGACCTTTTATATATTATCTTAGCCCATGTTAGCTATCAATCTAGACCTTTTATATATTATCTTAGCCAATGTTAGCTACCAGGTCTAGATCTGTAATAGATTATCTTATCCAATGTAAGTTATCAGGTCTAGATCTTTTATAGATTATCTTAACCAATGTTAGCTATCAGGTCTAGACCTTTCATAAATTATCTTAGCCAATGTTAGCTATCATGTCTAGACCTTTTATAAATTATCTTAGCCAATATTAGCCAGCAGGTCTAGACTTTTATAGATTATCTTAGCCAATGTTAGCTATCATGTCTAGACCTTTTATATATTATATTAGCCCATGTTAGCTATCAGGTCTAGACCTTTTATAGATTATCTTAGCCAATGTTAGCTATCAATCTAGACCTTTTATATATTATCTTAGCCAATGTTAGCTATCAGGTCTAGACCTTTTATAAATTATCTTAGCCCATGTTAGCTATCAGGTCTAGACCTTTTATAGATTATCTTAGCCAATGTTAGCTATCAGGTCTAGACCTTTCATAGATTATCTTATCCAATGTTAGTTATTAGCTCTAGATCTTTTATAGATTATTTTAGCCAATGTTAGCTATTCGGTCTAGACCTTTTATAAATTATCTTAGCCAATGTTAGCTATCAGGTCTAGACCTTTAATAAATTATCTTAGTCAGTATTAGCTAGAAGGTCTAGACTTTTATATATTATCTTAGCCAATGTTAGCTATCAATCTAGACCTTTTATTGATTATCTTAGCCAATGTTAGCTATCAGGTCTAGACCTTTTATAGATTATCTTAGCCAATGTTAGCTATCAATCTAGACCTTTTATAGATTATCTTAGCCCATGTTAGCTATCATGTCTAGACCTTTTATATATTATCTTAGCTCATGTTAGCTATCAGGTCTAGACCTTTAATAGATTATCTTAGCCAATGTTAGCTAACAATCTAGACCTTTTATATATTATCTTAGCCAATGTTAGCTATCAGGTCTAGACCTTTTATAAATTATCTTAGCTCATGCTAGCTATCAGGTCTAGACCTTTTATAGATTATCTTAGCCAATGTTAGCTATCAGGTCTAGACCTTTCATAGATTATCTTAGCCAATGTTAGATATTAGGTCTAGACCTTTCATAGATTATCTTAACCAATGTTAGTTATCAGGTCTAGAACATTTATAGATTATCTTAGCCCATGTTAGTTATCAGTCTAGAACTTTTATAGATTACCTTAGCCCATGTTAGCTATCAGGTCTAGACCTTTCATAGATTATCTTATCCAATGTTAGTTATCAGGTCTAGATCTTTTAGAGATTATCTTAACCAATGTTAGCTACCTTTTATAAATTATCGTAGCCAATGTTAGCTATCATGTCTAAATCTTTTATAAATTATCTTAGCCAATATTAGCCAGCAGGTCTAGACTTTATATATTATCTTAGCCAATGTTAGATCTCATGTCTAGACCTTTAATATATTATCTTAGCCAATGTTAGCTATCAGGTCTAGACCTTTTATATATTATCTTAGCCCATGTTAGCTATCAATCTAGACCTTTTATATATTATCTTAGCCAATGTTAGCTACCAGGTCTAGATCTGTAATAGATTATCTTATCCAATGTAAGTTATCAGGTCTAGATCTTTTATAGATTATCTTAACCAATGTTAGCTATCAGGTCTAGACCTTTCATAAATTATCTTAGCCAATGTTAGCTATCATGTCTAGACCTTTTATAAATTATCTTAGCCAATATTAGCCAGCAGGTCTAGACTTTTATAGATTATCTTAGCCAATGTTAGCTATCATGTCTAGACCTTTTATATATTATATTAGCCCATGTTAGCTATCAGGTCTAGACCTTTTATAGATTATCTTAGCCAATGTTAGCTATCAATCTAGACCTTTTATATATTATCTTAGCCAATGTTAGCTATCAGGTCTAGACCTTTTATAAATTATCTTAGCCCATGTTAGCTATCAGGTCTAGACCTTTTATAGATTATCTTAGCCAATGTTAGCTATCAGGTCTAGACCTTTCATAGATTATCTTATCCAATGTTAGTTATTAGCTCTAGATCTTTTATAGATTATTTTAGCCAATGTTAGCTATTCGGTCTAGACCTTTTATAAATTATCTTAGCCAATGTTAGCTATCAGGTCTAGACCTTTAATAAATTATCTTAGTCAGTATTAGCTAGAAGGTCTAGACTTTTATATATTATCTTAGCCAATGTTAGCTATCAATCTAGACCTTTTATTGATTATCTTAGCCAATGTTAGCTATCAGGTCTAGACCTTTTATAGATTATCTTAGCCAATGTTAGCTATCAATCTAGACCTTTTATAGATTATCTTAGCCCATGTTAGCTATCATGTCTAGACCTTTTATATATTATCTTAGCTCATGTTAGCTATCAGGTCTAGACCTTTAATAGATTATCTTAGCCAATGTTAGCTAACAATCTAGACCTTTTATATATTATCTTAGCCAATGTTAGCTATCAGGTCTAGACCTTTTATAAATTATCTTAGCTCATGCTAGCTATCAGGTCTAGACCTTTTATAGATTATCTTAGCCAATGTTAGCTATCAGGTCTAGACCTTTCATAGATTATCTTAGCCAATGTTAGATATTAGGTCTAGACCTTTCATAGATTATCTTAACCAATGTTAGTTATCAGGCCTAGAACTTTTATGGATTATCTTAGCCCATGTTAGTTATCAGTTTAGACCTTTCATAGATTATCTTAGCCCATGTTAGCTATTAGGTCTAGACCTTTTATATATTATCTTAGCCAATGTTAGTTATCAGGTCTAGACCTTTTATAGATTGTCTTAGCCAATGTTAGCTATCAGGTCTAGACCTTTCATAGATTATGTTGGTCCATGTTAGCTATCAGGTCTAGACCTTTCATAGATTATCTTAGACCATTTTAGCTATCAGGTCTAGACCTTGTATATATTATCTTAGCCCATGTTAGCTATCAGGTCTAGACCTTTAATAGATTATCTTAGCCCATGTAAGCTATCAGGTCTAGACCTTTCATAGATTATATTAGCCAATGTTAGCTCTCAGGTCTAGACCTTTAATAGATTATCTTAGCCAATGTTAGCTAGCAGGTCTAGACCTTTAATAGATTATCTTAGCCAATGTTAGCTATCAGGTCTAGACCTTTTATAGATTATGTTAGCCAATGTTAGCTATCAGGTCTAGACCTTTAATAGATTATCTTAGCCAATGTTGAATCAGGTCTAGACCTTTCATAGATTATCTTAGCCAATGTTAGCTATCAGGTCTAGACCTTTTATTGATTATCTTAGCCCATGTTAGCTATCTGGTCTAGACCTTTAATAAATTATCTTAGCCAATGTTAGCTAGCAGGTGTAGACCTTTGTATATTATCTTAGCCAATGTTAGCTATCATGTCTAGACCTTTTATATATTATCATAGCCCATGTTAGCTATCAGGTCTAGACCTTTAATAGTTTATCTTAGCCCATGTTAGTTATCAGGTGTAGACCTTTAATATATTATCTTAGCCCATGTTAGCTATCAGGTCTAGACCTTTTATATATTATCTTAGCCAATGTTAGCTATCAGGTCTAGACCTTTTATAGATTATCTTAGACAGTCTTAGTTATCAGATCTAGACCTTTAATAGATTATCTTAGCCCATGTTAGCTTTCAGGTCTAGACCTTTCATAGATTATCTTAGCCCATGTTAGATATCAGATCTAGACCTTTCAAAGATTATCTTATCTATTGTTAGTTATTAGGTCTAGATCTTTTATAGATTATCTTAGCCAATGTTAGCTATCAATCTAGACCTTTTATAGATTATCTTAGCCCATGTTAGCTATCAGGTCTAGACCTTTTATAAATTATCTTAGCCAGTGTTAGCTATCAGGTCTAGACCTTTTATAAATTATCTTAGTCAATATTAGCTAGCAGGTCTAGACTTTTATATATTATCTTAGCCAATGTTAGCTATCAATCTAGACCTTTTATAGATTATCTTAGCCAATGTTAGCTATCAGGTCTAGACCTTTTATAGATTATCTTAGCCAATGTTAGCTATCAATCTAGACCTTTTATAGATTATCTTAGCCAATGTTAGCTATCAGGTCTAGACTTTTATATATTATCTTAGCCCATGTTAGCTATCAATCTAGACCCTTTATAGATTATCTTAGCCAATGATAGCTATCAGGTCTAGACCTTTCATAGATTATCTTAGCCAATGATAGCTATCAGGTCTAGACCTTTCATAGATTATCTTAGCCAATGTTAGTTATCATGTCTAGAACTTTTATAGATTATCTCAGCCCATGTTAGTTATCAGTCTAGACCTTTCATAGATTTTCTTAGTCCGTGTTAGCTATCAGATCTAGAACTTGTATAGATTATCTTAGCCAATGTTAGCTATCAGGTCTAGACCTTTCATAGATTATCTGAACGAATGTTAGTTATCAGGTCTAGAACATTTATAGATTATCTTAGCCCGTGTTAGTTATCAGTCTAGAACTTTTATAGATTACCTTAGCCCATGTTAGCTATCAGGTCTAGACCTTTCATAGATTATCTTATCCAATGTTAGTTATCAGGTCTAGATCTTTTAGAGATTATCTTAACCAATGTTAGCTACCTTTTATAAATTATCGTAGCCAATGTTAGCTATCATGTCTAGATCTTTTATAAATTATCTTAGCCAATATTGGCCAGCAGGTCTAGACTTTTATATATTATCTTAGCCAATGTTAGATCTCATGTCTAGACCTTTAATATATTATCTTAGCCAATGTTAGCTATCAGGTCTAGACCTTTTATATATTATCTTAGCCCATGTTGGCTATCAATCTAGACCTTTTATATATTATCTTAGCCAATGTTAGCTATCAGGTTTAGACCTGTAATAGATTATCTTATCCAATGTTAGCTATCAGGTCTAGATCTTTATAGATTATCTTAACCAATGTTAGCTATCAGGTCTAGACCTTTTATAAATTATCTTAGCCAATGTTAGCTATCATGTCTAGACCTTTTATAAATTATCTTAGCCAATATTAGCCAGCAGGTCTAGACTTTTATAGATTATTTTAGCCAATGATAGCTATCAGGTCTAGACCTTTCATAGATTATCTTAGCCAATGATAGCTATCAGGTCTAGACCTTTCATAGATTATCTTAGCCAATGTTAGTTATCATGTCTAGAACTTTTATAGATTATATCAGCCCATGTTAGTTATCAGTCTAGACCTTTCATAGATTTTCTTAGCCCATGTTAGCTATCAGATCTAGAACTTGTATAGATTATCTTAGCCAATGTTAGCTATCAGGTCTAGACCTTTCATAGATTATCTGAACGAATGTTAGTTATCAGGTCTAGAACATTTATATATTATCTTAGCCCATGTTAGTTATCAGTCTAGAACTTTTATAGATTACCTTAGCCCATGTTAGCTATCAGGTCTAGACCTTTCATAGATTATCTTATCCAATGTTAGTTATCAGGTCTAGATCTTTTAGAGATTATCTTAACCAATGTTAGCTACCTTTTATAAATTATTGTAGCCAATGTTAGCTATCATGTCTAGATCTTTTATAAATTATCTTAGCCAATATTAGCCAGCAGGTCTAGACTTTTATATATTATCTTAGCCAATGTTAGATCTCATGTCTAGACCTGTAATAGATTATCTTATCCAATGTTAGTTATCAGGTCTAGATCTTTTATAGATTATCTTAACCAATGTTAGCTATCAGGTCTAGACCTTTTATAAATTATCTTAGCCTATGTTAGCTATCATGTCTAGACCTTTTATAAATTATCTTAGCCAATATTAGCCAGCAGGTCTAGACTTTTATAGATTATCTTAGCCAATGTTAGCTATCATGTCTAGACCTTTTATATATTATATTAGCTCATGTTAGCTATCAGGTCTAGACCTTTTATAGATTATCTTAGCCAATGTTAGCTATCAATCTAGACCTTTTATATATTATCTTAGCCAATGTTAGCTATCAGGTCTAGACCTTTTATAGATTATCTTAGCCCATGTTAGCTATCAGGTCTAGACCTTTTATAGATTATCTTAGCCAATGTTAGCTATCAGGTCTAGACCTTTCATAGATTATCTTATCCAATGTTAGTTATTAGCTCTAGATCTTTAATAGATTATCTTAGCCAATGTTAGCTATCCGGTCTAGACCTTTTATAAATTATCTTAGCCAATGTTAGCTATCAGGTCTAGACCTTTTATAAATTATCTTAGTCAATATTAGCTAGAAGGTCTAGACTTTTATATATTATCTTAGCCAATGTTAGCTATCAATCTAGACCTTTTATTGATTATCTTAGCCAATGTTAGCTATCAGGTCTAGACCTTTCATAGATTATCTGAACGAATGTTAGTTATCAGGTCTAGAACATTTATAGATTATCTTAGCCCATGTTAGTTATCAGTCTAGAACTTTTATAGATTACCTTAGCCCATGTTAGCTATCAGGTCTAGACCTTTCATAGATTATCTTATCCAATGTTAGTTATCAGGTCTAGATCTTTTAGAGATTATCTTAACCAATGTTAGCTACCTTTTATAAATTATCGTAGCCAATGTTAGCTATCATGTCTAAATCTTTTATAAATTATCTTAGCCAATATTAGCCAGCAGGTCTAGACTTTATATATTATCTTAGCCAATGTTAGATCTCATGTCTAGACCTTTAATATATTATCTTAGCCAATGTTAGCTATCAGGTCTAGACCTTTTATATATTATCTTAGCCCATGTTAGCTATCAATCTAGACCTTTTATATATTATCTTAGCCAATGTTAGCTATCAGGTCTAGACCTGTAATAGATTATCTTATCCAATGTAAGTTATCAGGTCTAGATCTTTTATAGATTATCTTAACCAATGTTAGCTATCAGGTCTAGACCTTTTATAAATTATCTTAGCCAATGTTAGCTATCATGTCTAGACCTTTTATAAATTATCTTAGCCAATATTAGCCAGCAGGTCTAGACTTTTATAGATTATCTTAGCCAATGTTAGCTATCATGTCTAGACCTTTTATATATTATATTAGCCCATGTTAGCTATCAGGTCTAGACCTTTTATAGATTATCTTAGCCAATGTTAGCTATCAATCTAGACCTTTTATATATTATCTTAGCCAATGTTAGCTATCAGGTCTAGACCTTTTATAAATTATCTTAGCCCATGTTAGCTATCAGGTCTAGACCTTTTATAGATTATCTTAGCCAATGTTAGCTATCAGGTCTAGACCTTTCATAGATTATCTTATCCAATGTTAGTTATTAGCTCTAGATCTTTTATAGATTATCTTAGCCAATGTTAGCTATCAGGTCTAGACCTTTCATAGATTATCTTATCCAATGTTAGTTATTAGCTCTAGATCTTTTATAGATTATCTTAGCCAATGTTAGCTATTCGGTCTAGACCTTTTATAAATTATCTTAGCCAATGTTAGCTATCAGGTCTAGACCTTTAATAAATTATCTTAGTCAGTATTAGCTAGAAGGTCTAGACTTTTATATATTATCTTAGCCAATGTTAGCTATCAATCTAGACCTTTTATAGATTATCTTAGCCCATGTTAGCTATCATGTCTAGACCTTTTATATATTATCTTAGCTCATGTTAGCTATCAGGTCTAGACCTTTTATAGATTATCTTAGCCAATGTTAGCTAACAATCTAGACCTTTTATATATTATCTTAGCCAATGTTAGCTATCAGGTCTAGACCTTTTATAAATTATCTTAGCTCATGCTAGCTATCAGGTCTAGACCTTTCATAGATTATCTTAGCCAATGTTAGCTATCAGGTCTAGACCTTTCATAGATTATCTTAGCCAATGTTAGATATTAGGTCTAGACCTTTCATAGATTATCTTAACCAATGTTAGTTATCAGGCCTAGAACTTTTATGGATTATCTTAGCCCATGTTAGTTATCAGTTTAGACCTTTCATAGATTATCTTAGCCCATGTTAGCTATTAGGTCTAGACCTTTTATATATTATCTTAGCCAATGTTAGTTATCAGGTCTAGACCTTTTATAGATTATCTTAGCCAATGTTAGCTATCAGGTCTAGACCTTTCATAGATTATGTTGGTCCATGTTAGCTATCAGGTCTAGACCTTTCATAGATTATCTTAGACCATTTTAGCTATCAGGTCTAGACCTTGTATATATTATCTTAGCCCATGTTAGCTATCAGGTCTAGACCTTTAATAGATTATCTTAGCCCATGTAAGCTATCAGGTCTAGACCTTTCATAGATTATATTAGCCAATGTTAGCTCTCAGGTCTAGACCTTTTATAGATTATCTTAGCCAATGTTAGCTAGCAGGTCTAGACCTTTTATAGATTATCTTAGCCAATGTTAGCTATCAGGTCTAGACCTTTTATAGATTATCTTAGCCAATGTTAGCTATCAGGTCTAGACCTTTAATAGATTATCTTAGCCAATGTTGAATCAGGTCTAGACCTTTCATAGATTATCTTAGCCAATGTTAGCTATCAGGTCTAGACCTTTTATTGATTATCTTAGCCCATGTTAGCTAGCAGGTGTAGACCTTTATATATTATCTTAGCCAATGTTAGCTATCAGGTCTAGACCTTTTATAGATTATCTTAGCCCATGTTAGCTATCAGGTCTAGACCTTTTATAGATTATCTTAGCCAATGTTAGCTATCAGGTCTAGACCTTTCATAGATTATCTTATCCAATGTTAGTTATTAGCTCTAGATCTTTAATAGATTATCTTAGCCAATGTTAGCTATCCGGTCTAGACCTTTTATAAATTATCTTAGTCAATATTAGCTAGAAGGTCTAGACTTTTATATATTATCTTAGCCAATGTTAGCTATCAATCTAGACCTTTTATTGATTATCTTAGCCAATGTTAGCTATCAGGTCTAGACCTTTCATAGATTATCTGAACGAATGTTAGTTATCAGGTCTAGAACATTTATAGATTATCTTAGCCCATGTTAGTTATCAGTCTAGAACTTTTATAGATTACCTTAGCCCATGTTAGCTATCAGGTCTAGACCTTTCATAGATTATCTTATCCAATGTTAGTTATCAGGTCTAGATCTTTTAGAGATTATCTTAACCAATGTTAGCTACCTTTTATAAATTATCGTAGCCAATGTTAGCTATCATGTCTAAATCTTTTATAAATTATCTTAGCCAATATTAGCCAGCAGGTCTAGACTTTATATATTATCTTAGCCAATGTTAGATCTCATGTCTAGACCTTTAATATATTATCTTAGCCAATGTTAGCTATCAGGTCTAGACCTTTTATATATTATCTTAGCCCATGTTAGCTATCAATCTAGACCTTTTATATATTATCTTAGCCAATGTTAGCTATCAGGTCTAGACCTGTAATAGATTATCTTATCCAATGTAAGTTATCAGGTCTAGATCTTTTATAGATTATCTTAACCAATGTTAGCTATCAGGTCTAGACCTTTTATAAATTATCTTAGCCAATGTTAGCTATCATGTCTAGACCTTTTATAAATTATCTTAGCCAATATTAGCCAGCAGGTCTAGACTTTTATAGATTATCTTAGCCAATGTTAGCTATCATGTCTAGACCTTTTATATATTATATTAGCCCATGTTAGCTATCAGGTCTAGACCTTTTATAGATTATCTTAGCCAATGTTAGCTATCAATCTAGACCTTTTATATATTATCTTAGCCAATGTTAGCTATCAGGTCTAGACCTTTTATAAATTATCTTAGCCCATGTTAGCTATCAGGTCTAGACCTTTTATAGATTATCTTAGCCAATGTTAGCTATCAGGTCTAGACCTTTCATAGATTATCTTATCCAATGTTAGTTATTAGCTCTAGATCTTTTATAGATTATCTTAGCCAATGTTAGCTATCAGGTCTAGACCTTTCATAGATTATCTTATCCAATGTTAGTTATTAGCTCTAGATCTTTTATAGATTATCTTAGCCAATGTTAGCTATTCGGTCTAGACCTTTTATAAATTATCTTAGCCAATGTTAGCTATCAGGTCTAGACCTTTAATAAATTATCTTAGTCAGTATTAGCTAGAAGGTCTAGACTTTTATATATTATCTTAGCCAATGTTAGCTATCAATCTAGACCTTTTATAGATTATCTTAGCCCATGTTAGCTATCATGTCTAGACCTTTTATATATTATCTTAGCTCATGTTAGCTATCAGGTCTAGATCTTTTATAGATTATCTTAGCCAATGTTAGCTAACAATCTAGACCTTTTATATATTATCTTAGCCAATGTTAGCTATCAGGTCTAGACCTTTTATAAATTATCTTAGCTCATGCTAGCTATCAGGTCTAGACCTTTCATAGATTATCTTAGCCAATGTTAGCTATCAGGTCTAGACCTTTCATAGATTATCTTAGCCAATGTTAGATATTAGGTCTAGACCTTTCATAGATTATCTTAACCAATGTTAGTTATCAGGCCTAGAACTTTTATGGATTATCTTAGCCCATGTTAGTTATCAGTTTAGACCTTTCATAGATTATCTTAGCCCATGTTAGCTATTAGGTCTAGACCTTTTATATATTATCTTAGCCAATGTTAGTTATCAGGTCTAGACCTTTTATAGATTATCTTAGCCAATGTTAGCTATCAGGTCTAGACCTTTCATAGATTATGTTGGTCCATGTTAGCTATCAGGTCTAGACCTTTCATAGATTATCTTAGACCATTTTAGCTATCAGGTCTAGACCTTGTATATATTATCTTAGCCCATGTTAGCTATCAGGTCTAGACCTTTAATAGATTATCTTAGCCCATGTAAGCTATCAGGTCTAGACCTTTCATAGATTATATTAGCCAATGTTAGCTCTCAGGTCTAGACCTTTTATAGATTATCTTAGCCAATGTTAGCTAGCAGGTCTAGACCTTTTATAGATTATCTTAGCCAATGTTAGCTATCAGGTCTAGACCTTTTATAGATTATCTTAGCCAATGTTAGCTATCAGGTCTAGACCTTTAATAGATTATCTTAGCCAATGTTGAATCAGGTCTAGACCTTTCATAGATTATCTTAGCCAATGTTAGCTATCAGGTCTAGACCTTTTATTGATTATCTTAGCCCATGTTAGCTAGCAGGTGTAGACCTTTATATATTATCTTAGCCAATGTTAGCTATCATGTCTAGACCTTTTATATATTATCATAGCCCATGTTAGCTATCAGGTCTAGACCTTTAATAGTTTATCTTAGCCCATGTTAGTTATCAGGTGTAGACCTTTAATAGATTATCTTAGCCCATGTTAGCTATCAGGTCTAGACCTTTTATATATTATCTTAGCCAATGTTAGCTATCAGGTCTAGACCTTTTATAGATTATCTTAGACAGTCTTAGCTATCAGATCTAGACCTTTAATAGATTATCTTAGCCCATGTTAGCTTTCAGGTCTAGACCTTTCATAGATTATCTTAGCCCATGTTAGATATCAGATCTAGACCTTTCAAAGATTATCTTATCTATTGTTAGTTATTAGGTCTAGATCTTTTATAGATTATCTTAGCCAATGTTAGCTATCAATCTAGACCTTTTATAGATTATCTTAGCCCATGTTAGCTATCAGGTCTAGACCTTTTATAAATTATCTTAGCCAGTGTTAGCTATCAGGTCTAGACCTTTTATAAATTATCTTAGTCAATATTAGCTAGCAGGTCTAGACTTTTATATATTATCTTAGCCAATGTTAGCTATCAATCTAGACCTTTTATAGATTATCTTAGCCAATGTTAGCTATCAGGTCTAGACCTTTAATAGATTATCTTAGCCAATGTTAGCTATCAATCTAGACCTTTTATAGATTATCTTAGCCAATGTTAGCTATCAGGTCTAGACTTTTATATATTATCTTAGCCCATGTTAGCTATCAATCTAGACCCTTTATAGATTGTCTTAGCCAATGATAGCTATCAGGTCTAGACCTTTCATAGATTATCTTAGCCAATGATAGCTATCAGGTCTAGACCTTTCATAGATTATCTTAGCCAATGTTAGTTATCATGTCTAGAACTTTTATAGATTATATCAGCCCATGTTAGTTATCAGGTCTAGACCTTTCATAGATTTTCTTAGCCCATGTTAGCTATCAGATCTAGAACTTGTATAGATTATCTTAGCCAATGTTAGCTATCAGGTCTAGACCTTTCATAGATTATCTGAACGAATGTTAGTTATCAGGTCTAGAACATTTATAGATTATCTTAGCCCATGTTAGTTATCAGTCTAGAACTTTTATAGATTACCTTAGCCCATGTTAGCTATCAGGTCTAGACCTTTCATAGATTATCTTATCCAATGTTAGCTATCAGGTCTAGATCTTTATAGATTATCTTAACCAATGTTAGCTATCAGGTCTAGACCTTTTATAAATTATCTTAGCCAATGTTAGCTATCATGTCTAGACCTTTTATAAATTATCTTAGCCAATATTAGCCAGCAGGTCTAGACTTTTATAGATTATTTTAGCCAATGATAGCTATCAGGTCTAGACCTTTCATAGATTATCTTAGCCAATGATAGCTATCAGGTCTAGACCTTTCATAGATTATCTTAGCCAATGTTAGTTATCATGTCTAGAACTTTTATAGATTATATCAGCCCATGTTAGTTATCAGTCTAGACCTTTCATAGATTTTCTTAGCCCATGTTAGCTATCAGATCTAGAACTTGTATAGATTATCTTAGCCAATGTTAGCTATCAGGTCTAGACCTTTCATAGATTATCTGAACGAATGTTAGTTATCAGGTCTAGAACATTTATAGATTATCTTAGCCCATGTTAGTTATCAGTCTAGAACTTTTATAGATTACCTTAGCCCATGTTAGCTATCAGGTCTAGACCTTTCATAGATTATCTTATCCAATGTTAGTTATCAGGTCTAGATCTTTTAGAGATTATCTTAACCAATGTTAGCTACCTTTTATAAATTATTGTAGCCAATGTTAGCTATCATGTCCAGATCTTTTGTAAATTATCTTAGCCAATATTAGCCAGCAGGTCTAGACTTTTATATATTATCTTAGCCAATGTTAGATCACATGTCTAGACCTTTAATATATTATCTTAGCCAATGTTAGCTATCAGGTCTAGACCTTTTATATATTATCTTAGCCCATGTTAGCTATCAATCTAGACCTTTTATATATTATCTTAGCCAATGTTAGCTATCAGGTCTAGACCTGTAATAGATTATCTTATCCAATGTTAGTTATCAGGTCTAGATCTTTTATAGATTATCTTAACCAATGTTAGCTATCAGGTCTAGACCTTTTATAAATTATCTTAGCCAATGTTAGCTATTATGTCTAGACCTTTTATAAATTATCTTAGCCAATATTAGCCAGCAGGTCTAGACTTTTATAGATTATCTTAGCCAATGTTAGCTATCATGTCTAGACCTTTTATATATTATATTAGCTCATGTTAGCTATCAGGTCTAGACCTTTTATAGATTATCTTAGCCAATGTTAGCTATCAATCTAGACCTTTTATATATTATCTTAGCCAATGTTAGCTATCAGGTCTAGACCTTTTATAGATTATCTTAGCCCATGTTAGCTATCAGGTCTAGACCTTTAATAGATTATCTTAGCCAATGTTAGCTATCAGGTCTAGACCTTTCATAGATTATCTTATCCAATGTTAGTTATTAGCTCTAGATCTTTAATAGATTATCTTAGCCAATGTTAGCTATCCGGTCTAGACCTTTTATAAATTATCTTAGCCAATGTTAGCTATCAGGTCTAGACCTTTTATAAATTATCTTAGTCAATATTAGCTAGAAGGTCTAGACTTTTATATATTATCTTAGCCAATGTTAGCTATCAATCTAGACCTTTTATTGATTATCCTAGCCAATGTTAGCTATCAGGTCTAGACATTTTATAGATTATCTTAGCCAATGTTAGCTATCAATCTAGACCTTTTATAGATTATCTTAGCCCATGTTAGCTATCATGTCTAGACCTTTTATATATTATCTTAGCTCATGTTAGCTATCAGGTCTAGACCTTTTATAGATTCTCTTAGCCAATGTTAGCTAACAATCTAGACCTTTTATATATTATCTTAGCCAATGTTAGCTATCAGGTCTAGACCTTTTATAAATTATCTTAGCTCATGTTAGCTATCAGGTCTAGACCTTTTATAGATTATCTTAGCCCATGTTAGCTATCAGGTCTAGACCTTTTATAGATTATCTTAGCCAATGTTAGCTATCAGGTCTAGACCTTTCATAGATTATCTTAACCAATGTTAGTTATCAGACCTAGAACTTTTATGGATTATCTTAGCCCATGTTAGTTATCAGTCTAGACCTTTCATAGATTATCTTAGCCCATGTTAGATATTAGGTCTAGACCTTTTATATATTATCTTAGCCAATGTTAGTTATCAGTTCTAGACCTTTTATAGATTATCTTAGCCAATGTTAGCTATCAGGTCTAGACCTTTCATAGATTATGTTGGCCCATGTTAGCTATCAGGTCTAGACCTTTTATAGATTATCTTAGCCAATGTTAGCTATCAGGTCTAGACCTTTAATAGATTATCTTAGCCAATGTTAGCTATCAGGTCTAGACCTTTAATAGATTATCTTAGCCAATGTTCAATCAGGTCTAGACCTTTTATAGATTATCTTAGCCAATGTTAGCTATCATGTCTAGACCTTTCATAGATTAGCTTATCCAATGTTAGCTATCAGGTCTAGACCTTTTATATATTATCTTAGCCCATGTTAGCTATCAGGTCTAGACCTTTAATAGATTATCTTAGCCCATGTAAGCTATCAGGTCTAGACCTTTCATAGATTATATTAGCCAATGTTAGCTCTCAGGTCTAGACCTTTAATAGATTATCTTAGCCAATGTTAGCTAGCAGGTCTAGACCTTTAATAGATTATCTTAGCCAATGTTAGCTATCAGGTCTAGACCTTTAATAGATTATCTTAGCCAATGTTAGCTATCAGGTCTAGACCTTTAATAGATTATCTTAGCCAATGTTGAATCAGGTCTAGACCTTTCATAGATTATCTTAGCCAATGTTAGCTATCATGTCTAGACCTTTCATAGATTAGCTTATCCAATGTTAGCTATCAGGTCTAGACCTTTCATAGATTATATTAGCCAATGTTAGCTATCATGTCTAGACCTTTAATAGATTATCTTAGCCCATGTTAGCTATCTGGTCTAAACCTTTAATAAATTATCTTAGCCAATGTTAGCTAGCAGGTGTAGACTTTTATATATTATCTTAGCCAATGTTAGCTATCATGTCTAGACCTTTTATAAATTATCTTAGCCAATGTTAGCTATCATGTCTAGACCTTTATATATTATCTTAGCCAATGTTAGCTATCATGTCTAGACCTTTTATATATTGTCTTAGCCCATGTTAGCTAACAGGTCTAGACCTTTTATAGATTATCTTAGCCCATGTTAGTTATCAGGTCTAGACCTTTAATAGATTATCTTAGACCATGTTAGCTATCAGGTCTATACCTTTTATATATTATTTTTGCCAATGTTAGCTATCAGGTCTAGACCTTTAATAGATTATCTTAACCAATGTTAGCTATCAGGTCTAGACCTTTTATAGATTATCTTAGCCAGTGTTAGCTATCAGGTCTACACCTTTAATATATTATCTTAGCCCATGTTAGCTATCAGGTCTATACCTTTCATTGATTATCTTAGCCAATGTTAGTTATCAGGTCTAGGTCTTTAATAGATTATCTTAGCCCATGTTAGCTATCAGGTCTAGACCTTTTATATATTATCTTAGCCAATGTTAGCTATCAGGTCTAGACCTTTAATAGATTATCTTAGCCCATGTTAGCTATCAGGTCTAGACCTTTTATATATTATCTTAACCAATGTTAGCTATCAGGTCTAGACCTTTTATATATTATCTTAGCCAATGTTAGCTATCAGGTCTAGACCTTTCATAGATTATCTTAGCCCATGTTAGCTATCAGGTCTAGACCTTTAATAGATTATCTTAGCCAATGTTAGCTATCAGGTCTAGACCTGTAATAGATTATCTTATCCAATGTTAGTTATCAGGTCTAGATCTTTTATAGATTATCTTAACCAATGTTAGCTATCAGGTCTAGACCTTTTATAAATTATCTTAGCCAATGTTAGCTATCATGTCTAGACCTTTTATAAATTATCTTAGCCAATATTAGCCAGCAGGTCTAGACTTTTATAGATTATCTTAGCCAATGTTAGCTATCATGTCTAGACCTTTTATATATTATATTAGCTCATGTTAGCTATCAGGTCTAGACCTTTTATAGATTATCTTAGCCAATGTTAGCTATCAATCTAGACCTTTTATATATTATCTTAGCCAATGTTAGCTACCAGGTCTAGACCTTTTATAGATTATCTTAGCCTATGTTAGCTATCAGGTCTAGACCTTTTATAGATTATCTTAGCCAATGTTAGCTATCCGGTCTAGACCTTTTATAAATTATCTTAGCCAATGTTAGCTATCAGGTCTAGACCTTTTATAAATTATCTTAGTCAATATTAGCTAGAAGGTCTAGACTTTTATATATTATCTTAGCCAATGTTAGCTATCAATCTAGACCTTTTATTGATTATCTTAGCCAATGTTAGCTATCAGGTCTAGACCTTTAATAGATTATCTTAGCCAATGTTAGCTATCAATCTAGACCTTTTATAGATTATCTTAGCCCATGTTAGCTATCATGTCTAGACCTTTTATATATTATCTTAGCTCATGTTAGCTATCAGGTCTAGACCTTTTATAGATTCTCTTAGCCAATGTTAGCTAACAATCTAGACCTTTTATATATTATCTTAGCCAATGTTAGCTATCAGGTCTAGACCTTTTATAAATTATCTTAGCTCATGTTAGCTATCAGGTCTAGACCTTTTATAGATTATCTTAGCCCATGTTAGCTATCAGGTCTAGACCTTTAATAGATTATCTTAGCCAATGTTAGCTATCAGGTCTAGACCTTTCATAGATTATCTTAGCCAATGTTAGCTATTAGGTCTAGACCTTTCATAGATTATCTTAACCAATGTTAGTTATCAGGCCTAGAACTTTTATGGATTATCTTAGCCCATGTTAGTTATCAGTCTAGACCTTTCATAGATTATCTTAGCCCATGTTAGCTATTAGGTCTAGACCTTTTATAGATTATCTTAGCCAATGTTAGTTATCAGGTCTAGACCTTTTATAGATTATCTTAGCCAATGTTAGCTATCAGGTCTAGACCTTTCATAGATTATGTTGGCCCATGTTAGCTATCAGGTCTAGACCTTTCATAGATTATCTTAGACCATTTTAGCTATCAGGTCTAGACCTTTTATATATTATCTTAGCCCATGTTAGCTATCAGGTCTAGACCTTTAATAGATTATCTTAGCCTATGTAAGCTATCAGGTCTAGACCTTTCATAGATTATATTAGCCAAAGTTAGCTCTCAGGTCTAGACCTTTAATAGATTATCTTAGCCAATGTTAGCTAGCAGGTCTAGACCTTTTATAGATTATCTTAGCCAATGTTAGCTATCAGGTCTAGATCTTTATAGATTATCTTAACCAATGTTAGCTATCAGGTCTAGACCTTTTATAAATTATCTTAGCCAATGTTAGCTATCATGTCTAGACCTTTTATAAATTATCTTAGCCAATATTAGCCAGCAGGTCTAGACTTTTATAGATTATTTTAGCCAATGATAGCTATCAGGTCTAGACCTTTCATAGATTATCTTAGCCAATGATAGCTATCAGGTCTAGACCTTTCATAGATTATCTTAGCCAATGTTAGTTATCATGTCTAGAACTTTTATAGATTATATCAGCCCATGTTAGTTATCAGTCTAGACCTTTCATAGATTTTCTTAGCCCATGTTAGCTATCAGATCTAGAACTTGTATAGATTATCTTAGCCAATGTTAGCTATCAGGTCTAGACCTTTCATAGATTATCTGAACGAATGTTAGTTATCAGGTCTAGAACATTTATAGATTATCTTAGCCCATGTTAGTTATCAGTCTAGAACTTTTATAGATTACCTTAGCCCATGTTAGCTATCAGGTCTAGACCTTTCATAGATTATCTTATCCAATGTTAGTTATCAGGTCTAGATCTTTTAGAGATTATCTTAACCAATGTTAGCTACCTTTTATAAATTATTGTAGCCAATGTTAGCTATCATGTCTAGATCTTTTGTAAATTATCTTAGCCAATATTAGCCAGCAGGTCTAGACTTTTATATATTATCTTAGCCAATGTTAGATCACATGTCTAGACCTTTAATATATTATCTTAGCCAATGTTAGCTATCAGGTCTAGACCTTTTATATATTATCTTAGCCCATGTTAGCTATCAATCTAGACCTTTTATATATTATCTTAGCCAATGTTAGCTATCAGGTCTAGACCTGTAATAGATTATCTTATCCAATGTTAGTTATCAGGTCTAGATCTTTTATAGATTATCTTAACCAATGTTAGCTATCAGGTCTAGACCTTTTATAAATTATCTTAGCCAATGTTAGCTATTATGTCTAGACCTTTTATAAATTATCTTAGCCAATATTAGCCAGCAGGTCTAGACTTTTATAGATTATCTTAGCCAATGTTAGCTATCATGTCTAGACCTTTTATATATTATATTAGCTCATGTTAGCTATCAGGTCTAGACCTTTTATAGATTATCTTAGCCAATGTTAGCTATCAATCTAGACCTTTTATATATTATCTTAGCCAATGTTAGCTATCAGGTCTAGACCTTTTATAGATTATCTTAGCCCATGTTAGCTATCAGGTCTAGACCTTTAATAGATTATCTTAGCCAATGTTAGCTATCAGGTCTAGACCTTTCATAGATTATCTTATCCAATGTTAGCTATCAGGTCTAGACCTTTTATAAATTATCTTAGTCAATATTAGCTAGAAGGTCTAGACTTTTATATATTATCTTAGCCAATGTTAGCTATCAATCTAGACCTTTTATTGATTATCCTAGCCAATGTTAGCTATCAGGTCTAGACATTTTATAGATTATCTTAGCCAATGTTAGCTATCAATCTAGACCTTTTATAGATTATCTTAGCCCATGTTAGCTATCATGTCTAGACCTTTTATATATTATCTTAGCTCATGTTAGCTATCAGGTCTAGACCTTTTATAGATTCTCTTAGCCAATGTTAGCTAACAATCTAGACCTTTTATATATTATCTTAGCCAATGTTAGCTATCAGGTCTAGACCTTTTATAAATTATCTTAGCTCATGTTAGCTATCAGGTCTAGACCTTTAATAGATTATCTTAGCCCATGTTAGCTATCAGGTCTAGACCTTTTATAGATTATCTTAGCCAATGTTAGCTATCAGGTCTAGACCTTTCATAGATTATCTTAACCAATGTTAGTTATCAGACCTAGAACTTTTATGGATTATCTTAGCCCATGTTAGTTATCAGTCTAGACCTTTCATAGATTATCTTAGCCCATGTTAGCTATTAGGTCTAGACCTTTTATATATTATCTTAGCCAATGTTAGTTATCAGTTCTAGACCTTTTATAGATTATCTTAGCCAATGTTAGCTATCAGGTCTAGACCTTTCATAGATTATGTTGGCCCATGTTAGCTATCAGGTCTAGACCTTTTATAGATTATCTTAGCCAATGTTAGCTATCAGGTCTAGACCTTTTATAGATTATCTTAGCCAATGTTAGCTATCAGGTCTAGACCTTTAATAGATTATCTTAGCCAATGTTCAATCAGGTCTAGACCTTTTATAGATTATCTTAGCCAATGTTAGCTATCATGTCTAGACCTTTCATAGATTAGCTTATCCAATGTTAGCTATCAGGTCTAGACCTTTTATATATTATCTTAGCCCATGTTAGCTATCAGGTCTAGACCTTTAATAGATTATCTTAGCCCATGTAAGCTATCAGGTCTAGACCTTTCATAGATTATATTAGCCAATGTTAGCTCTCAGGTCTAGACCTTTAATAGATTATCTTAGCCAATGTTAGCTAGCAGGTCTAGACCTTTTATAGATTATCTTAGCCAATGTTAGCTATCAGGTCTAGACCTTTTATAGATTATCTTAGCCAATGTTAGCTATCAGGTCTAGACCTTTAATAGATTATCTTAGCCAATGTTGAATCAGGTCTAGACCTTTCATAGATTATCTTAGCCAATGTTAGCTATCATGTCTAGACCTTTCATAGATTAGCTTATCCAATGTTAGCTATCAGGTCTAGACCTTTCATAGATTATATTAGCCAATGTTAGCTATCATGTCTAGACCTTTAATAGATTATCTTAGCCCATGTTAGCTATCTGGTCTAAACCTTTAATAAATTATCTTAGCCAATGTTAGCTAGCAGGTGTAGACTTTTATATATTATCTTAGCCAATGTTAGCTATCATGTCTAGACCTTTTATAAATTATCTTAGCCAATGTTAGCTATCATGTCTAGACCTTTATATATTATCTTAGCCAATGTTAGCTATCATGTCTAGACCTTTTATAGATTATCTTAGCCCATGTTAGTTATCAGGTCTAGACCTTTAATAGATTATCTTAGTCCATGTTAGCTATCAGGTCTATACCTTTTATATATTATTTTTGCCAATGTTAGCTATCAGGTCTAGACCTTTAATAGATTATCTTAACCAATGTTAGCTATCAGGTCTAGACCTTTTATAGATTATCTTAGCCAGTGTTAGCTATCAGGTCTACACCTTTAATATATTATCTTAGCCCATGTTAGCTATCAGGTCTATACCTTTCATTGATTATCTTAGCCAATGTTAGTTATCAGGTCTAGGTCTTTTATAGATTATCTTAGCCCATGTTAGCTATCAGGTCTAGACCTTTTATATATTATCTTAGCCAATGTTAGCTATCAGGTCTAGACCTTTTATAGATTATCTTAGCCCATGTTAGCTATCAGGTCTAGACCTTTTATATATTATCTTAACCAATGTTAGCTATCAGGTCTAGACCTTTTATATATTATCTTAGCCAATGTTAGCTATCAGGTCTAGACCTTTCATAGATTATCTTAGCCCATGTTAGCTATCAGGTCTAGACCTTTAATAGATTATCTTAGCCAATGTTAGCTATCAGGTCTAGACCTGTAATAGATTATCTTATCCAATGTTAGTTATCAGGTCTAGATCTTTTATAGATTATCTTAACCAATGTTAGCTATCAGGTCTAGACCTTTTATAAATTATCTTAGCCAATGTTAGCTATCATGTCTAGACCTTTTATAAATTATCTTAGCCAATATTAGCCAGCAGGTCTAGACTTTTATAGATTATCTTAGCCAATGTTAGCTATCATGTCTAGACCTTTTATATATTATATTAGCTCATGTTAGCTATCAGGTCTAGACCTTTTATAGATTATCTTAGCCAATGTTAGCTATCAATCTAGACCTTTTATATATTATCTTAGCCAATGTTAGCTACCAGGTCTAGACCTTTTATAGATTATCTTAGCCTATGTTAGCTATCAGGTCTAGACCTTTTATAGATTATCTTAGCCAATGTTAGCTATCCGGTCTAGACCTTTTATAAATTATCTTAGCCAATGTTAGCTATCAGGTCTAGACCTTTTATAAATTATCTTAGTCAATATTAGCTAGAAGGTCTAGACTTTTATATATTATCTTAGCCAATGTTAGCTATCAATCTAGACCTTTTATTGATTATCTTAGCCAATGTTAGCTATCAGGTCTAGACCTTTAATAGATTATCTTAGCCAATGTTAGCTATCAATCTAGACCTTTTATAGATTATCTTAGCCCATGTTAGCTATCATGTCTAGACCTTTTATATATTATCTTAGCTCATGTTAGCTATCAGGTCTAGACCTTTTATAGATTCTCTTAGCCAATGTTAGCTAACAATCTAGACCTTTTATATATTATCTTAGCCAATGTTAGCTATCAGGTCTAGACCTTTTATAAATTATCTTAGCTCATGTTAGCTATCAGGTCTAGACCTTTTATAGATTATCTTAGCCCATGTTAGCTATCAGGTCTAGACCTTTAATAGATTATCTTAGCCAATGTTAGCTATCAGGTCTAGACCTTTCATAGATTATCTTAGCCAATGTTAGCTATTAGGTCTAGACCTTTCATAGATTATCTTAACCAATGTTAGTTATCAGGCCTAGAACTTTTATGGATTATCTTAGCCCATGTTAGTTATCAGTCTAGACCTTTCATAGATTATCTTAGCCCATGTTAGCTATTAGGTCTAGACCTTTTATAGATTATCTTAGCCAATGTTAGTTATCAGGTCTAGACCTTTTATAGATTATCTTAGCCAATGTTAGCTATCAGGTCTAGACCTTTCATAGATTATGTTGGCCCATGTTAGCTATCAGGTCTAGACCTTTCATAGATTATCTTAGACCATATTAGCTATCAGGTCTAGACCTTTTATATATTATCTTAGCCCATGTTAGCTATCAGGTCTAGACCTTTAATAGATTATCTTAGCCTATGTAAGCTATCAGGTCTAGACCTTTCATAGATTATATTAGCCAAAGTTAGCTCTCAGGTCTAGACCTTTAATAGATTATCTTAGCCAATGTTAGCTAGCAGGTCTAGACCTTTTATAGATTATCTTAGCCAATGTTAGCTATCAGGTCTAGACCTTTTATAGATTATCTTAGCCAATGTTAGCTATCAGGTCTAGACCTTTAATAGATTATCTTAGCCAATGTTGAATCAGGTCTAGACCTTTCATAGATTATCTTAGCCAATGTTAGCTATCATGTCTAGACCTTTCATAGATTAGCTAATCCAATGTTAGCTATCAGGTCTAGACCTTTCATAGATTATATTAGCCAATGTTAGCTATCATGTCTAGACCTTTAATAGATTATCTTAACCCATGTTAGCTATCTGGTCTAAACCTTTAATAAATTATCTTAGCCAATGTTAGCTAGCAGGTGTAGACTTTTATATATTATCTTAGCCAATGTTAGCTATCATGTCTAGACCTTTTATAAATTATCTTAGCCAATGTTAGCTATCATGTCTAGACCTTTATATATTATCTTAGCTCATGTTAGCTATCAGGTCTAGACCTTTTATAGATTCTCTTAGCCAATGTTAGCTAACAATCTAGACCTTTTATATATTATCTTAGCCAATGTTAGCTATCAGGTCTAGACCTTTTATAAATTATCTTAGCTCATGTTAGCTATCAGGTCTAGACCTTTTATAGATTATCTTAGCCCATGTTAGCTATCAGGTCTAGACCTTTAATAGATTATCTTAGCCAATGTTAGCTATCAGGTCTAGACCTTTCATAGATTATCTTAGCCAATGTTAGCTATTAGGTCTAGACCTTTCATAGATTATCTTAACCAATGTTAGTTATCAGGCCTAGAACTTTTATGGATTATCTTAGCCCATGTTAGTTATCAGTCTAGACCTTTCATAGATTATCTTAGCCCATGTTAGCTATTAGGTCTAGACCTTTTATATATTATCTTAGCCAATGTTAGTTATCAGGTCTAGACCTTTTATAGATTATCTTAGCCAATGTTAGCTATCAGGTCTAGACCTTTCATAGATTATGTTGGCCCATGTTAGCTATCAGGTCTAGACCTTTCATAGATTATCTTAGACCATTTTAGCTATCAGGTCTAGACCTTTTATATATTATCTTAGCCCATGTTAGCTATCAGGTCTAGACCTTTAATAGATTATCTTAGCCTATGTAAGCTATCAGGTCTAGACCTTTCATAGATTATATTAGCCAATGTTAGCTCTCAGGTCTAGACCTTTAATAGATTATCTTAGCCAATGTTAGCTAGCAGGTCTAGACCTTTAATAGATTATCTTAGCCAATGTTAGCTATCAGGTCTAGACCTTTTATAGATTATCTTAGCCAATGTTAGCTATCAGGTCTAGACCTTTAATAGATTATCTTAGCCAATGTTGAATCAGGTCTAGACCTTTCATAGATTATCTTAGCCAATGTTAGCTATCATGTCTAGACCTTTCATAGATTAGCTAATCCAATGTTAGCTATCAGGTCTAGACCTTTCATAGATTATATTAGCCAATGTTAGCTATCATGTCTAGACCTTTAATAGATTATCTTAGCCCATGTTAGTTATCTGGTCTAAACCTTTAATAAATTATCTTAGCCAATGTTAGCTATCAGGTGTAGACTTTTATATATTATCTTAGCCAATGTTAGCTATCATGTCTAGACCTTTTATAAATTATCTTAGCCAATGTTAGCTATCATGTCTAGACCTTTATATATTATCTTAGCCAATGTTAGCTATCATGTCTAGACCTTTTATATATTGTCTTAGCCCATGTTAGCTATCAGGTCTAGACCTTTTATAGATTATCTTAGCCCATGTTAGTTATCAGGTCTAGACCTTTAATAGATTATCTTAGTCCATGTTAGCTATCAGGTCTAGACCTTTTATAGATTATCTTAGCCAGTGTTAGCTATCAGGTCTACACCTTTAATATATTATCTTAGCCCATGTTAGCTATCAGGTCTATACCTTTCATTGATTATCTTAGCCAATGTTAGTTATCAGGTCTAGGTCTTTTATAGATTATCTTAGCCCATGTTAGCTATCAGGTCTAGACCTTTTATATATTATCTTAGCCAATGTTAGCTATCAGGTCTAGACCTTTGATAGATTATCTTAGCCCATGTTAGCTATCAGGTCTAGACCTTTTATATATTATCTTAACCAATGTTAGCTATCAGGTCTAAACCTTTTATATATTATCTTAGCCAATGTTAGCTATCAGGTCTAGACCTTTCATAGATTATCTTAGCCCATGTTAGCTATCAGGTCTAGACCTTTCATAGATTATCTTAGCCAATGTTAGCTATCAGGTCTAGACCTTTTATACATTATCTTAGCCAATGTTAGCTATCAGGTCTAGACCTTTCATAGATTATGTTGGCCCATGTTAGCTATCAGGTCTAGACCTTTTATAGATTATCTTAGCCAATGTTAGCTATCAGGTCTAGACCTTTTATTGATTATCTTAGCCAATGTTAGCTATCAGGTCTAGACCTTTAATAGATTATCTTAGCCAATGTTCAATCAGGTCTAGACCTTTTATAGATTATCTTAGCCAATGTTAGCTATCATGTCTAGACCTTTCATAGATTAGCTTATCCAATGTTAGCTATCAGGTCTAGACCTTTTATATATTATCTTAGCCCATGTTAGCTATCAGGTCTAGACCTTTAATAGATTATCTTAGCCCATGTAAGCTATCAGGTCTAGACCTTTCATAGATTATATTAGCCAATGTTAGCTCTCAGGTCTAGACCTTTAATAGATTATCTTAGCCAATGTTAGCTAGCAGGTCTAGACCTTTTATAGATTATCTTAGCCAATGTTAGCTATCAGGTCTAGACCTTTTATAGATTATCTTAGCCAATGTTAGCTATCAGGTCTAGACCTTTAATAGATTATCTTAGCCAATGTTGAATCAGGTCTAGACCTTTCATAGATTATCTTAGCCAATGTTAGCTATCATGTCTAGACCTTTCATAGATTAGCTTATCCAATGTTAGCTATCAGGTCTAGACCTTTCATAGATTATATTAGCCAATGTTAGCTATCATGTCTAGACCTTTAATAGATTATCTTAGCCCATGTTAGCTATCTGGTCTAAACCTTTCATAGATTATCTTAGCCAATGTTAGCTATCAGGTCTAGACCTTTTATACATTATCTTAGCCAATGTTAGCTATCAGGTCTAGACCTTTTATAAATTATCTTAGCCAATATTAGCTATCAGGTCTAGACATTTTAAATATTATCTTAGCCCATGTTAGCTATGAATCTAGACCTTTTATATATTATCTTAGCCAATGTTAGTTATCAGGTCTAGACCTGTAATAGATTATATTAGCCCATGTTAGCTATCAGGTCTAGACCTTTAATAGATTAGCTTAGCCAATGTTAGCTATCAGGTCTAGACATTTCATAGATTATCTTAGCCAATGTTAGCTATCAGATCTAGACCTTTCATAGATTATCTTAGCCAATGTTAGTTATCAGGTCTAGAACTTTTATAGATTATCTTAGCCCATGTTAGTTATCAGTCTAGACCTTTCATATATTATCTTAGCCCATGTTATCTATCAATCTAGACCTTTTATAGATTATCTTAGCCAATGTTAGCTATCAGGTCTAGACCTTTTATAGATTATCTTAGCCAATGTTAACTATCAGGTCTAGACCTTTCATACATTATCTTAGCCCATGTTAGTTATCAGTCTAGACCTTTAATAGATTAGCTTAGCCAATGTTAGCTAACAGGTCTAGATCTTTCATAGATTATCTTAGCCCATGTTAGCTATCAATCTAGACCTTTTATAGATTATCTTAGCCAATGTTAGCTATCAGGTCTAGACCTTCCATAGATTATCTTAGCCCATGTTAGCTATCAGGTCTAGACCTTTCATAGATTATCTTAGCCAATGTTACCTATCAGGTCTAGACCTTTCATAGATTATCTTAGCCCATGTTAGTTATCTGTCTAAACCTTTCATAGATTATCTTAGCCCATGTTAGCTACCAGGTCTAGACCTTCCATAGATTATCTTAGCCAATGTTAGCTATCAGGTCTAGACCTTTAATAGATTGTTTTATCCCTTGTTGGCTATCATTTATAGACCTTTTATAAATTATCTTAGCCAATGTTAGCTATCAGGTCTATATCTTTCATAGATTATTTTAGCCAATGTTAGTTATCAGGTCTAGACCTTTCATAGATTATCTTAGCCAATGTTGACTATCAGGTCTAGACCTGTTATTGATTTTCTTAGCCCATGTTGACTATCATGTCTAGAACTTTTATAGATTATCTTAGCCAATGTTAGCTATCAGGTCTAGACCTTTAATAGATTATCTTAGCCAATGTTAGCTATCAGGTCTAGACCTTTTATAGATTATCTTAGTCAATGTTAGTTATCAGGTCTAGACCTTTTATAGATTGTCTTATCCCTTGTTGGCTATCATTTATAGACCTTTTATAAATTATCTTAGCCAATGTTAGCTATCAGGTCTATATCTTTCATAGATTATTTTAGCCAATGTTAGTTATCAGGTCTAGACCTTTCATAGATTATATTAGCCCATGTTGACTATCAGGTCTAGACCTGTTATTGATTTTCTTAGCCCATGTTGACTATCATGTCTAGAACTTTTATAGATTATCTTAGCCAATGTTAGCTATCAGGTCTAGACCTTTAATAGATTATCTTAGCCAATGTTAGCTATCAGGTCTAGACCTTTTATAGATTATCTTAGTCAATGTTAGTTATCAGGTCTAGACCTTTTTTAAATTATCTTAGCCCATGTTGACTATCAGGTCTAGATCTTCTGTTGCTCCCAAAGAGTTGATTGGCTTCTTAATCGTTCGACCTGATGAATGTTAGTTCAGAAACTCATCGTGTGCATTAAAGTTGATGTCTATTTTCTTATTTCAGATAGTTATCAATAGTGCATGCTTTTCTATGGGAGCTCTGACTTCCTCTGACAAAGTGATGTATCACCATGATATATTTGTGGGGAATTGTGGCTCAGATGTTCTCTCTTTCTGACAAATATGACATGACTGGTTAGTTTATGGCGTTTAAAGCCATTTGCAACAATATTTCATATTTATATCACGACGATGCTTTTTCATTGGTAGAGGAAACCAAAATGCCTTGAAAAAAAACACTAATCTGTCGCAAGTCACTAGCACAATTATATCACATAATCTTGCATCGAGTACACCTCGCTATGAACGTGGTCAGAACTCACAACTTTAGAGTGGTGATAGGCACTGATTGCACAAGAAGTAGTATATACAACTACCATACGATCACGACCACGACATACAATGAGTTATGTTATTTACTTAAAATTAATATGTTGGTGTCTGATCTGTCACATGACCTTTCCGGTGTATTATATATGTATACATAATTATCTTGTTTAACTACTTATTTGTGTATTATAGGTATTCAGGGAAAACGTCAAGGTTTTGGGTATGTAAAATCTTTAATAAACGAAAGCAAAATAGTTGAACTAGGTATGGTAAGTTTTATATATACAATAATTATGAATGCTGTATAGAATATTTGTACGTAAACTCACATCTGTTTTATGTCTGCTTAGCTCAGATGATCGAAGGGCAATGGAGCTTTAAGTATCAAATTTCGTTCGTCATCCATAACCTTTTGTGAGCCCTTAAGGTCCAAAATCTAATATGGGCTGCAATAAGGAATATTGGCACCAGTCATATTGTTCTAATTCCTATATAGTGTAAGCATGTGATATGTCATTAATGGCATCCGTCATGTTGTCGTCTTTTATACAGAAAATGTGAAGGTATAGTGGGCAACGAATTTTATATTGTACTGTATGATGTTTGGGTGTTCTGTGGGGATAAACAAATTAAGCCTTTTGTAGCTGCTAAAATGTATATATTCCTTTTTTTGAAATTTACAATAAAGCATCTTTATCATGCCAGGATTGTGGCAGTCTCCATAAATGACTCTCCCTATGTTCCACGGTTGGGTATTGTGCATTGTGCAAACCCCAGCCCTTCCCTATTATTACTTAACAAACCCCAGCCCTTCCCTATTATTACTTACCAAACCCCAGGCCTTCTCTATTACCTGTCAAACCCCAGCCATTTTCTATTATTACTTAACAAATCCCAGCCTTTCTCTATTATTTCTTAGCAAACCCCAGCCCTTCTCTATTATTACTAAGCAAACCCCAGCCCTTCTCTATTATTACATAGCAAACCCCAGCTCTTCTCTATTATTACTTAGCAAACCCCAGCTCTTCTCTATTAATACTTAACAAACCCCAGCTCTTCTCTATTATTACTTAGCAAACCCCAGCCCTTCTCTATTACCTGTCAAACCCCAGCCATTCTCTATTACCTGTCAAACCCCAGCCATTCTCTATTATTACTTAACAAATCCCAGCCTTTCTCTATTATTTCTTAGCAAACCCCAGCACTTCTCTATTATTACTTAACAAACCCCAGCCCTTCTCTATTATTACCTGACAAACCACATCTCTTCTATATTATTACCTGACAAACCCCAGCCCTTCTCTAGTATTACCTGACAAACCCCAGCCATTCTCTATTATTACCTGACAAATCCCAGCCCTTCTCTATTATTACTTATCATACCCAACCCTTCTTTATTATTACCTGACAAACCCCAGCTCTTCCCAGTATTACCTGACAAATCCCAGCCCTTCTCTATTATTCCCTGACAGCCTCAGACTTTCTCTATTATTACTTATCAAACCCCAGCCGTTCTCTGTTATTACCTGACAAACCCCAGTTCTTCCCTATCATTACCTGACAAACCCGAGGTCTTCCCTATTATTACCTGACAAACCCCAGCCCTTCTCTATTATTACCTGACAATCCCCAGACCTTCTCTATTATTACCTGACAAGCCTCAGCCTTTCCTATTATTACTTATCCAACCCCAGGCCTTCTCTATTATTACCTGACAAACTCCAGCCCTTCTCTATTATTACCTTGCAAAACCCAGCCTTTCTCTATTATTACGTGACAAACCCCAGCCCTTTTCGATTATGACCTGACAAACCCCAGCCCTTCTCTATTATTACTTATCCAACCCCAGGCCTTCTCTATTTTTACCTGACAAACCCCAGACCTTCTCTATTATTACCTGGCAAACCCCAGCCTTTCTCTATTATTACGTGACAAACCCCAGCCCTTTTCTATTATGACCTGACAAACCACAGCCCTTCTCTATTATTACCTGAAAAACCTCAGCCCTTCTCTAGTATAACCTGACCAACCCCAGTCTTTCTCTATTATTACTTTGTAAACCCCACCCATTCTCTATTATTACATGACAAACCCCAGTCATTCTCTATTATTACTTAGCATACCCCAGTCTTTCTCTATTATTACCTGACAAACCCCAGATCTTCTCTATTATTACCTGACAAACCATAGCCCTTCTATATTATTACCTAACAAACCCCAGCCATTCTCTATTATTACCTGACAAACCCCAGCCCTTCTCTATTATTACCTGACAAGCCCCATCCATTCTCTATTATTACCTGACAAACCCCAGCCATTCTCTATTATTACCTGACAAACCCCAGACCTTCTCTATTATTACTTATCATACCCAACCCTTCTTTATTATTACCTGACAAACCCCAGCTCTTCCCAGTATTACCTGACAAATCCCAGCCCTTCTCTATTATTCCCTGACAACCTCAGACTTTCTCTATTATTACTTATCACACCCCAGCCGTTCTCTGTTATTACCTGACAAACCCCAGTTCTTCCCTATCATTACCTGACAAATCCGAGGTCTTCCCTATTATTACCTGACAAACCCCAGCCCTTCTCTATTATTACCTGACAAACCCCAGACCTTCTCTATTATTACCTGACAAACTCCAGCCCTTCTCTATTATTACCTGGCAAACCCCAGCCTTTCTCTATTATTACGTGACAAACCCCAGCCCTTTTCTATTATGACCTGACAAACCCCAGCCCTTCTCTATTATTACCTGACAAACCCCAACCCATCTCTATTATTACCTGACAAACCCCAGCCCTTTTCTATTATGTCCTGACAAGCCCCAGCCCTTTTCTATTATGACCTGACAAACCCCAGCCCATCTCTATTATTACCTGACAAACCCCAGATCTTCTCTATTATTACCTGACAAGCCTCAGCCTTTCCTATTATTACTTATCCAACCCCAGGCCTTCTCTATTTTCACCTGACAAACACCAGCCCTTCTCTATTATTACCTGGCAAACCCCAGCCTTTCTCTATTATTACGTGACAAACCCCAGCCCTTTTCTAATATGACCTGACAAACCCCAGCCCTTCTCTATTATTACCAGAAAATCTCAGCCCTTCTCTAGTATAACCTGACCAACCCCAGTCTTTTTCTATTATTACTTTGTAAACCCCACCCATTCTCTATTATTAAATGACAAACCCCAGCCTTTCTCTATTATTACCTGACAAACCCCAGCTCTTCTCTATTATTACCTGACAAACCATAGCCCTTCTATATTACTACCTAACAAGCCTCAGCCATTCTCTATTAATACCTGACAAACCCAAACTTTTCTCTAATATTACCTGACAAACCTCAGCCCTTCTCTATTATTACTTAGCAAACCCCAGACCTTTTCTATTATTACCTGACAAGCTCAGCCTTTCCTATTATGACTTATCCAACCACAGCCCTTCTCTATTATTTCCTGACAAACCCAAGCCATTCTCCATTATTACCTGACAAACCCCAGCCCTTCTATATTATTACCTGACAAACCCCAGACCTTCTCTATTATTACCTGACAAACCCCAGACCTTCTCTATTTTTACCTGACACACCTGATTGACCTATTCCCCTCCTTAAGAAGTGCTGAACAACTCCGTGTGTTCAGTTCTTGAAACCGTCCCCAGTACCCAGTTTGGGAAATACAATGCATGATGTTGCTTGAATCAAATTATCCATACAGAGGCCCAACAATCAGTCAATATAGCTGAAATTCAGTTACAAGTAGTCTATTATGAAAGAAGAGTTTGAAGATACCAAAGGGGCAATTATAATCCGCATATCGAAGAAGAAAAGACAACATAATGACCAACAGAAAAAGTACAAAAGGACAAACAACGATCAACAAAACATACATATACAACTAAAGATCGAGTAACACGAACCCCACTAAAAACCAGGTGTGAACTCAGGTGCTCCGGAAGGATAGGCAGTTCCTGCTCCACTAGTGACACTGTTCGTGTTAATCTAGTTACACAAATATTTTAACAAATACTTAGAAATCTAATGAAATGAATCTGCTTTTATAGGTATTGATGACATTGCACTACAACGGATCCCTGATGATGATGTATTGAAAGAATTATCACAACAAGTTGGCAACTGTGCTATACAGCTTGGGGTTGAACTAGGATTAAGTATGATGGAAATTGAACAGACTCTTTTCAAGTATTCAAAGGACATATTTAGTCAAACTTTTGATGTTTTGAAAAAGTGGAAATATGCAAGAAAAGTTAAGCCAACAATTCGGATTTTGATGAGAGCAATTCAATCGAGTGATCCGAGAGGACTTGTGTTTCTAAGACAAAAATATGTCAAATTCTCTTAAATTATATACAAGAACAAACAATACTGTTGGTTAATAACATGCTAAAATATATAATTACAATATTTAACAACATGTACAACTACAACTTGTTGTATGTCAAACCATTCCTGTGTAAATAAATAAATACCCACTCCTTAAGACAAATATAAATGATATCTGAACATTAAGATACTATTTGCTATATTAAGACTAAGATAAATGACATCTAAACATTAAGATATTATTTGGTATATTAAGACTAAGACAATTTATATCTGAACATTAAGATGTTATCATACCCCCCGCAAACGAAGTGTGTGTGGGGGGTATATAGGAATCACCCTGTCCGTCCGTATGTTCGTTCGTCCATGTACCTTGTAAGCGCAACTCCTCCTAAACGGCTTATTGGATATTTATGAAACTTTACACATTTGTAGTACACTACCTGCAGATGTGCATGAAATAATATGGTTGCTGTCCAAAATTTAAAAGGGGAGATAATTCAACGTATTCTTTCACGAAAAGGGAGGGGACATGTACCTTGTAAGCGCAACTCCTACTAAACTGCTTATTGAATTTTTATGAAACTTTACACAGTTGCAGTACAAAACCTGCAGATGTGCATGAAGGAATACCGGTGCTGTCTAAAATTTAGAAGGGGAGATAATTCAACTTATACTTTCACGAAAAGGGGGGTCGTGTACCTGGGTAAGCGCAACTCCACCTAAACGGCTTATTGGAGTTTTGTGGAACTTTACACAGTTGTAGTACATTACCTGCAGATATGCATGAAGGAATATGATTGCTGTCCAAAATTTAAAAGGAGGGATAATTCAACTTATACTTTCACGAAAAGGGGGGGGGGGGGGGAGGCGGCATGTACCTTGTAAGCGCAACTCCTACTAAACTGCTTATTGAATTTTTATGAAATTTTACACACTTGTAGTACACAACCCGCAGATGTGCTTGATGGAATACTGTTGCTGTCTAAAATTTAGAAGGGAAGATAATTCAACTTATGCTTTCACGAAAAGGGGGGATGTGTACCTTGTAAGCGCAACTCCTCCTAAACGGTTTATTGGAGTTTTGGGAAACTTTACACAGTTGTAGTACACTACCTGCAGATGTGCATGAAGGAATATGGTTGCTGTCCAAAATTTAAAAGGGGAGATAATGCAACTTATACTTTCACGAAAAGGGGGGGGGGAGGGCATGTAACTTGTAAGCGCAACTTCTACTAAACTGCTTATTGAATTTTTATGAAATTTTACACACTTGAAGTACACAACCTGCAGATGTGCATGGAGGAATACTGTTGCTATCTAAAATTTAGAAGGAGAGATAATTCAACTTATACTTTCACGAAAAGGGGGGCTGTGTACCTTGTAAGCGCAACTCCTCCTAAACGGTTTATTGGAGTTTTGGGAAATTTACACAGTTGTAGTACACTACCTGCAGATGTGCATGAAGGAATATGGTTGCTGTCCAAAATTTAAAAGGGGAGATAATTCAACTTATACTTTCACGAAAAGGGGGGGGGCATGTACCTTGTAATCGCAAATCCTACTAAGCTGCTTACTGAATTTTTATGAAACTTTACACAGTTGTAGTACACAACCTGCAGATGTGCATGAAGGAATGCCGTTGCTCTCTAAAATTTAGAAGGGGAGATAATTCAACTTATACTTTCACGAAAAGGGGGGACATGTACCTTGTAAGTGCAACTTCTACTAAACTGCTTATTGAATTTTTATGAAATTGTACACACTTGAAGTACACAACCTGCAGATGTGCATGGAGGAATACTGTTGCTATCTAAAATTTAGAAGGAGAGATAATTCAACTTATACTTTCACGAAAAGGGGGGCTGTGTACCTTGTAAGCGCAACTCCTCCTAAACGGTTTATTGGAGTTTTGGGAAACTTTACACAGTTGTAGTACACTACCTGCAGATGTGAATGAAGGAATATGGTTGCTGTCCCCAAAATTTAAAAGGGGAGATAATTCAACTTATACTTTCACGAAAAGGGGGGGGGGGGGCATGTACCTTGTAATCGCAAATCCTACTAAGCTGCTTATTGAATTTTTATGAAACTTTACACAGTTGTAGTACACAACCTGCAGATTTGCATGAAGGAATGCCGTTGCTCTCTAAAATTTAGAAGGGGAGATTATTGACTTGATAATATACCTGTATTCCAAAGTTTGAACATCATAGTATTGCATGCGGGAAGTATCACTCAGTGAGGTCACTCACAGTTCTAGATTGATATATATTTTATGTATATTATGTTGCTTAGTATAATATTGATACTAGTTATATATTTAGTAATTTACATACATGACATTAGAAAATTGGTAATACAAAGGTAGACAATATTAGCTTTAAATAGTGATTTCTGATATGATATGATGATTATTTTGTATATTATATAGTTAATTGTTGTTGTGGTATATATCTTGTGTATATTATGTTGCAAGTAGAATTAAGGAATAGAAGTATTGTATTTTAAGAGTTACCAGTATCAGTGGAGGATTTGACGGTCGAAAATGCAGTTTAACCTGTTATTTTTTATGTAATTCAAGACAAAAATTGTCTATGTGGGCTTAAGAAATGGTCTAAAAATTGAAAAACAAATAGAATGACGTAGAATACTGTTAATAACTTTGTCGCAAAAATGTATTGAAAAACCGTGACGTCATAATAAACTTTTTCACCATACAACTTAAACAGCTGACGTTATTTCTCATCATGTACGCTTCAATTGAAGATAAAATCCAATAAGAAATTATTTCAAATGTATACAATGACTTTATTTTCAAGTTGCCTTTTTTGTAATTTAACTGATTTTTATTGACATCGGCACATTGATAAAAATACACAAATTACCATTACATTATCCCGGCCTTGTTAACGTTAATAAACATATATAATAATCAGTACTTGTTAGTATACAATATACAATCTACATACATTTTAAAATCAATTTGATATTTTTTTGGACAATGTTTCAAACAATTAAAACTTTTACACGATATTTTAATATTCTAGCAACCTTATTTTGTTTACATATGAGATATATAGAAATAAATAAAACAGAAATACCAAATTGCCTTAATTAAATTGTTTGTTTTCAAAGTATTCAATATGGTGGCTTATTCACATTAAAATCCTTGGTTACCACTTTGGTATCTTCAAACTCTTCTTATGTCATGTCAATTTGATGGCCACCATAAGTGAATGAAAAAAAGGGTTATATAATAATTGCATCAGAATGTTTAATCTGGTAATGAGGTATATTAAAATATATTTAGTAATTGTAAACAGTGATTAATGATGTTGCAATGATTATTTTTTATATGAGATAATTCATGTTGTAATAACATACTGATTGTTGTTGCATACTGTGTTATTATATGATGCCTGTTGATATGACATACCTTATCATGACATAAGTCTCTCGTGACATACTATGTTATGACATACTATTTATGGAAGCATAACATGCTACGACATACTGCATCTTGTTCCAAAATAGTATGCTATGACATTGTATGGTGTTGTGCCATGACATGTAGTAGTTCATGCTGTGTCATGGCATGTGACATCATATGCTGTGACATATCAAGTTTCTGTTGTTGCAACATACCATGATATGATGCATTGTATGTTGTTGAGTTATAACATCTGACATAATGCCTGTTGTGACATATCATGTTTTTAGTTTATAATTATTTTATTTGATCAATGATACAAAGAGGATCAGACACAAGTTTTACCAACTTATGGAGTCTTCTCCTATATATACAATCATTATTACATTATATTGAGAATGCACAAGAAAACAAGAAAAATACAATTTTATCATATAATATAGCTGAAAATAGTAAACGAGTAAAAAGAAATGAAGAAAAAGTATGTGTGTGTGTGTGTATGGATGCTGGATGATGTTTGGTTAGTACATTAAACGATTAGAAATCGTTTAGACCTTTTTATGAATCGGAAAACTGAATAAAAAATAAAGCAATTATCTGCATAGCTTAAGGTTTCACTTCCTGAAGTGAGAAGTGAAGTATTGATCGATTGAGACAAATCGCTTATGCTGAGAAACAGTTCATTTCTTATTAAAGAATATTTGGTACAAACAAAAAAGAAGTGGTTCGCATCTTCTTGGGGGGCACCGCAGCTACACGCTGGGCTAGATAAAATATGAACCTTATGTAGATCGTGGTTGAGGAAAGAAGCTGTACATCTAATTTGTGTTAGGATCACGTTTAACTTTCTAGGGCCATAGTAATAAAGTTTGGGAACTGAGATCTTATTTGGTTGGCTGTTAAGACGAATAGCGTTTTTGAATTTGGATAATGAATCTAATTTTCTGATTGCAATGTCAAGTTTATTCCATTCTTTAACTGTGGAAGGAATAAATGACGAATTGGTTATAGAGAGTCTACAGAAAGGAACTATTAAATTATCACCATTTCGCAAAGGGTATATAGTAGTACTCTGAATAGTTGGGGGAACTAGATAACGCAAGTATTCAGGTGCCATTCCACATTTTATATTAAAAAATAATTGGAGTTTTCTGCGGTATCTCCGCTCTGATAGTGTTTCCCAGCCTGTCTCAGCATATAAATACTCCGATTTTGTAAAAATGGGTAAACCTGTTACAATTCTGGCAGCGTCTAATTGAAGTTTTTCTAATTTGTCTGAATAGCCAATTCCGCAATTATCCCAGACTTCACAAGCGTATTCAAAAAGGGGGCGAATGTAGACTAAATACATTTTTTCTAAGTTGGATCTATTTAGACTGAATTTTAATTTCCGTAATATACCTAAATGTTTGGTTATATTTGTTATCATATTTTCTAAATGTTCATTCCATTTTGCATTTTGAGAGAGGATAACTCCCAGATGCTTATGGCTAGTAGATAAAGGGATACATTTGCCATTAAAAGAAAATTCGATGTTGTCTATGTTACCGGTATTGGAGAAAAACAAGATTTCTGTTTTTTCGGGATTGAATGACATTAGCCATTTACTAGACCAGGCATTTAGTTCGAGTAGATCATGATTGATTACAGTTTTTATTTGATCAACACTTTGACTAGAATATCCGAGTGATGTGTCGTCAGCAAATAATCTACTCAACGATATAAGTTTTTCTCCTATATCATTTATGTATATTAGAAACATGAGGGGACCCAATACCGACCCTTGGGGTACACCAGCTGAGACAGGTTCGAAACTTGACCAAGAGTTTTTATTAATTACTTTTTGTCTTCTTTTGAACAGATAGTTTTCGAACCATTTTATTAACTTTCCTTGAATTCCGTATGAATTCATTTTGTGAATAAGACCTTTATGCCAAACCTTGTCGAAAGCTTTAGAAAAATCGCAAAAGACGAAGCAGCTAAATTCTTTTTTTTCTAGAGAGTTTAGGATCGAATTGTATAGTTCTAATAGTTGATGGACAGTGGAATGTTTTGGCAAAAACCCCGATTGGTATTTATATATGAGATTGTTATTAACAAGATGATTGTAAACATGCTTATAAACTATTCGTTCCATTAATTTACCTACACAACTTATTAAAGATATCGGGCGATAATTGGAGGGTAGGGATGTGTCACCCTTTTTGAAAATTGCAACAACATGAGCACTCTTCCAATTAGAAGGATATTTGCTCTGTTGTAAAGATTTATTAAATATTATTAGAAGGGGCTTTGCAATTTTCTCAGGAGAAATTTTAAGCATTTTATTACTTATTTTGTCTGGTCCTGTTGCTTTGTTTGGGTCAAGAATTTGAATAACATCAATAATTTCGTTCTCTGTTATATGTATTTCGTGAATAATATTATTTGTTTTTGAGTCAAACTGTGGGAGAGTAACATTTTCTTCGTCCAGTTTTGATATTGAGCTAAAATATTTATTCAATAACTCGCATTTGTCCGAATCGTCATAAGCAATATCATCAATATTTTGATCATTGATTGAATTTCGGAGTGGGGGTATACAATAATTTCCTTTGTTAGATTTGATTAACATCTTCATTATTTTCCAATACATTTTGGGGTTTGAAGAGTTATTTAATAAAAAGTTGTCTAAATTATTTTCAAATTTCTCCTTTGCTATTTTTTTCATATTATTTACCTTATTTCTTTGTTTTTTATATTTAATAATGTTGTTTTCATTTTGAGATTTTAATAATTTTTTCCTAATCCGGTCACGTATGCGGATTTCTTTTCGTATTTCGTTACTGAACCATGGTTTGTCTTTTTCGCGTATCAATATTGTTTTTGAAGGGATACATGCACTTGAGATTTGAAGGAAAGTTTTTGAAAATTCTTCACACATATCATCTACATCATCAAAATTGCAAAGTTTTTCATTCCAATTTATATCAGTTAGCATCTGATTAAATCTAACAAAATCAGTTTGGTCATACAACCAGATTTCTCTTGTAAAAGATTTCGATGTAGCTTTTGGGCATTTAATGAATGCAATTGCTGCGTCGTGGTCGCTTATATGTCTTGGTATTTTAAGTACATCAGAATAATTACAGTTCAAGGTATCGCTTAGAATAATGGGGTCTAATAAAGTACTAGTATTACCACTTATCCTGGTAGGTTTGTCAATCACATTCTTAAGATTAAAAATATTCACAAGGTCAATAAGTTTGTTGTTATTTGAACACAATAGATTTGAATTCAGATCGCCCGTGATAATGATGTTTTCATTTACCTGAAGGGCCAACTCTATTGCGTATGTTAATCGTGTCCAGTAATCAATATCTGTACACGGAGATCTATATGTGTTGCATAGTAAAAAAGATTGACCTTTGGATCGTATTTCAACCCAGATAGTTTCGTCAAGATTGTTTTCTAATTCGGATTTCCTACTTATAGAGATATCATTTTTCGAATAAATGAGGAGCCCACCACCACTATTTGAACGGTCTTTTCGATGGATAATATTCGGAAACGAATCGAGAGTTATGTCACTATCATTTATTTGGTTATCAAGGTGTGTTTCAGTTACAACTAATATATCGAAATCATTCAAAGAGGTTTCAAGGAACTCCATTTTATTTCTAATACTGCGGATATTAATATTACACAACGAAATACATCTATCAGTATGATTGTTTTCCAAAATTGACTGTGATAATTCGTGTGGACCAGGATTAGATTCGATATTTCCGACAAGTAGTATAAAATGGAGTGTAAAAAGTAAAAACAATGCATTTACATTTGGATTTAGACCCTGGAGCAAGAGAAGGCAGACAAAAAAGAGAGAGCATCGGAGGTTAGTTCTAAATATGTTCAAATAAGTATCAGTCCGAATAACAAAAGGTCCACACAATCTGCATATCATGTCATTATGACATAGTCACTGTTGCGACATAACATCAGTTGTGACGTGACATATGTTTGTAGACCATTTGAAAATATAATGTTTCAAAGTTTTATTATTTTGTCGTTTTTTAAATTATTTTGAGTTTTCATTAAATGTATTATTTTGGGTTATAGTTGAGTTATACTTGAGTTATACTCTGTGAAGCAGAAAACAGAAAGTGTGCAATTTGTAGATTATATAACACCACACTGTCACGAAACCCTACCTAATATGAAGTTAAATATTTGAATATTTTGATATTGAACTTTTGGCATTAATATGACTACCCAAGGTCTGAAGGTAGGTGTGTTTGTTTGTTTAATGGTGTTTAATACCACTTTCAACAATATTTCAGTTATTTTGTGGCGGTCAGTTTTATTGGTGGAAAAACCAGAGGTCCCGGAGATAACCAACAACCCGTCGCAAATCACAGACACATTTATCACATAATGTTGTACACCTCTCCCTGATCGAGATTCGAATTCACAAAATCAGTGGTGATAGGCACTGATTTGCATTGGTAATTGTAAATCCAACTACCATATGATCAGGGCCATGATGGCCTTTCAGTCTGAAGGAATATTACAGTAAAGTGATGATCTAGATACACAACACAACAACAGTACAAGTATAAAGATAAAACAATGTAGAAGTAATAACAAGACATACACAGAGTACACAAATCTGAAGGTATTTTACAGTAAAGTGGTGATCTAGATAAACAACATAATAACAGTACAAGTATAAAGATAAAACAATGTAGAAGTAATAACAAGACATGCACAGAGTACACAGATCTGAAGGTATATTACAGTAAAGTAGTGATCTAGATAAACAACATAACAACAGTACAAGTATAAAGAAAAAACAATATAGAAGTAATAACAAGACATACACAGAGTACACAAATCTGAAGGTATATTACAGTAAAGTGGTGATCTAGATAAACAACATAACAACAGTACAAGCATAAAGATAAAACAATGTAGAAGTAATAACAAGACATACACAGAGTACACAAATCTGAAGGTATATTACAGTAAAGAGGTGATCTAGATAAACAACATAACAACAGTACAAGCATAAAGATAAAACAATGTAGAAGTAATAACAAGACATACACAGAGTACACAAATCTGAAGGTATATTACAGTAAAGTGGTGATCTAGATAAACAACATAACAACAGTACAAGCATAAAGATAAAACAATGTAGAAGTAATAACAAGACATACACAGAGTACACAAATCTGAGGGTATATTACAGTAAAGTAGTGATCTAGATAAACAGCATAACAACAGTACAAGTATAAAGATAAAACAATGTAGAAGTAATAACAAGACATGCACAGAGTACACAGATCTGAAGGTATATTACAGTAAAGTAGTGATCTAGATAAACAACATAACAACAGTACAAGTATAAAGAAAAAACAATATAGAAGTAATAACAAGACATACACAGAGTACACAAATCTGAAGGTATATTACAGTAAAGTGGTGATCTAGATAAACAACATAACAACAGTACAAGCATAAAGATAAAACAATGTAGAAGTAATAACAAGACATACACAGAGTACACAAATCTGAAGGTATATTACAGTAAAGAGGTGATCTAGATAAACAACATGACAACAGTACAAGTATAAAGATAAAACAATATAGATGTAATAACAAGACATACACAGAGTACACAAATCTGAAGGTATATTACAGTAAAGTGGTTATCTAGATAAACAACATAACAACAGTACAAGCATAAAGATAAAACAATGTAGAAGTAATAACAAGACATGCACAGAGTACACAAATCTGAAGGTATATTACAGTAAAGTGGTGATCGAGATAAACAACATAACAACAGTACAAGTATAAAGATAAAACAATATAGAAGTAATAACAAGACATACACAGAGTATCGAAAACCACTCTTAACTCTGTACTTCAATATGCTTAAAATATTTTAATGAAGACAGTCGAAATAAAGATAAAACAATGTAGAAGTAATAACAAGACATACACAGAGTACACAGATCTGAAGGAATATTACAGTAAAGTAATGATCTAGATAAATAACATAACAATAGTACAAGTATAAAGATAAAACAATGTAGAAGTAATAACAAGACATACACAGAGTACACAAATCTGAAGGTATATTACAGTAAAGTGGTGATCTAGATAAACAACATAACAACAGTACAAGTGTAAAGATAAAACAATGTAGAAGTAATAACAAGACATGCACAGAGTACACAAATCTGAAGGTATATTACAGTAAAGTGGTGATCTAGATAAATAACATAATAGCAGTACACGTATAAAGATAAAGCAATGTAGAAGTAATAACAAGACATACACAGAGTACACAAATCTGAAGGTATATTACAGTAAAGTAGTGATCTAGATAAACAACATAGCAACAGTACAAGTATAAAGATAAAACATTATAGAAGTAATAACAAAACATACACAGAGTATAGAAAACCACTCTTAACTCTGTACTTCAATATGCTTAAAATATTTTAATGAAGACAGACGAAATAAAGATAAAACAATGTAGAAGTAATAACAAGACATACACAGAGTACACAGATCTGAAGGTATATTACAGTAAAGTAATGATCTAGATAAACAACATAGCAACAGTACAAGTATAAAGATAAAACAATGTAGAAGTAATAACAAGACATACACAGAGTACACAAATCTGAAGGTATATTACAGTGAAGTGGTGATCTAGATAAACAACATAATAACAGTACACGTATAAAGATAAAGCAATGTAGAAGTAATAACAAGACATACACAGAGTACACAAATCTGAAGGTATATTACAGTAATGTGGTGATCTAGATAAACAACATAACAACAGTACAAGTATAAAGATAAAACAATATAGAAGTAATAACAAGACATACACAGAGTACACAAATCTGAAGGTATATTACAGTAAAGTAGTGATCTAGATAAACAACATAGCAACAGTACAAGTATAAAGATAAAACAATATAGATGTAATAACAAGACATACAGAGAGTATCGAAAACCACTCTTAACTCTGTACTTCAATACGCTTAAAATATTTTAATGAAGACAGACGAAATAAAGATAAAACAATGTAGAAGTAATAACAAGACATGCACAGAGTACATAGATCTGAAGGAATATTACAGTAAAGTAATGATCTAGATAAACAACATAACAACAGTACAAGTATAAAGATAAAACAATGTAGAAGTAATAACAAGACATACACAGAGTACACAAATCTGAAGGTATATTACAGTAAAGTGGTGATCTAGATAAACAACATAACAACAGTACAAGCATAAAGATAAAACAATGTAGAAGTAATAACAAGACATGCACAGAGTACACAAATCTGAAGGTATATTACAGTAAAGTGGTGATCTAGATAAATAACATAACAACAGTACAAGTATAAAGATAAAACAATATAGAAGTAATAACAAGACATACACAGAGTACACAAATCTGAAGGTATATTACAGTAAAGTGGTGATCTAGATAAACAACATAATAACAGTACACGTATAAAGATAAAGCAATGTAGAAGTAATAACAAGACATACACAGAGTACACAAATCTGAAGGTATATTACAGTAAGGTGGTGATCTAGATAAACAACATAACAACAGTACACGTATAAAGATAAAGCAATATAGAAGTAATGACAAAACATACACAGAGTACACAAATCTGAAGGTATATTACAGTAAAGTAGTGATCTAGATAAACAACATAGCAACAGTACAAGTATAAAGATAAAACAATGTAGAAGTAATAACAAGACATGCACAGAGTACACAAATCTGAAGGTATATTACAGTAAAGTAATGATCTGTATACACAACATAACAACAGTACAAGTATAAAGATAAAACAATGTAGAAGTAATAACAAAACATACACAGAGTATAGAAAACCACTCTTAACTCTGTACTTCAATATGCTTAAAATATTTTAATGAAGACAGACGAAATAAAGATAAAACAATGTAGAAGTAATAACAAGACATACACAGAGTACACAGATCTGAAGGTATATTACAGTTAAGTAATGATCTAGATAAACACCATAACAACAGTACAAGTATAAAGATAAAACAATGTAGAAGTAATAACAAGACATACACAGAGTACACAGATCTGAGGGTATATTACAGTAAAGTAGTGATCTAGATAAACAGCATAACAACAGTACAAGTATAAAGATAAAACAATGTAGAAGTAATAACAAGACATGCACAGAGTACACAGATCTGAAGGTATATTACAGTAAAGTAGTGATCTAGATAAACAACATAACAACGGTACAAGTATAAAGAAAAAACAATATAGAAGTAATAACAAGACATACACAGAGTACACAAATCTGAAGGTATATTACAGTAAAGTGGTGATCTAGATAAACAACATAACAACAGTACAAGCATAAAGATAAAACAATGTAGAAGTAATAACAAGACATACACAGAGTACACAAATCTGAAGGTATATTACAGTAAAGAGGTGATCTAGATAAACAACATGACAACAGTACAAGTATAAAGATAAAACAATATAGATGTAATAACAAGACATACACAGAGTACACAAATCTGAAGGTATATTACAGTAAAGTGGTTATCTAGATAAACAACATAACAACAGTACAAGCATAAAGATAAAACAACGTAGAAGTAATAACAAGACATACACAGAGTACACAAATCTGAAGGTATATTACAGTAAAGTGGTGATCTAGATAAACAACATAACAACAGTACAAGCATAAAGATAAAACAATGTAGAAGTAATAACAAGACATGCACAGAGTACACAAATCTGAAGGTATATTACAGTAAAGTGGTGATCGAGATAAACAACATAACAACAGTACAAGTATAAAGATAAAACAATATAGAAGTAATAACAAGACATACACAGAGTATCGAAAACCACTCTTAACTCTGTACTTCAATATGCTTAAAATATTTTAATGAAGACAGACGAAATAAAGATAAAACAATGTAGAAGTAATAACAAGACATGCACAGAGTACACAAATCTGAAGGTATATTACAGTAAAGTGGTGATCTAGATAAACAACATAACAACAGTACAAGAATAAAGATAAAACAATGTAGAAGTAATAACAAGACATGCACAGAGTACACAAATCTGAAGGTATATTACAGTAAAGTAGTGATCTAGATAAACAACATAGCAACAGTACAAGTATAAAGATAAAACAATATAGAAGTAATAACAAAACATACACAGAGTATAGAAAACCACTCTTAACTCTGTACTTCAATATGCTTAGAATATTTTAATGAAGACAGACGAAATAAAGATAAAACAATGTAGAAGTAATAACAAGACATACACAGAGTACACAGATCTGAAGGTATATTACAGTAAAGTAATGATCTAGATAAACAACATAGCAACAGTACAAGTATAAAGATAAAACAATGTAGAAGTAATAACAAGACATACACAGAGTACACAAATCTGAAGGTATATTACAGTGAAGTGGTGATCTAGATAAACAACATAATAACAGTACACGTATAAAGATAAAGCAATGTAGAAGTAATAACAAGACATACACAGAGTACACAGATCTGAAGGTATATTACAGTAAAGTAATGATCTAGATAAACAACATAACAACAGTACAAGTATAAAGATAAAACAATGTAGAAGTAATAACAAGACATACACAGAGTACACAGATCTGAAGGTATATTACAGTAAAGTAGTGATCTAGATAAACAGCATAACAACAGTACAAGTATAAAGATAAAACAATGTAGAAGTAATAACAAGACATGCACAGAGTACACAAATCTGAAGGTATATTACAGTAAAGTGGTTATCTAGATAAACAACATAACAACAGTACAAGCATAAAGATAAAACAATGTAGAAGTAATAACAAGACATGCACAGAGTACACAAATCTGAAGGTATATTACAGTAAAGTGGTGATCGAGATAAACAACATAACAACAGTACAAGTATAAAGATAAAACAATATAGAAGTAATAACAAGACATACACAGAGTATCGAAAACCACTCTTAACTCTGTACTTCAATATGCTTAAAATATTTTAATGAAGACAGTCGAAATAAAGATAAAACAATGTAGAAGTAATAACAAGACATACACAGAGTACACAGATCTGAAGGAATATTACAGTAAAGTAATGATCTAGATAAATAACATAACAATAGTACAAGTATAAAGATAAAACAATGTAGAAGTAATAACAAGACATACACAGAGTACACAAATCTGAAGGTATATTACAGTAAAGTGGTGATCTAGATAAACAACATAACAACAGTACAAGTGTAAAGATAAAACAATGTAGAAGTAATAACAAGACATGCACAGAGTACACAAATCTGAAGGTATATTACAGTAAAGTGGTGATCTAGATAAATAACATAATAGCAGTACACGTATAAAGATAAAGCAATGTAGAAGTAATAACAAGACATACACAGAGTACACAAATCTGAAGGTATATTACAGTAAAGTAGTGATCTAGATAAACAACATAGCAACAGTACAAGTATAAAGATAAAACATTATAGAAGTAATAACAAAACATACACAGAGTATAGAAAACCACTCTTAACTCTGTACTTCAATATGCTTAAAATATTTTAATGAAGACAGACGAAATAAAGATAAAACAATGTAGAAGTAATAACAAGACATACACAGAGTACACAGATCTGAAGGTATATTACAGTAAAGTAATGATCTAGATAAACAACATAGCAACAGTACAAGTATAAAGATAAAACAATGTAGAAGTAATAACAAGACATACACAGAGTACACAAATCTGAAGGTATATTACAGTGAAGTGGTGATCTAGATAAACAACATAATAACAGTACACGTATAAAGATAAAGCAATGTAGAAGTAATAACAAGACATACACAGAGTACACAAATCTGAAGGTATATTACAGTAATGTGGTGATCTAGATAAACAACATAACAACAGTACAAGTATAAAGATAAAACAATATAGAAGTAATAACAAGACATACACAGAGTACACAAATCTGAAGGTATATTACAGTAAAGTAGTGATCTAGATAAACAACATAGCAACAGTACAAGTATAAAGATAAAACAATATAGATGTAATAACAAGACATACAGAGAGTATCGAAAACCACTCTTAACTCTGTACTTCAATACGCTTAAAATATTTTAATGAAGACAGACGAAATAAAGATAAAACAATGTAGAAGTAATAACAAGACATGCACAGAGTACATAGATCTGAAGGAATATTACAGTAAAGTAATGATCTAGATAAACAACATAACAACAGTACAAGTATAAAGATAAAACAATGTAGAAGTAATAACAAGACATACACAGAGTACACAAATCTGAAGGTATATTACAGTAAAGTGGTGATCTAGATAAACAACATAACAACAGTACAAGCATAAAGATAAAACAATGTAGAAGTAATAACAAGACATGCACAGAGTACACAAATCTGAAGGTATATTACAGTAAAGTGGTGATCTAGATAAATAACATAACAACAGTACAAGTATAAAGATAAAACAATATAGAAGTAATAACAAGACATACACAGAGTACACAAATCTGAAGGTATATTACAGTAAAGTGGTGATCTAGATAAACAACATAATAACAGTACACGTATAAAGATAAAGCAATGTAGAAGTAATAACAAGACATACACAGAGTACACAAATCTGAAGGTATATTACAGTAAAGTGGTGATCTAGATAAACAACATAACAACAGTACACGTATAAAGATAAAGCAATATAGAAGTAATGACAAAACATACACAGAGTACACAAATCTGAAGGTATATTACAGTAAAGTAGTGATCTAGATAAACAACATAGCAACAGTACAAGTATAAAGATAAAACAATGTAGAAGTAATAACAAGACATGCACAGAGTACACAAATCTGAAGGTATATTACAGTAAAGTAATGATCTGTATACACAACATAACAACAGTACAAGTATAAAGATAAAACAATGTAGAAGTAATAACAAAACATACACAGAGTATAGAAAACCACTCTTAACTCTGTACTTCAATATGCTTAAAATATTTTAATGAAGACAGACGAAATAAAGATAAAACAATGTAGAAGTAATAACAAGACATACACAGAGTACACAGATCTGAAGGTATATTACAGTTAAGTAATGATCTAGATAAACACCATAACAACAGTACAAGTATAAAGATAAAACAATGTAGAAGTAATAACAAGACATACACAGAGTACACAGATCTGAGGGTATATTACAGTAAAGTAGTGATCTAGATAAACAGCATAACAACAGTACAAGTATAAAGATAAAACAATGTAGAAGTAATAACAAGACATGCACAGAGTACACAGATCTGAAGGTATATTACAGTAAAGTAGTGATCTAGATAAACAACATAACAACGGTACAAGTATAAAGAAAAAACAATATAGAAGTAATAACAAGACATACACAGAGTACACAAATCTGAAGGTATATTACAGTAAAGTGGTGATCTAGATAAACAACATAACAACAGTACAAGCATAAAGATAAAACAATGTAGAAGTAATAACAAGACATACACAGAGTACACAAATCTGAAGGTATATTACAGTAAAGAGGTGATCTAGATAAACAACATGACAACAGTACAAGTATAAAGATAAAACAATATAGATGTAATAACAAGACATACACAGAGTACACAAATCTGAAGGTATATTACAGTAAAGTGGTTATCTAGATAAACAACATAACAACAGTACAAGCATAAAGATAAAACAACGTAGAAGTAATAACAAGACATACACAGAGTACACAAATCTGAAGGTATATTACAGTAAAGTGGTGATCTAGATAAACAACATAACAACAGTACAAGCATAAAGATAAAACAATGTAGAAGTAATAACAAGACATGCACAGAGTACACAAATCTGAAGGTATATTACAGTAAAGTGGTGATCGAGATAAACAACATAACAACAGTACAAGTATAAAGATAAAACAATATAGAAGTAATAACAAGACATACACAGAGTATCGAAAACCACTCTTAACTCTGTACTTCAATATGCTTAAAATATTTTAATGAAGACAGACGAAATAAAGATAAAACAATGTAGAAGTAATAACAAGACATGCACAGAGTACACAAATCTGAAGGTATATTACAGTAAAGTGGTGATCTAGATAAACAACATAACAACAGTACAAGAATAAAGATAAAACAATGTAGAAGTAATAACAAGACATGCACAGAGTACACAAATCTGAAGGTATATTACAGTAAAGTAGTGATCTAGATAAACAACATAGCAACAGTACAAGTATAAAGATAAAACAATATAGAAGTAATAACAAAACATACACAGAGTATAGAAAACCACTCTTAACTCTGTACTTCAATATGCTTAGAATATTTTAATGAAGACAGACGAAATAAAGATAAAACAATGTAGAAGTAATAACAAGACATACACAGAGTACACAGATCTGAAGGTATATTACAGTAAAGTAATGATCTAGATAAACAACATAGCAACAGTACAAGTATAAAGATAAAACAATGTAGAAGTAATAACAAGACATACACAGAGTACACAAATCTGAAGGTATATTACAGTGAAGTGGTGATCTAGATAAACAACATAATAACAGTACACGTATAAAGATAAAGCAATGTAGAAGTAATAACAAGACATACACAGAGTACACAGATCTGAAGGTATATTACAGTAAAGTAATGATCTAGATAAACAACATAACAACAGTACAAGTATAAAGATAAAACAATGTAGAAGTAATAACAAGACATACACAGAGTACACAGATCTGAAGGTATATTACAGTAAAGTAGTGATCTAGATAAACAGCATAACAACAGTACAAGTATAAAGATAAAACAATGTAGAAGTAATAACAAGACATGCACAGAGTACACAGATCTGAAGGTATATTACAGTAAAGTAGTGATCTAGATAAACAACATAACAACAGTACAAGTATAAAGAAAAAACAATATAGAAGTAATAACAAGACATACACAGAGTACACAAATCTGAAGGTATATTACAGTAAAGTGGTGATCTAGATAAACAACATAACAACAGTACAAGCATAAAGATAAAACAATGTAGAAGTAATAACAAGACATACACAGAGTACACAAATCTGAAGGTATATTACAGTAAAGTGGTGATCTAGATAAACAACATAACAACAGTACAAGTATAAAGAAAAAACAATATAGAAGTAATAACAAGACATACACAGAGTACACAAATCTGAAGGTATATTACAGTAAAGTGGTGATCTAGATAAACAACATAACAACAGTACACGTATAAAGTTAAAGCAATGTAGAAGTAATAACAAGACATACACAGAGTACACAGATCTGAAGGTATATTACAGTAAAGTAGTGATCTAGATAAACAGCATAACAACAGTACAAGTATAAAGATAAAACAATGTAGAAGTAATAACAAGACATGCACAGAGTACACAGATCTGAAGGTATATTACAGTAAAGTAGTGATCTAGATAAACAACATAACAACAGTACAAGTATAAAGAAAAAACAATATAGAAGTAATAACAAGACATACACAGAGTACACAAATCTGAAGGTATATTACAGTAAAGTGGTGATCTAGATAAACAACATAACAACAGTACAAGCATAAAGATAAAACAATGTAGAAGTAATAACAAGACATACACAGAGTACACAAATCTGAAGGTATATTACAGTAAAGTGGTGATCTAGATAAACAACATAACAACAGTACAAGTATAAAGATAAAACAATGTAGAAGTAATAACAAGACATGCACAGAGTACACAAATCTGAAGGTATATTACAGTAAAGTGGTGATCTAGATAAACAACATAACAACAGTACAAGTATAAAGATAAAACAATATAGAAGTAATAACAAGACATACACAGAGTACACAAATCTGAAGGTATATTACAGTAAAGTGGTGATCTAGATAAACAACATAACAACAGTACACGTATAAAGTTAAAGCAATGTAGAACTAATAACAAGACATACACAGAGTACACAAATCTGAAGGTATATTACAGTAAAGTGGTGATCTAGATAAACAACATAACAACAGTACACGTATAAAGATAAAGCAATATAGAAGTAATGACAAAACATACACAGAGTACACAAATCTGAAGGTATATTACAGTAAAGTAGTGATCTAGATAAACAACATAGCAACAGTACAAGTATAAAGATAAAACAATGTAGAAGTAATAACAAGACATGCACAGAGTACACAAATCTGAAGGTATATTACAGTAAAGTAATGATCTGTATACACAACATAACAACAGTACAAGTATAAAGATAAAACAATGTAGAAGTAATAACAAAACATACACAGAGTATAGAAAACCACTCTTAACTCTGTACTTCAATATGCTTAAAATATTTTAATGAAGACAGACGAAATAAAGATAAAACAATGTAGAAGTAATAACAAGACATACACAGAGTACACAGATCTGAAGGTATATTACAGTTAAGTAATGATCTAGATAAACAACATAACAACAGTACAAGTATAAAGATAAAACAATGTAGAAGTAATAACAAGACATACACAGAGTACACAGATCTGAGGGTATATTACAGTAAAGTAGTGATCTAGATAAACAGCATAACAACAGTACAAGTATAAAGATAAAACAATGTAGAAGTAATAACAAGACATGCACAGAGTACACAGATCTGAAGGTATATTACAGTAAAGTAGTGATCTAGATAAACAACATAACAACGGTACAAGTATAAAGAAAAAACAATATAGAAGTAATAACAAGACATACACAGAGTACACAAATCTGAAGGTATATTACAGTAAAGTGGTGATCTAGATAAACAACATAACAACAGTACAAGCATAAAGATAAAACAATGTAGAAGTAATAACAAGACATACACAGAGTACACAAATCTGAAGGTATATTACAGTAAAGAGGTGATCTAGATAAACAACATGACAACAGTACAAGTATAAAGATAAAACAATATAGATGTAATAACAAGACATACACAGAGTACACAAATCTGAAGGTATATTACAGTAAAGTGGTTATCTAGATAAACAACATAACAACAGTACAAGCATAAAGATAAAACAACGTAGAAGTAATAACAAGACATACACAGAGTACACAAATCTGAAGGTATATTACAGTAAAGTGGTGATCTAGATAAACAACATAACAACAGTACAAGCATAAAGATAAAACAATGTAGAAGTAATAACAAGACATGCACAGAGTACACAAATCTGAAGGTATATTACAGTAAAGTAGTGATCTAGATAAACAACATAGCAACAGTACAAGTATAAAGATAAAACAATATAGAAGTAATAACAAAACATACACAGAGTATAGAAAACCACTCTTAACTCTGTACTTCAATATGCTTAAAATATTTTAATGAAGACAGACGAAATAAAGATAAAACAATGTAGAAGTAATAACAAGACATACACAGAGTACACAGATCTGAAGGTATATTACAGTAAAGTAATGATCTAGATAAACAACATAGCAACAGTACAAGTATAAAGATAAAACAATGTAGAAGTAATAACAAGACATACACAGAGTACACAAATCTGAAGGTATATTACAGTGAAGTGGTGATCTAGATAAACAACATAATAACAGTACACGTATAAAGATAAAGCAATGTAGAAGTAATAACAAGACATACACAGAGTACACAGATCTGAAGGTATATTACAGTAAAGTAATGATCTAGATAAACAACATAACAACAGTACAAGTATAAAGATAAAACAATGTAGAAGTAATAACAAGACATACACAGAGTACACAGATCTGAAGGTATATTAGAGTAAAGTAGTGATCTAGATAAACAGCATAACAACAGTACAAGTATAAAGATAAAACAATGTAGAAGTAATAACAAGACATGCACAGAGTACACAGATCTGAAGGTATATTACAGTAAAGTAGTGATCTAGATAAACAACATAACAACAGTACAAGTATAAAGAAAAAACAATATAGAAGTAATAACAAGACATACACAGAGTACACAAATCTGAAGGTATATTACAGTAAAGTGGTGATCTAGATAAACAACATAACAACAGTACAAGCATAAAGATAAAACAATGTAGAAGTAATAACAAGACATACACAGAGTACACAAATCTGAAGGTATATTACAGTAAAGTGGTGATCTAGATAAACAACATAACAACAGTACAAGTATAAAGATAAAACAATATAGAAGTAATAACAAGACATACACAGAGTACACAAATCTGAAGGTATATTACAGTAAAGTGGTGATCTAGATAAACAACATAACAACAGTACACGTATAAAGTTAAAGCAATGTAGAAGTAATAACAAGACATACACAGAGTACACAGATCTGAAGGTATATTACAGTAAAGTAGTGATCTAGATAAACAGCATAACAACAGTACAAGTATAAAGATAAAACAATGTAGAAGTAATAACAAGACATGCACAGAGTACACAGATCTGAAGGTATATTACAGTAAAGTAGTGATCTAGATAAACAACATAACAACAGTACAAGTATAAAGAAAAAACAATATAGAAGTAATAACAAGACATACACAGAGTACACAAATCTGAAGGTATATTACAGTAAAGTGGTGATCTAGATAAACAACATAACAACAGTACAAGCATAAAGATAAAACAATGTAGAAGTAATAACAAGACATACACAGAGTACACAAATCTGAAGGTATATTACAGTAAAGTGGTGATCTAGATAAACAACATAACAACAGTACAAGTATAAAGATAAAACAATGTAGAAGTAATAACAAGACATGCACAGAGTACACAAATCTGAAGGTATATTACAGTAAAGTGGTGATCTAGATAAACAACATAACAACAGTACAAGTATAAAGATAAAACAATATAGAAGTAATAACAAGACATACACAGAGTACACAAATCTGAAGGTATATTACAGTAAAGTGGTGATCTAGATAAACAACATAACAACAGTACACGTATAAAGTTAAAGCAATGTAGAAGTAATAACAAGACATACACAGAGTACACAAATCTGAAGGTATATTACAGTAAAGTGGTGATCTAGATAAACAACATAGCAACAGTACACGTATAAAGATAAAGCAATATAGAAGTAATAACAAAACATACACAGAGTACACAAATCTGAAGGTATATTACAGTAAAGTAGTGATCTAGATAAACAACATAGCAACAGTACAAGTATAAAGATAAAACAATGTAGAAGTAATAACAAGACATACACAGAGTACACAAATCTGAAGGTATATTACAGTAAAGTGGTGATCTGGATACACAACATAGCAACAGTACAAGTATAAAGATAAAACAATATAGAAGTAATAACAAAACATACACAGAGTAGACAAATCTGAAGGTATATTACAGTAAAGTGGTGATCTGGATACACAACATAGCAACAGTACAAGTATAAAGATAAAACAATATAGAAGTAATAACAAAACATACACAGAGTACACAAATCTGAAGGTATATTACAGTAAAGTAATGATCTGTATACACAACATAACAACAGTACAAGTATAAAGATAAAACAATATAGAAGTAATAACAAAACATACACAGAGTATAGAAAACCACTCTTAACTCTGTACTTCAATATGCTTAAAATATTTTAATGAAGACAGACGAAATAAAGATAAAACAATGTAGAAGTAATAACAAGACATACACAGAGTACACAGATCTGAAGGTATATTACAGTAAAGTAATGATCTAGATAAACAACATAACAACAGTACAAGTATAAAGATAAAACAATGTAGAAGTAATAACAAGACATACACAGAGTACACAGATCTGAAGGTATATTACAGTAAAGTAGTGATCTAGATAAACAGCATAACAACAGTACAAGTATAAAGATAAAACAATGTAGAAGTAATAACAAGACATGCACAGAGTACACAAATCTGAAGGTATATTACAGTAAAGTAGTGATCTAGATAAACAACATAGCAACAGTACAAGTATAAAGATAAAACAATATAGAAGTAATAACAAGACATACACAGAGTACACAAATCTGAAGGTATATTACAGTAAAGTAATGATCTGTATACACAACATAACAACAGTACAAGTATAAAGATAAAACAATATAGAAGTAATAACAAAACATACACAGAGTATAGAAAACCACTCTTAACTCTGTACTTCAATATGCTTAGAATATTTTAATGAAGACAGACGAAATAAAGATAAAACAATGTAGAAGTAATAACAAGACATACACAGAGTACACAGATCTGAAGGTATATTACAGTAAAGTAATGATCTAGATAAACAACATAGCAACAGTACAAGTATAAAGATAAAACAATGTAGAAGTAATAACAAGACATACACAGAGTACACAAATCTGAAGGTATATTACAGTGAAGTGGTGATCTAGATAAACAACATAATAACAGTACACGTATAAAGATAAAGCAATGTAGAAGTAATAACAAGACATACACAGAGTACACAGATCTGAAGGTATATTACAGTAAAGTAATGATCTAGATAAACAACATAACAACAGTACAAGTATAAAGATAAAACAATGTAGAAGTAATAACAAGACATACACAGAGTACACAGATCTGAAGGTATATTACAGTAAAGTAGTGATCTAGATAAACAGCATAACAACAGTACAAGTATAAAGATAAAACAATGTAGAAGTAATAACAAGACATGCACAGAGTACACAGATCTGAAGGTATATTACAGTAAAGTAGTGATTTAGATAAACAACATAACAACAGTACAAGTATAAAGAAAAAACAATATAGAAGTAATAACAAGACATACACAGAGTACACAAATCTGAAGGTATATTACAGTAAAGTGGTGATCTAGATAAACAACATAACAACAGTACAAGCATAAAGATAAAACAATGTAGAAGTAATAACAAGACATACACAGAGTACACAAATCTGAAGGTATATTACAGTAAAGTGGTGATCTAGATAAACAACATAACAACAGTACAAGTATAAAGATAAAACAATATAGAAGTAATAACAAGACATACACAGAGTACACAAATCTGAAGGTATATTACAGTAAAGTGGTGATCTAGATAAACAACATAACAACAGTACACGTATAAAGTTAAAGCAATGTAGAAGTAATAACAAGACATACACAGAGTACACAGATCTGAAGGTATATTACAGTAAAGTAGTGATCTAGATAAACAGCATAACAACAGTACAAGTATAAAGATAAAACAATGTAGAAGTAATAACAAGACATGCACAGAGTACACAGATCTGAAGGTATATTACAGTAAAGTAGTGATCTAGATAAACAACATAACAACAGTACAAGTATAAAGAAAAAACAATATAGAAGTAATAACAAGACATACACAGAGTACACAAATCTGAAGGTATATTACAGTAAAGTGGTGATCTAGATAAACAACATAACAACAGTACAAGCATAAAGATAAAACAATGTAGAAGTAATAACAAGACATACACAGAGTACACAAATCTGAAGGTATATTACAGTAAAGTGGTGATCTAGATAAACAACATAACAACAGTACAAGTATAAAGATAAAACAATGTAGAAGTAATAACAAGACATGCACAGAGTACACAAATCTGAAGGTATATTACAGTAAAGTGGTGATCTAGATAAACAACATAACAACAGTACAAGTATAAAGATAAAACAATATAGAAGTAATAACAAGACATACACAGAGTACACAAATCTGAAGGTATATTACAGTAAAGTGGTGATCTAGATAAACAACATAACAACAGTACACGTATAAAGTTAAAGCAATGTAGAAGTAATAACAAGACATACACAGAGTACACAAATCTGAAGGTATATTACAGTAAAGTGGTGATCTAGATAAACAACATAGCAACAGTACACGTATAAAGATAAAGCAATATAGAAGTAATAACAAAACATACACAGAGTACACAAATCTGAAGGTATATTACAGTAAAGTAGTGATCTAGATAAACAACATAGCAACAGTACAAGTATAAAGATAAAACAATGTAGAAGTAATAACAAGACATACACAGAGTACACAAATCTGAAGGTATATTACAGTAAAGTGGTGATCTGGATACACAACATAGCAACAGTACAAGTATAAAGATAAAACAATATAGAAGTAATAACAAAACATACACAGAGTACACAAATCTGAAGGTATATTACAGTAAAGTGGTGATCTGGATACACAACATAGCAACAGTACAAGTATAAAGATAAAACAATATAGAAGTAATAACAAAACATACACAGAGTACACAAATCTGAAGGTATATTACAGTAAAGTAATGATCTGTATACACAACATAACAACAGTACAAGTATAAAGATAAAACAATATAGAAGTAATAACAAAACATACACAGAGTATAGAAAACCACTCTTAACTCTGTACTTCAATATGCTTAAAATATTTTAATGAAGACAGACGAAATAAAGATAAAACAATGTAGAAGTAATAACAAGACATACACAGAGTACACAGATCTGAAGGTATATTACAGTAAAGTAATGATCTAGATAAACAACATAACAACAGTACAAGTATAAAGATAAAACAATGTAGAAGTAATAACAAGACATACACAGAGTACACAGATCTGAAGGTATATTACAGTAAAGTAATGATCTAGATAAACAACATAACAACAGTACAAGTATAAAGATAAAACAATGTAGAAGTAATAACAAGACATACACAGAGTACACAGATCTGAAGGTATATTACAGTAAAGTAGTGATCTAGATAAACAGCATAACAACAGTACAAGTATAAAGATAAAACAATGTAGAAGTAATAACAAGACATGCACAGAGTACACAGATCTGAAGGTATATTACAGTAAAGTAGTGATCTAGATAAACAACATAACAACAGTACAAGTATAAAGAAAAAACAATATAGAAGTAATAACAAGACATACACAGAGTACACAAATCTGAAGGTATATTACAGTAAAGTGGTGATCTAGATAAACAACATAACAACAGTACAAGCATAAAGATAAAACAATGTAGAAGTAATAACAAGACATACACAGAGTACACAAATCTGAAGGTATATTACAGTAAAGTGGTGATCTAGATAAACAACATAACAACAGTACAAGTATAAAGATAAAACAATATAGAAGTAATAACAAGACATACACAGAGTACACACATCTGAAGGTATATTACAGTAAAGTGGTGATCTAGATAAACAACATAACAACAGTACACGTATAAAGTTAAAGCAATGTAGAAGTAATAACAAGACATACACAGAGTACACAGATCTGAATGTATATTACAGTAAAGTAGTGATCTAGATAAACAGCATAACAACAGTACAAGTATAAAGATAAAACAATGTAGAAGTAATAACAAGACATGCACAGAGTACACAGATCTGAAGGTATATTACAGTAAAGTAGTGATCTAGATAAACAACATAACAACAGTACAAGTATAAAGAAAAAACAATATAGAAGTAATAACAAGACATACACAGAGTACACAAATCTGAAGGTATATTACAGTAAAGTGGTGATCTAGATAAACAACATAACAACAGTACAAGCATAAAGATAAAACAATGTAGAAGTAATAACAAGACATACACAGAGTACACAAATCTGAAGGTATATTACAGTAAAGTGGTGATCTAGATAAACAACATAACAACAGTACAAGTATAAAGATAAAACAATGTAGAAGTAATAACAAGACATGCACAGAGTACACAAATCTGAAGGTATATTACAGTAAAGTGGTGATCTAGATAAACAACATAACAACAGTACAAGTATAAAGATAAAACAATATAGAAGTAATAACAAGACATACACAGAGTACACAAATCTGAAGGTATATTACAGTAAAGTGGTGATCTAGATAAACAACATAACAACAGTACACGTATAAAGTTAAAGCAATGTAGAAGTAATAACAAGACATACACAGAGTACACAAATCTGAAGGTATATTACAGTAAAGTGGTGATCTAGATAAACAACATAGCAACAGTACACGTATAAAGATAAAGCAATATAGAAGTAATAACAAAACATACACAGAGTACACAAATCTGAAGGTATATTACAGTAAAGTAGTGATCTAGATAAACAACATAGCAACAGTACAAGTATAAAGATAAAACAATGTAGAAGTAATAACAAGACATACACAGAGTACACAAATCTGAAGGTATATTACAGTAAAGTGGTGATCTGGATAAACAACATAACAACAGTACAAGTATAAAGATAAAACAATGTAGAAGTAATAACAAGACATGCACAGAGTACACAAATCTGAAGGTATATTACAGTAAAGTGGTGATCTAGATAAACAACATAACAACAGTACAAGTATAAAGATAAAACAATATAGAAGTAATAACAAGACATACACAGAGTACACAAATCTGAAGGTATATTACAGTAAAGTGGTGATCTAGATAAACAACATAACAACAGTACACGTATAAAGTTAAAGCAATGTAGAAGTAATAACAAGACATACACAGAGTACACAAATCTGAAGGTATATTACAGTAAAGTGGTGATCTAGATAAACAACATAGCAACAGTACACGTATAAAGATAAAGCAATATAGAAGTAATAACAAAACATACACAGAGTACACAAATCTGAAGGTATATTACAGTAAAGTAGTGATCTAGATAAACAACATAGCAACAGTACAAGTATAAAGATAAAACAATGTAGAAGTAATAACAAGACATACACAGAGTACACAAATCTGAAGGTATATTACAGTAAAGTGGTGATCTGGATAAACAACATAACAACAGTACAAGTATAAAGATAAAACAATATAGAAGTAATAACAAGACATACACAGAGTACACACATCTGAAGGTATATTACAGTAAAGTGGTGATCTAGATAAACAACATAACAACAGTACACGTATAAAGTTAAAGCAATGTAGAAGTAATAACAAGACATACACAGAGTACACAGATCTGAATGTATATTACAGTAAAGTAGTGATCTAGATAAACAGCATAACAACAGTACAAGTATAAAGATAAAACAATGTAGAAGTAATAACAAGACATGCACAGAGTACACAGATCTGAAGGTATATTACAGTAAAGTAGTGATCTAGATAAACAACATAACAACAGTACAAGAATAAAGAAAAAACAATATAGAAGTAATAACAAGACATACACAGAGTACACAAATCTGAAGGTATATTACAGTAAAGTGGTGATCTAGATAAACAACATAACAACAGTACAAGCATAAAGATAAAACAATGTAGAAGTAATAACAAGACATACACAGAGTACACAAATCTGAAGGTATATTACAGTAAAGTGGTGATCTAGATAAACAACATAACAACAGTACAAGTATAAAGATAAAACAATGTAGAAGTAATAACAAGACATGCACAGAGTACACAAATCTGAAGGTATATTACAGTAAAGTGGTGATCTAGATAAACAACATAACAACAGTACAAGTATAAAGATAAAACAATATAGAAGTAATAACAAGACATACACAGAGTACACAAATCTGAAGGTATATTACAGTAAAGTGGTGATCTAGATAAACAACATAACAACAGTACACGTATAAAGTTAAAGCAATGTAGAAGTAATAACAAGACATACACAGAGTACACAAATCTGAAGGTATATTACAGTAAAGTGGTGATCTAGATAAACAACATAGCAACAGTACAAGTATAAAGATAAAACAATGTAGAAGTAATAACAAGACATACACAGAGTACACAAATCTGAAGGTATATTACAGTAAAGTGGTGATCTGGATACACAACATAGCAACAGTACAAGTATAAAGATAAAACAATATAGAAGTAATAACAAAACATACACAGAGTACACAAATCTGAAGGTATATTACAGTAAAGTGGTGATCTGGATACACAACATAGCAACAGTACAAGTATAAAGATAAAACAATATAGAAGTAATAACAAAACATACACAGAGTACACAAATCTGAAGGTATATTACAGTAAAGTAGTGATCTAGATAAACAACATAGCAACAGTACAAGTATAAAGATAAAACAATGTAGAAGTAATAACAAGACATACACAGAGTACACAAATCTGAAGGTATATTACAGTAAAGTGGTGATCTGGATACACAACATAGCAACAGTACAAGTATAAAGATAAAACAATATAGAAGTAATAACAAAACATACACAGAGTACACAAATCTGAAGGTATATTACAGTAAAGTAATGATCTGTATACACAACATAACAACAGTACAAGTATAAAGATAAAACAATATAGAAGTAATAACAAAACATACACAGAGTATAGAAAACCACTCTTAACTCTGTACTTCAATATGCTTAAAATATTTTAATGAAGACAGACGAAATAAAGATAAAACAATGTAGAAGTAATAACAAGACATACACAGAGTACACAGATCTGAAGGTATATTACAGTAAAGTAATGATCTAGATAAACAACATAACAACAGTACAAGTATAAAGATAAAACAATGTAGAAGTAATAACAAGACATACACAGAGTACACAGATCTGAAGGTATATTACAGTAAAGTAATGATCTAGATAAACAACATAACAACAGTACAAGTATAAAGATAAAACAATGTAGAAGTAATAACAAGACATACACAGAGTACACAGATCTGAAGGTATATTACAGTAAAGTAGTGATCTAGATAAACAGCATAACAACAGTACAAGTATAAAGATAAAACAATGTAGAAGTAATAACAAGACATGCACAGAGTACACAGATCTGAAGGTATATTACAGTAAAGTAGTGATCTAGATAAACAACATAACAACAGTACAAGTATAAAGAAAAAACAATATAGAAGTAATAACAAGACATACACAGAGTACACAAATCTGAAGGTATATTACAGTAAAGTGGTGATCTAGATAAACAACATAACAACAGTACAAGCATAAAGATAAAACAATGTAGAAGTAATAACAAGACATACACAGAGTACACAAATCTGAAGGTATATTACAGTAAAGTGGTGATCTAGATAAACAACATAACAACAGTACAAGTATAAAGATAAAACAATATAGAAGTAATAACAAGACATACACAGAGTACACACATCTGAAGGTATATTACAGTAAAGTGGTGATCTAGATAAACAACATAACAACAGTACACGTATAAAGTTAAAGCAATGTAGAAGTAATAACAAGACATACACAGAGTACACAGATCTGAATGTATATTACAGTAAAGTAGTGATCTAGATAAACAGCATAACAACAGTACAAGTATAAAGATAAAACAATGTAGAAGTAATAACAAGACATGCACAGAGTACACAGATCTGAAGGTATATTACAGTAAAGTAGTGATCTAGATAAACAACATAACAACAGTACAAGTATAAAGAAAAAACAATATAGAAGTAATAACAAGACATACACAGAGTACACAAATCTGAAGGTATATTACAGTAAAGTGGTGATCTAGATAAACAACATAACAACAGTACAAGCATAAAGATAAAACAATGTAGAAGTAATAACAAGACATACACAGAGTACACAAATCTGAAGGTATATTACAGTAAAGTGGTGATCTAGATAAACAACATAACAACAGTACAAGTATAAAGATAAAACAATGTAGAAGTAATAACAAGACATGCACAGAGTACACAAATCTGAAGGTATATTACAGTAAAGTGGTGATCTAGATAAACAACATAACAACAGTACAAGTATAAAGATAAAACAATATAGAAGTAATAACAAGACATACACAGAGTACACAAATCTGAAGGTATATTACAGTAAAGTGGTGATCTAGATAAACAACATAACAACAGTACACGTATAAAGTTAAAGCAATGTAGAAGTAATAACAAGACATACACAGAGTACACAAATCTGAAGGTATATTACAGTAAAGTGGTGATCTAGATAAACAACATAGCAACAGTACACGTATAAAGATAAAGCAATATAGAAGTAATAACAAAACATACACAGAGTACACAAATCTGAAGGTATATTACAGTAAAGTAGTGATCTAGATAAACAACATAGCAACAGTACAAGTATAAAGATAAAACAATGTAGAAGTAATAACAAGACATACACAGAGTACACAAATCTGAAGGTATATTACAGTAAAGTGGTGATCTGGATACACAACATAGCAACAGTACAAGTATAAAGATAAAACAATATAGAAGTAATAACAACACATACACAGAGTACACAAATCTGAAGGTATATTACAGTAAAGTGGTGATCTGGATACACAACATAGCAACAGTACAAGTATAAAGATAAAACAATATAGAAGTAATAACAAAACATACACAGAGTACACAAATCTGAAGGTATATTACAGTAAAGTAATGATCTATATACACAACATAACAACAGTACAAGTATAAAGATAAAACAATATAGAAGTAATAACAAACATACACAGAGTATAGAAAACCACTCTTAACTCTGTACTTCAATATGCTTAAAATATTTTAATGAAGACAGACGAAATAAAGATAAAACAATGTAGAAGTAATAACAAGACATACACAGAGTACACAGATCTGAAGGTATATTACAGTAAAGTAATGATCTAGATAAACAACATAACAACAGTACAAGTATAAAAATAAAACAATGTAGAAGTAATAACAAGACATGCACAGAGTACACAGATCTGAAGGTATATTACAGTAAAGTAGTGATCTAGATAAACAACATAACAACAGTACAAGTATAAAGAAAAAACAATATAGAAGTAATAACAAGACATACACAGAGTACACAAATCTGAAGGTATATTACAGTAAAGTGGTGATCTAGATAAACAACATAACAACAGTACAAGCATAAAGATAAAACAATGTAGAAGTAATAACAAGACATACACAGAGTACACAAATCTGAAGGTATATTACAGTAAAGTGGTGATCTAGATAAACAACATAACAACAGTACAAGTATAAAGATAAAACAATGTAGAAGTAATAACAAGACATGCACAGAGTACACAAATCTGAAGGTATATTACAGTAAAGTGGTGAACTAGATAAACAACATAACAACAGTACAAGTATAAAGATAAAACAATATAGAAGTAATAACAAGACATACACAGAGTACACAGATCTGAGGGTATATTACAGTAAAGTAGTGATCTAGATAAACAGCATAACAACAGTACAAGTATAAAGATAAAACAATGTAGAAGTAATAACAAGACATGCACAGAGTACACAGATCTGAAGGTATATTACAGTAAAGTAGTGATCTAGATAAACAACATAACAACAGTACAAGTATAAAGAAAAAACAATAGAGAAGTAATAACAAGACATACACAGAGTACACAAATCTGAAGGTATATTACAGTAAAGTGGTGATCTAGATAAACAACATAACAACAGTACAAGCATAAAGATAAAACAATGTAGAAGTAATAACAAGACATACACAGAGTACACAAATCTGAAGGTATATTACAGTAAAGAGGTGATCTAGATAAACAACATAACAACAGTACAAGTATAAAGATAAAACAATGTAGAAGTAATAACAAGACATACACAGAGTACACAAATCTGAAGGTATATTACAGTAAAGAGGTGATCTAGATAAACAACATGACAACAGTACAAGTATAAAGATAAAACAATATAGATGTAATAACAAGACATACACAGAGTACACAAATCTGAAGGTATATTACAGTAAAGTGGTTATCTAGATAAACAACATAACAACAGTACAAGCATAAAGATAAAACAACGTAGAAGTAATAACAAGACATACACAGAGTACACAAATCTGAAGGTATATTACAGTAAAGTGGTGATCTAGATAAACAACATAACAACAGTACAAGCATAAAGATAAAACAATGTAGAAGTAATAACAAGACATGCACAGAGTACACAAATCTGAAGGTATATTACAGTAAAGTGGTGATCGAGATAAACAACATAACAACAGTACAAGTATAAAGATAAAACAATATAGAAGTAATAACAAGACATACACAGAGTATCGAAAACCACTCTTAACTCTGTACTTCAATATGCTTAAAATATTTTAATGAAGACAGACGAAATAAAGATAAAACAATGTAGAAGTAATAACAAGACATACACAGAGTACACAAATCTGAAGGTATATTACAGTAAAGTGGTGATCTAGATAAACAACATAACAACAGTACAAGTATAAAGATAAAACAATGTAGAAGTAATAACAAGACATGCACAGAGTACACAAATCTGAAGGTATATTACAGTAAAGTAGTGATCTAGATAAACAACATAGCAACAGTACAAGTATAAAGATAAAACAATATAGAAGTAATAACAAAACATACACAGAGTATAGAAAACCACTCTTAACTCTGTACTTCAATATGCTTAGAATATTTTAATGAAGACAGACGAAATAAAGATAAAACAATGTAGAAGTAATAACAAGACATACACAGAGTACACAGATCTGAAGGTATATTACAGTAAAGTAATGATCTAGATAAACAACATAGCAACAGTACAAGTATAAAGATAAAACAATGTAGAAGTAATAACAAGACATACACAGAGTACACAAATCTGAAGGTATATTACAGTGAAGTGGTGATCTAGATAAACAACATAATAACAGTACACGTATAAAGATAAAGCAATGTAGAAGTAATAACAAGACATACACAGAGTACACAGATCTGAAGGTATATTACAGTAAAGTAATGATCTAGATAAACAACATAACAACAGTACAAGTATAAAGATAAAACAATGTAGAAGTAATAACAAGACATACACAGAGTACACAGATCTGAAGGTATATTACAGTAAAGTAGTGATCTAGATAAACAGCATAACAACAGTACAAGTATAAAGATAAAACAATGTAGAAGTAATAACACAGAGTACACAGATCTGAAGGTATATTACAGTAAAGTAGTGATCTAGATAAACAACATAACAACAGTACAAGTATAAAGAAAAAACAATATAGAAGTAATAACAAGACATACACAGAGTACACAAATCTGAAGGTATATTACAGTAAAGTGGTGATCTAGATAAACAACATAACAACAGTACAAGCATAAAGATAAAACAATGTAGAAGTAATAACAAGACATACACAGAGTACACAAATCTGAAGGTATATTACAGTAAAGTGGTGATCTAGATAAACAACATAACAACAGTACAAGTATAAAGATAAAACAATATAGAAGTAATAACAAGACATACACAGAGTACACAAATCTGAAGGTATATTACAGTAAAGTGGTGATCTAGATAAACAACATAACAGTACACATATAAAGTTAAAGCAATGTAGAAGTAATAACAAGACATGCACAGAGTACACAGATCTGAAGGTATATTACAGTAAAGTAGTGATCTAGATAAACAACATAACAACAGTACAAGTATAAAGAAAAAACAATATAGAAGTAATAACAAGACATACACAGAGTACACAAATCTGAAGGTATATTACAGTAAAGTAATGATCTAGATAAACAACATAACAACAGTACAAGTATAAAGATAAAACAATGTAGAAGTAATAACAAGACATACACAGAGTACACAAATCTGAAGGTATATTACAGTGAAGTGGTGATCTAGATAAACAACATAATAACAGTACACGTATAAAGATAAAGCAATGTAGAAGTAATAACAAGACATACACAGAGTACACAGATCTGAAGGTATATTACAGTAAAGTAATGATCTAGATAAACAACATAACAACAGTACAAGTATAAAGATAAAACAATGTAGAAGTAATAACAAGACATACACAGAGTACACAGATCTGAAGGTATATTACAGTAAAGTAGTGATCTAGATAAACAGCATAACAACAGTACAAGTATAAAGATAAAACAATGTAGAAGTAATAACAAGACATGCACAGAGTACACAGATCTGAAGGTATATTACAGTAAAGTAGTGATCTAGATAAACAACATAACAACAGTACAAGTATAAAGAAAAAACAATATAGAAGTAATAACAAGACATACACAGAGTACACAAATCTGAAGGTATATTACAGTAAAGTGGTGATCTAGATAAACAACATAACAACAGTACAAGCATAAAGATAAAACAATGTAGAAGTAATAACAAGACATACACAGAGTACACAAATCTGAAGGTATATTACAGTAAAGTGGTGATCTAGATAAACAACATAACAACAGTACAAGTATAAAGATAAAACAATATAGAAGTAATAACAAGACATACACAGAGTACACAAATCTGAAGGTATATTACAGTAAAGTGGTGATCTAGATAAACAACATAACAACAGTACACATATAAAGTTAAAGCAATGTAGAAGTAATAACAAGACATACACAGAGTACACAGATCTGAAGGTATATTACAGTAAAGTAGTGATCTAGATAAACAGCATAACAACAGTACAAGTATAAAGATAAAACAATGTAGAAGTAATAACAAGACATGCACAGAGTACACAGATCTGAAGGTATATTACAGTAAAGTAGTGATCTAGATAAACAACATAACAACAGTACAAGTATAAAGAAAAAACAATATAGAAGTAATAACAAGACATACACAGAGTACACAAATCTGAAGGTATATTACAGTAAAGTGGTTATCTAGATAAACAACATAACAACAGTACAAGCATAAAGATAAAACAATGTAGAAGTAATAACAAGACATACACAGAGTACACAAATCTGAAGGTATATTACAGTAAAGTGGTGATCTAGATAAACAACATAACAACAGTACAAGCATAAAGATAAAACAATGTAGAAGTAATAACAAGACATGCACAGAGTACACAAATCTGAAGGTATATTACAGTAAAGTGGTGATCGAGATAAACAACATAACAACAGTACAAGTATAAAGATAAAACAATATAGAAGTAATAACAAGACATACACAGAGTATCGAAAACCACTCTTAACTCTGTACTTCAATATGCTTAAAATATTTTAATGAAGACAGACGAAATAAAGATAAAACAATGTAGAAGTAATAACAAGACATGCACAGAGTACACAAATCTGAAGGTATATTACAGTAAAGTAGTGATCTAGATAAACAACATAGCAACAGTACAAGTATAAATATAAAACAATATAGAAGTAATAACAAAACATACACAGAGTATAGAAAACCACTCTTAACTCTGTACTTCAATATGCTTAAAATATTTTAATGAAGACAGACGAAATAAAGATAAAACAATGTAGAAGTAATAACAAGACATACATAGAGTACACAGATCTGAAGGTATATTACAGTAAAGTAATGATCTAGATAAACAACATAGCAACAGTACAAGTATAAAGATAAAACAATGTAGAAGTAATAACAAGACATACACAGAGTACACAAATCTGAAGGTATATTACAGTGAAGTGGTGATCTAGATAAACAACATAATAACAGTACACGTATAAAGATAAAGCAATGTAGAAGTAATAACAAGACATACACAGAGTACACAGATCTGAAGGTATATTACAGTAAAGTAATGATCTAGATAAACAACATAACAACAGTACAAGTATAAAGATAAAACAATGTAGAAGTAATAACAAGACATACACAGAGTACACAGATCTGAAGGTATATTACAGTAAAGTAGTGATCTAGATAAACAGCATAACAACAGTACAAGTATAAAGATAAAACAATGTAGAAGTAATAACAAGACATGCACAGAGTACACAGATCTGAAGGTATATTACAGTAAAGTAGTGATCTAGATAAACAACATAACAACAGTACAAGTATAAAGAAAAAACAATATAGAAGTAATAACAAGACATACACAGAGTACACAAATCTGAAGGTATATTACAGTAAAGTGGTGATCTAGATAAACAACATAACAACAGTACAAGCATAAAGATAAAACAATGTAGAAGTAATAACAAGACATACACAGAGTACACAAATCTGAAGGTATATTACAGTAAAGTGGTGATCTAGATAAACAACATAACAACAGTACAAGTATAAAGATAAAACAATATAGAAGTAATAACAAGACATACACAGAGTACACAAATCTGAAGGTATATTACAGTAAAGTGGTGATCTAGATAAACAACATAACAACAGTACACATATAAAGTTAAAGCAATGTAGAAGTAATAACAAGACATACACAGAGTACACAGATCTGAAGGTATATTACAGTAAAGTAGTGATCTAGATAAACAGCATAACAACAGTACAAGTATAAAGATAAAACAATGTAGAAGTAATAACAAGACATGCACAGAGTACACAGATCTGAAGGTATATTACAGTAAAGTAGTGATCTAGATAAACAACATAACAACAGTACAAGTATAAAGAAAAAACAATATAGAAGTAATAACAAGACATACACAGAGTACACAAATCTGAAGGTATATTACAGTAAAGTAATGATCTAGATAAACAACATAACAACAGTACAAGTATAAAGATAAAACAATGTAGAAGTAATAACAAGACATACACAGAGTACACAAATCTGAAGGTATATTACAGTGAAGTGGTGATCTAGATAAACAACATAATAACAGTACACGTATAAAGATAAAGCAATGTAGAAGTAATAACAAGACATACACAGAGTACACAGATCTGAAGGTATATTACAGTAAAGTAATGATCTAGATAAACAACATAACAACAGTACAAGTATAAAGATAAAACAATGTAGAAGTAATAACAAGACATACACAGAGTACACAGATCTGAAGGTATATTACAGTAAAGTAGTGATCTAGATAAACAGCATAACAACAGTACAAGTATAAAGATAAAACAATGTAGAAGTAATAACAAGACATGCACAGAGTACACAGATCTGAAGGTATATTACAGTAAAGTAGTGATCTAGATAAACAACATAACAACAGTACAAGTATAAAGAAAAAACAATATAGAAGTAATAACAAGACATACACAGAGTACACAAATCTGAAGGTATATTACAGTAAAGTGGTGATCTAGATAAACAACATAACAACAGTACAAGCATAAAGATAAAACAATGTAGAAGTAATAACAAGACATACACAGAGTACACAAATCTGAAGGTATATTACAGTAAAGTGGTGATCTAGATAAACAACATAACAACAGTACAAGTATAAAGATAAAACAATATAGAAGTAATAACAAGACATACACAGAGTACACAAATCTGAAGGTATATTACAGTAAAGTGGTGATCTAGATAAACAACATAACAACAGTACACATATAAAGTTAAAGCAATGTAGAAGTAATAACAAGACATACACAGAGTACACAGATCTGAAGGTATATTACAGTAAAGTAGTGATCTAGATAAACAGCATAACAACAGTACAAGTATAAAGATAAAACAATGTAGAAGTAATAACAAGACATGCACAGAGTACACAGATCTGAAGGTATATTACAGTAAAGTAGTGATCTAGATAAACAACATAACAACAGTACAAGTATAAAGAAAAAACAATATAGAAGTAATAACAAGACATACACAGAGTACACAAATCTGAAGGTATATTACAGTAAAGTGGTGATCTAGATAAACAACATAACAACAGTACAAGCATAAAGATAAAACAATGTAGAAGTAATAACAAGACATACACAGAGTACACAAATCTGAAGGTATATTACAGTAAAGTGGTGATCTAGATAAACAACATAACAACAGTACAAGTATAAAGATAAAACAATGTAGAAGTAATAACAAGACATGCACAGAGTACACAAATCTGAAGGTATATTACAGTAAAGTGGTGATCTAGATAAACAACATAACAACAGTACAAGTAAAAAAATAAAGATAAAACAATATAGAAGTAATAACAAGACATACACAGAGTACACAAATCTGAAGGTATATTACAGTAAAGTGGTGATCTAGATAAACAACATAACAACAGTACACGTATAAAGTTAAAGCAATGTAGAAGTAATAACAAGACATACACAGAGTACACAAATCTGAAGGTATATTACAGTAAAGTGGTGATCTAGATAAACAACATAGCAACAGTACACGTATAAAGATAAAGCAATATAGAAGTAATAACAAAACATACACAGAGTACACAAATCTGAAGGTATATTACAGTAAAGTAGTGATCTAGATAAACAACATAGCAACAGTACAAGTATAAAGATAAAACAATGTAGAAGTAATAACAAGACATACACAGAGTACACAAATCTGAAGGTATATTACAGTAAAGTGGTGATCTGGATACACAACATAGCAACAGTACAAGTATAAAGATAAAACAATATAGAAGTAATAACAAAACATACACAGAGTACACAAATCTGAAGGTATATTACAGTAAAGTAATGATCTGTATACACAACATAACAACAGTACAAGTATAAAGATAAAACAATATAGAAGTAATAACAAAACATACACAGAGTATAGAAAACCACTCTTAACTCTGTACTTCAATATGCTTAAAATATTTTAATGAAGGCAGACGAAATAAAGATAAAACAATGTAGAAGTAATAACAAAACATACACAGAGTACACAAATCTGAAGGTATATTACAGTAAAGTGGTGATCTGTATACACAACATAACAACAGTACAAGTATAAAGATAAAACAATATAGAAGTAATAACAAGACATACACAGAGTACACAAATCTGAAGGTATATTACAGTAAAGTGGTGATCTAGATAAACAACATAACAACAGTACAAGCATAAAGATAAAACAATGTAGAAGTAATAACAAGACATACACAGAGTACACAAATCTGAAGGTATATTACAGTAAAGTAATGATCTAGATAAACAACATAACAACAGTACAAGTATAAAGATAAAACAATGTAGAAGTAATAACAAGACATGCACAGAGTACACAGATCTGAAGGTATATTACAGTAAAGTAGTGATCTAGATAAACAACATAACAACAGTACAAGTATAAAGAAAAAACAATATAGAAGTAATAACAAGACATACACAGAGTACACAAATCTGAAGGTATATTACAGTAAAGTGGTGATCTAGATAAACAACATAACAACAGTACAAGCATAAAGATAAAACAATGTAGAAGTAATAACAAGACATACACAGAGTACACAAATCTGAAGGTATATTACAGTAAAGTGGTGATCTAGATAAACAACATAACAACAGTACAAGTATAAAGATAAAACAATGTAGAAGTAATAACAAGACATGCACAGAGTACACAAATCTGAAGGTATATTACAGTAAAGTGGTGATCTAGATAAACAACATAACAACAGTACAAGTATAAAGATAAAACAATATAGAAGTAATAACAAGACATACACAGAGTACACAGATCTGAGGGTATATTACAGTAAAGTAGTGATCTAGATAAACAGCATAACAACAGTACAAGTATAAAGATAAAACAATGTAGAAGTAATAACAAGACATGCACAGAGTACACAGATCTGAAGGTATATTACAGTAAAGTAGTGATCTAGATAAACAACATAACAACAGTACAAGTATAAAGAAAAAACAATATAGAAGTAATAACAAGACATACACAGAGTACACAAATCTGAAGGTATATTACAGTAAAGTAGTGATCTAGATAAACAACATAGCAACAGTACAAGTATAAAGATAAAACAATGTAGAAGTAATAACAAGACATACACAGAGTACACAAATCTGAAGGTATATTACAGTAAAGTGGTGATCTGGATACACAGCATAGCAACAGTACAAGTATAAAGATAAAACAATATAGAAGTAATAACAAAACATACACAGAGTACACAAATCTGAAGGTATATTACAGTAAAGTGGTGATCTGGATACACAACATAGCAACAGTACAAGTATAAAGATAAAACAATATAGAAGTAATAACAAAACATACACAGAGTACACAAATCTGAAGGTATATTACAGTAAAGTAATGATCTGTATACACAACATAACAACAGTACAAGTATAAAGATAAAACAATATAGAAGTAATAACAAAACATACACAGAGTATAGAAAACCACTCTTAACTCTGTACTTCAATATGCTTAAAATATTTTAATGAAGACAGACGAAATAAAGATAAAACAATGTAGAAGTAATAACAAGACATACACAGAGTACACAGATCTGAAGGTATATTACAGTAAAGTAATGATCTAGATAAACAACATAACAACAGTACAAGTATAAAGATAAAACAATGTAGAAGTAATAACAAGACATGCACAGAGTACACAGATCTGAAGGTATATTACAGTAAAGTGGTGATCTAGATAAACAACATAACAACAGTACAAGCATAAAGATAAAACAATGTAGAAGTAATAACAAGACATACACAGAGTACACAAATCTGAAGGTATATTACAGTAAAGTAGTGATCTAGATAAACAGCATAACAACAGTACAAGTATAAAGATAAAACAATGTAGAAGTAATAACAAGACATGCACAGAGTACACAGATCTGAAGGTATATTACAGTAAAGTAGTGATCTAGATAAACAGCATAACAACAGTACAAGTATAAAGATAAAACAATGTAGAAGTAATAACAAGACATGCACAGAGTACACAAATCTGAAGGTATATTACAGTAAAGTGGTGATCTAGATAAACAACATAACAACAGTACACATATAAAGTTAAAGCAATGTAGAAGTAATAACAAGACATACACAGAGTACACAGATCTGAAGGTATATTACAGTAAAGTAGTGATCTAGATAAACAGCATAACAACAGTACAAGTATAAAGATAAAACAATGTAGAAGTAATAACAAGACATGCACAGAGTACACAGATCTGAAGGTATATTACAGTAAAGTAGTGATCTAGATAAACAACATAACAACAGTACAAGTATAAAGAAAAAACAATATAGAAGTAATAACAAGACATACACAGAGTACACAAATCTGAAGGTATATTACAGTAAAGTGGTGATCTAGATAAACAACATAACAACAGTACAAGCATAAAGATAAAACAATGTAGAAGTAATAACAAGACATACACAGAGTACACAAATCTGAAGGTATATTACAGTAAAGTGGTGATCTAGATAAACAACATAACAACAGTACAAGTATAAAGATAAAACAATGTAGAAGTAATAACAAGACATGCACAGAGTACACAAATCTGAAGGTATATTACAGTAAAGTGGTGATCTAGATAAACAACATAACAACAGTACAAGTATAAAGATAAAACAATATAGAAGTAATAACAAGACATACACAGAGTACACAGATCTGAGGGTATATTACAGTAAAGTAGTGATCTAGATAAACAGCATAACAACAGTACAAGTATAAAGATAAAACAATGTAGAAGTAATAACAAGACATGCACAGAGTACACAGATCTGAAGGTATATTACAGTAAAGTAGTGATCTAGATAAACAACATAACAACAGTACAAGTATAAAGAAAAAACAATATAGAAGTAATAACAAGACATACACGGAGTACACAAATCTGAAGGTATATTACAGTAAAGTGGTGATCTAGATAAACAACATAACAACAGTACAAGCATAAAGATAAAACAATGTAGAAGTAATAACAAGACATACACAGAGTACACAAATCTGAAGGTATATTACAGTAAAGAGGTGATCTAGATAAACAACATGACAACAGTACAAGTATAAAGATAAAACAATATAGAAGTAATAACAAGACATACACAGAGTACACAGATCTGAGGGTATATTACAGTAAAGTAGTGATCTAGATAAACAGCATAACAACAGTACAAGTATAAAGATAAAACAATGTAGAAGTAATAACAAGACATGCACAGAGTACACAGATCTGAAGGTATATTACAGTAAAGTAGTGATCTAGATAAACAACATAACAACAGTACAAGTATAAAGAAAAAACAATATAGAAGTAATAACAAGACATACACAGAGTACACAAATCTGAAGGTATATTACAGTAAAGTAGTGATCTAGATAAACAACATAGCAACAGTACAAGTATAAAGATAAAACAATGTAGAAGTAATAACAAGACATACACAGAGTACACAAATCTGAAGGTATATTACAGTAAAGTGGTGATCTGGATACACAACATAGCAACAGTACAAGTATAAAGATAAAACAATATAGAAGTAATAACAAAACATACACAGAGTACACAAATCTGAAGGTATATTACAGTAAAGTGGTGATCTGGATACACAACATAGCAACAGTACAAGTATAAAGATAAAACAATATAGAAGTAATAACAAAACATACACAGAGTACACAAATATGAAGGTATATTACAGTAAAGTGGTGATCTGGATACACAACATAGCAACAGTACAAGTATAAAGATAAAACAATATAGAAGTAATAACTAAACATATACAGAGTACACAAATCTGAAGGTATATTACAGTAAAGTGGTGATCTGGATACACAACATAGCAACAGTACAAGTATAAAGATAAAACAATATAGAAGTAATAACAAAACATACACAGAGTACACAAATCTGAAGGTATATTACAGTAAAGTAATGATCTGTATACACAACATAACAACAGTACAAGTATAAAGATAAAACAATATAGAAGTAATAACAAAACATACACAGAGTATAGAAAACCACTCTTAACTCTGTACTTCAATATGCTTAAAATATTTTAATGAAGACAGACGAAATAAAGATAAAACAATGTAGAAGTAATAACAAGACATACACAGAGTACACAGATCTGAAGGTATATTACAGTAAAGTAATGATCTAGATAAACAACATAACAACAGTACAAGTATAAAGATAAAACAATGTAGAAGTAATAACAAGACATGCACAGAGTACACAGATCTGAAGGTATATTACAGTAAAGTAGTGATCTAGATAAACAACATAACAACAGTACAAGTATAAAGAAAAAACAATATAGAAGTAATAACAAGACATACACAGAGTACACAAATCTGAAGGTATATTACAGTAAAGTGGTGATCTAGATAAACAACATAACAACAGTACAAGCATAAAGATAAAACAATGTAGAAGTAATAACAAGACATACACAGAGTACACAAATCTGAAGGTATATTACAGTAAAGTGGTGATCTAGATAAACAACATAACAACAGTACAAGTATAAAGATAAAACAATGTAGAAGTAATAACAAGACATACACAGAGTACACAGATCTGAGGGTATATTACAGTAAAGTAGTGATCTAGATAAACAGCATAACAACAGTACAAGTATAAAGATAAAACAATGTAGAAGTAATAACAAGACATGCACAGAGTACACAGATCTGAAGGTATATTACAGTAAAGTAGTGATCTAGATAAACAACATAACAACAGTACAAGTATAAAGAAAAAACAATATAGAAGTAATAACAAGACATACACAGAGTACACAAATCTGAAGGTATATTACAGTAAAGTGGTGATCTAGATAAACAACATAACAACAGTACAAGCATAAAGATAAAACAATGTAGAAGTAATAACAAGACATACACAGAGTACACAAATCTGAAGGTATATTACAGTAAAGAGGTGATCTAGATAAACAACATGACAACAGTACAAGTATAAAGATAAAACAATGTAGAAGTAATAACAAGACATACACAGAGTACACAAATCTGAAGGTATATTACAGTAAAGTGGTGATCTAGATAAACAACATAACAGCATTACAAGCATAAAGATAAAACAATGTAGAAGTAATAACAAGACATGCACAGAGTACACAAATCTGAAGGTATATTACAGTAAAGTGGTGATCGAGATAAACAACATAACAACAGTACAAGTATAAAGATAAAACAATGTAGAAGTAATAACAAGACATACACAGAGTACACAAATCTGAAGGTATATTACAGTAAAGAGGTGATCTAGATAAACAACATGACAACAGTACAAGTATAAAGATAAAACAATATAGATGTAATAACAAGACATACACAGAGTACACAAATCTGAAGGTATATTACAGTAAAGTGGTGATCTAGATAAACAACATAGCAACAGTACAAGTATAAAGATAAAACAATGTAGAAGTAATAACAAGACATACACAGAGTACACAAATCTGAAGGTATATTACAGTGAAGTGGTGATCTAGATAAACAACATAATAACAGTACACGTATAAAGATAAAGCAATGTAGAAGTAATAACAAGACATACACAGAGTACACAGATCTGAAGGTATATTACAGTAAAGTAATGATCTAGATAAACAACATAACAACAGTACAAGTATAAAGATAAAACAATGTAGAAGTAATAACAAGACATACACAGAGTACACAGATCTGAAGGTATATTACAGTAAAGTAGTGATCTAGATAAACAGCATAACAACAGTACAAGTATAAAGATAAAACAATGTAGAAGTAATAACAAGACATGCACAGAGTACACAGATCTGAAGGTATATTACAGTAAAGTAGTGATCTAGATAAACAACATAACAACAGTACAAGTATAAAGAAAAAACAATATAGAAGTAATAACAAGACATACACAGAGTACACAAATCTGAAGGTATATTACAGTAAAGTGGTGATCTAGATAAACAACATAACAACAGTACAAGCATAAAGATAAAACAATGTAGAAGTAATAACAAGACATACACAGAGTACACAAATCTGAAGGTATATTACAGTAAAGTGGTGATCTAGATAAACAACATAACAACAGTACAAGTATAAAGATAAAACAATATAGAAGTAATAACAAGACATACACAGAGTACACAAATCTGAAGGTATATTACAGTAAAGTGGTGATCTAGATAAACAACATAACAACAGTACACGTATAAAGTTAAAGCAATGTAGAAGTAATAACAAGACATACACAGAGTACACAGATCTGAAGGTATATTACAGTAAAGTAGTGATCTAGATAAACAGCATAACAACAGTACAAGTATAAAGATAAAACAATGTAGAAGTAATAACAAGACATGCACAGAGTACACAGATCTGAAGGTATATTACAGTAAAGTAGTGATCTAGATAAACAACATAACAACAGTACAAGTATAAAGAAAAAACAATATAGAAGTAATAACAAGACATACACAGAGTACACAAATCTGAAGGTATATTACAGTAAAGTGGTGATCTAGATAAACAACATAACAACAGTACAAGCATAAAGATAAAACAATGTAGAAGTAATAACAAGACATACACAGAATACACAAATCTGAAGGTATATTACAGTAAAGTGGTGATCTAGATAAACAACATAACAACAGTACAAGTATAAAGATAAAACAATGTAGAAGTAATAACAAGACATGCACAGAGTACACAAATCTGAAGGTATATTACAGTAAAGTGGTGATCTAGATAAACAACATAACAACAGTACAAGTATAAAGATAAAGCAATGTAGAAGTAATAACAAGACATACACAGAGTACACAAATCTGAAGGTATATTACAGTAAAGTGGTGATCTAGATAAACAACATAGCAACAGTACACGTATAAAGATAAAGCAATATAGAAGTAATAACAAAACATACACAGAGTACACAAATCTGAAGGTATATTACAGTAAAGTAGTGATCTAGATAAACAACATAGCAACAGTACAAGTATAAAGATAAAACAATGTAGAAGTAATAACAAGACATACACAGAGTACACAAATATGAAGGTATATTACAGTAAAGTGGTGATCTGGATACACAACATAGCAACAGTACAAGTATAAAGATAAAACAATATAGAAGTAATAACAAAACATACACAGAGTACACAAATCTGAAGGTATATTACAGTAAAGTGGTGATCTGGATACACAACATAGCAACAGTACAAGTATAAAGATAAAACAATATAGAAGTAATAACAAAACATACACAGAGTACACAAATCTGAAGGTATATTACAGTAAAGTAATGATCTGTATACACAACATAACAACAGTACAAGTATAAAGATAAAACAATATAGAAGTAATAACAAAACATACACAGAGTATAGAAAACCACTCTTAACTCTGTACTTCAATATGCTTAAAATATTTTAATGAAGACAGACGAAATAAAGATAAAACAATGTAGAAGTAATAACAAGACATACACAGAGTACACAGATCTGAAGGTATATTACAGTAAAGTAATGATCTAGATAAACAACATAACAACAGTACAAGTATAAAGATAAAACAATGTAGAAGTAATAACAAGACATGCACAGAGTACACAGATCTGAAGGTATATTACAGTAAAGTAGTGATCTAGATAAACAACATAACAACAGTACAAGTATAAAGAAAAAACAATATAGAAGTAATAACAAGACATACACAGAGTACACAAATCTGAAGGTATATTACAGTAAAGTGGTGATCTAGATAAACAACATAACAACAGTACAAGCATAAAGATAAAACAATGTAGAAGTAATAACAAGACATACACAGAGTACACAAATCTGAAGGTATATTACAGTAAAGTGGTGATCTAGATAAACAACATAACAACAGTACAAGTATAAAGATAAAACAATGTAGAAGTAATAACAAGACATGCACAGAGTACACAAATCTGAAGGTATATTACAGTAAAGTGGTGATCTAGATAAACAACATAACAACAGTACAAGTATAAAGATAAAACAATGTTGAAGTAATAACAAGACATACACAGAGTACACAAATCTGAAGGTATATTACAGTAAAGTAGTGATCTAGATAAACAACATAGCAACAGTACAAGTATAAAGATAAAACAATGTAGAAGTAATAACAAGACATACACAGAGTACACAAATCTGAAGGTATATTACAGTAAAGTGGTGATCTGGATACACAACATAGCAACAGTACAAGTATAAAGATAAAACAATATAGAAGTAATAACAAAACATACACAGAGTACACAAATCTGAAGGTATATTACAGTAAAGTGGTGATCTGGATACACAACATAGCAACAGTACAAGTATAAAGATAAAACAATATAGAAGTAATAACAAAACATACACAGAGTACACAAATCTGAAGGTATATTACAGTAAAGTGGTGATCTAGATAAACAACATAACAACAGTACAAGCATAAAGATAAAACAATGTAGAAGTAATAACAAGACATACACAGAGTACACAAATCTGAAGGTATATTACAGTAAAGTGGTGATCTAGATAAACAACATAACAACAGTACAAGTATAAAGATAAAACAATGTAGAAGTAATAACAAGACATGCACAGAGTACACAAATCTGAAGGTATATTACAGTAAAGTGGTGATCTAGATAAACAACATAACAACAGTACAAGTATAAAGATAAAACAATGTTGAAGTAATAACAAGACATACACAGAGTACACAAATCTGAAGGTATATTACAGTAAAGTAGTGATCTAGATAAACAACATAGCAACAGTACAAGTATAAAGATAAAACAATGTAGAAGTAATAACAAGACATACACAGAGTACACAAATCTGAAGGTATATTACAGTAAAGTGGTGATCTGGATACACAACATAGCAACAGTACAAGTATAAAGATAAAACAATATAGAAGTAATAACAAAACATACACAGAGTACACAAATCTGAAGGTATATTACAGTAAAGTGGTGATCTGGATACACAACATAGCAACAGTACAAGTATAAAGATAAAACAATATAGAAGTAATAACAAAACATACACAGAGTACACAAATCTGAAGGTATATTACAGTAAAGTAATGATCTGTATACACAACATAACAACAGTACAAGTATAAAGATAAAACAATATAGAAGTAATAACAAAACATACACAGAGTATAGAAAACCACTCTTAACTCTGTACTTCAATATGCTTAAAATATTTTAATGAAGACAGACGAAATAAAGATAAAACAATATAGATGTAATAACAAGACAAACACAGAGTACACAAATCTGAAGGTATATTACAGTAAAGTGATGATCTGGATACACAAAATAGCAACAGTACAAGTATAAAGATAACACGATGTTGAAGAAATAACATGACAAACACAGAATACACAAGTCTGTAAGGATATTACAGTAAAGTGATAATCTGTATGCACAACATAGCAACAGTACAAGTATAAAGAGAAGACCATTTTGAAGAAATAAGATGACAAACACAGAGTACACAAGTCTGAAGGTAGATACACAACATAACAACAGTACAAGTATAAAGATAAAACAATATAGAAGTAATAACAAGACAAACACAGAGTATAGAAAACCACTCTTAGCTCTGTACTTCAATATGCTTAAAATATTTTAATGAAGACAGACGAAATTAAATTAACTCACTACTCATTGAAATTACAATGTGAAAATATATTTGACCTATGATGTCAACCCAACAGTAGAAAAGCTTGATGATACTAATTAGTTCATCAAAAGCTGTAAATCCAAGCACGGACGATGCAGTGGTCACAGTAGCAAGGACAACGAGCTAGCTAGCCAGCTTTATATACGTGCTTGTGCCAAACAATTGATATAGAGAGGTAGTGTCTGTGTATGTTATGGGTTTCGATTATCGTATCTTTAGAACTGTTTCCATAATGTGGTAGATTTTTGGTTTTCATATAAATTTGTATTAATACAAAATCACAAAATCGAATATACACAAATTACACAAACTTATAAGTTGGTTTTAAGATTGTCTCTGTGTGCTACTCAGATCTCTTTCATCTACATTAGTTATGTTTTGTAAACTTGTTCTCGTCACGAATACAGCTACCCACTAAGTGGCGTAATGGTTAGCGTGCTACCCGCATAGGTGATGTAGTGGTTAGCGTGCTACCCGCATATGTGGTGTAATGGTTAGTGTGCTCACCTCGAGTGCAGTAGATCGTGGGTTCGAGCCTCTGTCAGGTTAAACCAAAGACTATAACATAGGTATTTGTTAAGCCCACGAGGTATTTTAAACTGAATTACCTTTATTGAGTCAAGCTGTTAAGCCCAGAGCCGGCTTCTGTTTTCATGTGCATACATGATCCACTGTTTAAAATAGACAACAAACATTACTATAAATTGTTCATTCCATGACATAGATGAAAAACATTTAATTTGACTTTCACGCAACCAAATTAAAATTAGTACTTTTAAACAGCATATTCCATATAAAATATGCACAAAGAAAGATAACTCTTACTCCAAATCAGACCTCTCCTCTTTATGTACATACATGATCCACTATTTAGAATAGACAACAAAAATTACCATAAATTGTTCATACCATCATGACATAGATGAAAAACCTTTAATTTGACTTTCACGCAACCAAATTAAAACGAGTGTTTTAAACAGCATATTACTATATATGATTGATACAAGAAGGATAATTTAACTGAATTGTTGACCATTATTAGATTCAGTGACATATTTTTCAGCTTATCACCTTGATTATTAATTGACCATTTGTATAAGGGATGAATGAACAAACAGATTAAAGTTGACTATTTAATAATCTACATATCTTAAAATATACATTCTATATAGTATAACATTTTATCAAATGTGTAATACTAACCAAGCCTTAGACAAACAATACTGAGTATTGAAAATATAATTTAAACTTTTTTGAGGTAAAAACACAAATATTGAGCAATAATAAACATTTCATATTCAATTCCTGGGTGAAATTTGAAAAATCTAGCACCATTCATAAACACGTTTGTATATAATTTTGTTTTGTTTTGAATTTGACATCTCACACTTTAAAAATTAATCAAGTTTTAAGACAAATAAAAGCACCAATGAATGAAAGTTTTTTTTTTTTGGATTTGCCGTAAAATTATCTCAGTTTACATTTTTTATTTTGATAGCAACCCAATGTTGAAAATAGGCAGACTCGCCTCCAACACCACCTGCTGATGTCTTCAAAAAACCAGCATCACCTAGACCATCGTATGCTGTGGAAAGAATACCACTACATGTCATTCAACCGACCAAGGGGCCATCTACTGAGGATGTGAACCATGATACCGTCAAAAAACCAACGGTGGTGTATGAGGATATATCACCGGTTAGGAATGAAAACACCATTCCGCAGGATTTGGTAGAATATCTGTATCCTCCAGTTTTCCAGGATTAATTCCATAGTCTTTATATATGTGTACTCATTCGGTATATCAGATTTTTCATTTCATAAATTTTAAAGTGTGAACATAGAATAGCCGAAAAATCTTCGCAATGCACATACTTGTGTGTATTGTTTATCATTTTATTTTAAATGTGTGAACCTGAACTAGCTGAAAAATCTTCACAAATACATACTTCCATGCATGTATTCTTTATCATTTTTGTTAGATGTGTAAACTCGAACTATAGCTGAACAATCTTCACAAAGTACATATTTCCGTGTTACTAAAACAATATTCCATTTCATTATGTGAACTAGATGAACAATTGCAACGGTGACATTGAGCTCATATTTTAGTGGTAATTTTCACAGTTTGGATTTGTATATAGGGGAGGTAACTGTTCTCATCATTGTAAGTAAAAAAAATCATTTGTACATTTGTATTAAAACAATTTATCCTGCAATCAGTACATTTGCTGTACAAATATACCACACGAATAAATTTTTGCTTTATTCGTAGCCTACGAATAAACTTTTGAAGCCTACGAATAAACTTTTAAACCTACGAATAAACTTTTAAGCCCCGCCCATAGATTCCGGAACTACTTTTTTGTGTTTTTGCTCTCCTGTGAAGGAGTTAAAATATTAACCGTAACCAATGTCAATAATCGACGTCGTCTTTTTCTAATAACTGTTTTCGTTCTCACTATTTGTAAATTTACAAACCGACAAAATGAAACTAATAATTCTAAAATTTCATATTTTTTATACATATTTTACGATAAAAAAAATCCTAGAAGTCAATAAAAAACAAAACAAAAATCTTAAACAAATCTGAATCATTTATAACTTGACAGGGAAGCTTTGAAAACAAAACAAAAGCAACTAAAACTACAGGACAAAGGGAATAAACCAAAGAGGGCATGCCCTCCAACAGATGAGGAAATTAACATCCTTTATAACAGAAACGTTCTGGGCAGTCACACACCACAATCTTTACTAAACACACTTATATGGTTAAATAACTCAGTACAGTTTGAACATCAAACTCTAAGATTACTACATATATTTTATTATAAAATTTCTTCATATTAAATGTTCAATTAATTCACATCAATTACTTCAACATATCAGATAGTAGATTTCTTCAAGGTGAAAATAACACATATTCCTGCTATTGCATCAAGTCACTTTAAAATTATAGATAATTTTTTATATTCTGAATTCTTTATGACACTCACCACAAAATATCTATATAATTTGTTTTAACCATTTGGAATAATTGTATTCAGTCACTTCCTCCAATCATTTTGCATCTTTTTTTAAAACATTTTTTTCTTTTGCAAAATTCCAACAAAGTTGTATGATTTGTCAGTTGAAACTAGTGTTTTATCTGCTGGAATTCTACTCACTGTTGATCAGGATTACAGTACATTTTTTATTTTGTGCAATTCCATTTGAAACTGATTCACATACCCCTGGCCTGTATGCAACAACTGAGTGATAGTTCTTGAAAAATGTCCTTTGTTTAATCAGATCTTTATAAAACGTTCATAGGTTTTTATGCAATTATTTCTTTCATATATAGTCTTTGCACTTATTTCAAACATCACATGTACATTGTACACTGTTAAACCATTAATCCAGCCATTCATCTGAAAGACATTAATATAGCATTGATTATAATTAAAATACATGTTATTATATATTTACTAATAAAATAACAAGAAAAAAGGAACAAAATGCAGACTAAATTAGCAATGTTTGAATATTTGAAACTTCAAGCTTTCATAAAGCATTTTTGTATGATCCGACTCAGAAAATATATTCGCACATTAGTCATTACTCGCAACAACCAACATTATCATGTAAATATTGTTCATTCCAGAAAAATATATCCTTCACTCTAATATTTTTCTGGTCACAACACCTATGTCCATAATATTCTTGGTTCCTTAGTGACATCGCATTATGTAATTTACCAATCAATGGATTATGGTTTAATAATAGCAAATTTGATATGAAGAAAATAGTTGGTGGGGATTCTACATACATGTAGACTTCAATGCATATTAATTCATTTGATTATGATATACAAACAGAAGTTAAATATAGTAATTAAAATCATATCTGGTGCTTGTTGACACTAAATCAGATCTCTATTTTGATTTTCTTCAATTTACCATGTATATATGAAAGTTTTATTTTATTCTATAAAAATAAATTCCAATTTTCCATTGAAACCTATGTAAAGTCCAGAAGATTGGTATTAGCTTCTCCTCCTTTATATACTTGCATTGTCCCAAAATACATAATTTATTTGTACGAGCTTTAGAAACAGGTAGAAAAGTGCATGAAAGAAAACTTTCCAGTCTCATGAAAAAAATGAAGGATAGTTGCAAATTAGACATTAATCAATCAGTGACAGAAAATATCTTATCCCGTCCAGAAGTTAGGAGAAAACAATGTGGAGGGGATAGATATTATGCAAATATCAGGGCATAACAATGTGGCATTTATTAATAATTACTCAACATTGAGTGAGGAAAGACACAAGAAAATATCAAACATCCTCAGCAACACTGAAAGTGAAACTAACAGAAATGCTTTTCAGCAAACTTACCTCGTAAAACCTCCACAAATTCTACAGCCAGTAGCACTTCTGATGTTTCGTGTCGAAGCAATCCCGATGTTCCTTTTTACAGTTCCAATACAAATATGTCAAGTCAAATTAGTTCTATGTTTTACGGCGTGGTCATCCATAACAAATGGTGAATGTGTACACAATTTTCACAAATGACTAAATATCCCAATAACTGAGCATTTGAGTGTTTGACATCGTTGTTAAATACATTTCCGTGAATCAGCTCAGTTTGTTGAGATAAATGATTAATCTTTCTGTTTTCTCTACTCTACCTAGTTTACTTAAAACATGTTCGAATCGTCTATACATGAATGTGTGTATTGCTTTCACATGTTTACAAACTGTGTGGGTCATACTTAAATACGCCTGCAGTAGTAACCAGGCAAATATATACGCCTGTGTATCATACAAAGGTGGACGCCTGCAACTATATGGTTCTTTTTTATTTTTATTTTTTTAATATAAACTAGTAAAAGGAATATATCGGATGTTTATTATTTGATATAAAAAAATAAAAATAAAAGTGAACCATATAGTTGCAGGCGTATACCTTTTCACACAGGCGTATATATTTACCTGGTTACTACTGCAGGCGTATTTAAGTATGACCGCATGTGACGTATGATCGCTAAATTAATGTGTTTTCATATCTATGAAAAACATATTAAATATGTATATTTCAGGTTCTAAACTATCAATTTTCTATATAGATTTTCACCTTAATCAATAAATCTTCACTTAAATAAAGTTATTTCACTTCCTTTTGAGAACTATTTGTTCGCGAATTTTTGTCAGCAAAAACAATCTGGTATTTTACTACGCCAAATAGTGAGGATTCCGTTGCATTAAAAAATGCATTTTTACGAGTTAAGATTATTTTTTAGGACATCGTGGATTGCAGGATAAATACAATATTGGTCTGTTGACGGTAAATATAGAATTTATTTGACTCGGCGCGAAACGGGGAGAAAGACTCGCTAGAAGCTCGTCTTTCACCCCGTTTCTCAGCCTTGTCAAATAAATTCTATATTTACCGTCAACAGACCAATATTGTATATATATCTAATGGCCAGGTGTTACAAATTAATTTTATAATGTCCAAAGGTATAACTTTCCACAGGATGTATCTAGTACCGCTTGTCGTCGAAACTACACAGTCCTTTTTAGTTCAATAAGTCAATGTAAAGTTCGTGATTTTTACTTCGAATAGACCTCATGGAATTCATGGTGGTGGTTTCCTCCAATAAACAATGTTTATACATTTCATGACGCAATGCTTTTTTAATTTCACATTTCGGTATTCCCTGTGCCACTTTCTTTTCTTCCTTGTGTATTATTTCATCTCCCACAGCATATTTTCTCATTATGTCGTAGGTTATACTGTACACAGTCTCAAATTACTAAAAAGTTTATCACATAAAGTTATATCGGATTACACCTCTCCATGAGCGATATTCGAACTCACAACTTTATGGATGATATACACTGATTGCACAGGGTAGTTGTAAATTCAACTACCATATGATTAATACCACGACAACCCCTATGTATTAATGAAAAGAAATAATAAGGTTCTCTTTCCTCAGGAATACAATGGTTACCCTGTTTAGGTACTCTTGATCACGAAATCTTTTTAAATCATTTTGGTTTCCAATCTTTTGACTTCTTATGAAGGTTATTCAAACAAAGCAATAAGAAAAAATACAAAGGCACAAACAATGATTTACAAAACCCAACAGTACGAACCTAAAGATAAAATAACAACAAAATGAAAACAACGCGAACATTCTAATAAAACAGGTCCTGAGACAATGTGTTCGGGAAGAGTTATCCTCTCCTGTTATACTTATCACATATTCCTCTAAATTTTCTAAAATGTGTGCTTTTCGCCAAATATAAGGTTTGCTCTACTGTATATTTCAGTTATTGTATATCTTCCTAACAAATTAGATATTACTCAATCTTTAAAAGCAGCCATTAGAAAAAGATTATGCAACATGTCTTTCCCACCGATAGAAGTTATTGTCCGATGATATTTTTCAACTTTTCCAAATTTATTCGAAAGAGTTTCTCCTGCTCCACCCAATTAGCTCGCTGTGTATAACGTTTTACTAGTGGAACAGGAACTGCTTACCCTACCGGAGCACTTGGGTTCACCTCAGGTTTTAGTGGGGTTAGTGTTGCTCGATCTTTAGTTTTCTATTGCGTATTTTGCAGCTCGTTGTTTGTCCTTTTGAGTTTGTTTGTTTTTGTCCATTGTGTTGTCTGTCCTTCTTTGATTTAAGGCTTCTGATTGCCCCTTTGTTATCGTCCAACTTTTCTTCATACGAGAATCGTACTCGTACTGAACACTATTGAAGTAGGAACTGCTTATCTTTTCGGAGCACATGAATTCACTCCCGGTGTTCGTTAGGTTCGTGTTGCTCAATCTTTGGTTGTGATTGTAGTGTTTTGTAGATGATTGTTTGTCATTATTGGTCATTGTATTGTCTGTCTTTCTTCGTCTTGCGGTTTCTGCTTAACCTTTTCGTATCTTCAGTCCTTTTTATCAATAAAAACATCCCTTAGAAAGAGAGTATGCATTATTTCTTTCTAAAGGAAATTATTGTCCAAGGATATCTTTCAGATTTCACTATTCTACTTTAGCTGGTTGTCTTCTTTCTTGATTCGAAAGAATCCACATCTCCTGCTCCATCCACACAAAAATTGAAACTGAAAGTGACATCATTTACCACTGAAGGATAAACAATATCATGTTTACGGATGATATATGTTGTGTCATCCCTATTTATAACATCGCGGTATAGTACAAACCGTTCAAGGGAGGTAATGTTCTAGTTTTGTTAACTGAAGCATGTTTTCATGAGCTGTGATATGGATAAGGGGGTTATGGGATTCGAACCCACAACCCTTAGTGGTGATAGGCACTTATTTCACAGGTAGTTATAAATCCAACTAACATGCGACCAAGACCACGACGACCCCTCTATTTTAGTGGAATAGTTCATGAAGACGACTATGCAACGTTTTAAATTTCAGATTTGTGAAAAACAAGTGTTAAAACAATTAACTCTGGTGACACTGTTAACATGTTAAAAGTAGAAAATAATGACTACCGGTAATAATGTAAATGTTAATGGTCAGATACATTCCTCAGATGGCAATGAGTCTTTTCTCTTTTACTTATATTTGTTTTCTTTAATTTCTGTATCAACGACAATACTTTGACCAGACTAGACTATGCGGGTATAACGGAGGGTGTCTTATAAGAAACATGAACTGTTTACCTTTCGCGATCACCTTTTTCTTATTTTTGTCTTCGTTCTTTGCTTTGTGCCAAGTATTTCTTTGTGTCTTATGATTGTTTATGCCGCATTTCCCCTTCAGCTTTTTTGTTTGTTTGTTGTTTGTTTGTTGTTTGTAGCAATAAATAGAACAGATATTATTTTACTATGTAAAGGAACAGAAAACAATATTTGTTATCTGACATTTTATTTCATCAGAAAGTTTAAATTGTATTAATTGTGATCTGAGAAAAAGTACTCAGTTGAAATCATTAGTTGATAAAGTGATGCTTGGTATCAGGTGATCAGTATTTTAGCTATATTGGTAACGGAAGCAAGTTTTAAAACACAGAATAGGTGGAATTTAATTGAGTGAGTGATTGTTGTTAAAAGCCAATTGTTCAGCTATATCATGGCGAGAACAAGTTAATTCAAATTTCAAAGAGATAATGATGAGGTCAGCTTTGTACTAGACCATCACGCTTAGGTGGATTTGCATAGTGTTAGGTCACTGACACATTAGTCCGCGGGTAGACTTGTCGTCCCACTCTGACACATTATCCAGATTCCGAACCAAACAGTGTTTGCTCTTTCTCCTTAATGCCACGTGCTTAGCAACAAATACTAATTTTATCGTCTTTTTTTTTATCCGATCGGGGTTTTAACCCACGATATACAGCACTCGAGGCGAGCACAATTTTAATTAACACAGCTAACAAGATCTAATTGATATGGTCAGAAACATTTGCTTGCAACGGATCAACAAGACCATTCCTTCCTCGTGAGCTGCTGCAGCGATTACACTGCGAACAATTAGTGTGGGATTCTCTCAGGGCGCACATCTAGTTTATGTTCAATCCGACAAATATATTGTTTATTTGAACCATGTACCCACAATATTTTGAATCCTCATTATTGACCTTTTGCAGCTAGCATTATGAATGTTTTAAAAACGTATAGATATCTAATGTAGTCTGTACGACACGTTTCTGGAATAATCATCATCGGGTACGCCCCAAGTCAAAAGTTTAAAAAGCTAAATATTTCTTAATTGAGAGCTACCAAACCAAAAGCCCTAACCAGCTTATCTAAACTGGGCTACCGTTAACAATTTTTGTGGGGCGTGGACCTTTATTTTTGATAAAAAGTTACATAATTTTGAGCTGTTCCAAAAATGACTCCTTTCACTTATTATCTTATACCGACAATGATTTGTAAGCAAAAAAAAGGACAAAGTGCTTGCATGAAACTAGATGTAAACTAACTGTCTTTCCTCTATCACTGCCGGGGTTTGAATTGATATAAGAGTAACATGGCGGGTGTCTTATAAGAAGCAGGAACTGCTTACCCTTCCGGAGCACCTGAGTTCACCCCGGGTTTTTAGTTAGGTCCGTGTTGCTCATCTTTTTAGTTCATTGTGTTGTCATATTATGTGTCTTTATGTTCTGAGTTCCGTGCTGTGGTGTCCATTACGATTTCCGCATAAACATTATGTCGGTTTGTCTTTACCTCCAGTTGTTTGTAGGAGGGCCATGTCTTATGTACGTTATATGTGTTTGTTTGTGTATAGTGGTGTCCAACCCGTATTGTGTTGTGTTTTTCGTCGTCTTGTGTACCCTATGTTGCCAGTTTCTCTGTGTTTTTCGTCGTCTTTTTGTACCCTATGTTGCCAGTTTCTCTGTGTTTTTCGTCGTCTTGTGTACCCTATGTTGCCAGTTTCTCTGTGTTTTTCGTCGTCTTGTGTACCCTATGTTGCCAGTTTCTCTGTGTTTTTCGTCGTCTTGTGTAGCCTATGTTGCCAGTTTCTTTGTGTTTTTCGTCGTCTTGTGTACCCTATGTTGCCAGTTTCTCTGTGTTTTTCGTCGTCTTGTGTACCCTATGTTGCCAGTTTCTCTGTGTTTTTCGTCGTTTTGTGTACCCTATGTTGCCAGTTTCTCTGTGTTTTTCGTCGTCTTGTGTACCCTATGTTGCCAGTTTCTCTGTGTTTTTCGTCGTTTTGTGTACCCTATGTTGCCAGTTTCTCTGTGTTTTTCGTCGTCTTGTGTACCCTATGTTGCCAGTTTCTCTGTGTTTTTCGTCGTTTTGTGTACCCTATGTTGCCAGTTTCTCTGTGTTTTCCGTCGTCTTTTTGTACCCTATGTTGCCAGTTTCTCTGTGTTTTTCGTCGTCTTGTGTACCCTATGTTGCCAGTTTCTCTGTGTTTTTCGTCGTCTTGTGTACCCTATGTTGCCAGTTTCTCTGTGTTTTACGTCGTCTTGTGTACCCTATGTTGCCAGTTTCTCTGTGTTTTTCGTCGTCTTGTGTAGCCTATGTTGCCAGTTTCTTTGTGTTTTTCGTCGTCTTGTGTACCCTATGTTGCCAGTTTCTCTGTGTTTTTCGTCGTCTTGTGTACCCTATGTTGCCAGTTTCTCTGTGTTTTTCGTCGTCTTGTGTACCCTATGTTGCCAGTTTCTCTGTGTTTTTCGTCGTCTTGTGTACCCTATGTTGCCAGTTTCTCTGTGTTTTTCGTCCTTTTGTGTACCCTATGTTGCCAGTTTCTCTGTGTTTTTCGTCGTCTTGTGTACCCTATGTTGCCAGTTTCTCTGTGTTTTTCGTCGTTTTGTGTACCCTATGTTGCCAGTTTCTCTGTGTTTTTCGTTGTCTTGTTGCCAGTTTCTCTGGATTGTCCATTTTTATTGGCCCTTCTGTATTCACTGACGTTTATTTGACTATCTTCATAGTTTTCAATATATATTCTCGGAATACATACCCTGTTATAACCGAGATGGTCTATCTGATTCCTTTTAGAAATGCCTGTACCAAGTCAGGGTCATTACAGTTTTCACAGTTTTCCGGTTGTTGACTGATTTTGTCTGTTTATATATTTATGAGTTTTGACTTTCCATTTGTAAGATTGTTCGGAGTTCGGTAATTTTGTTATTACCCTTATTTACAATGGTTGAACTTCTAATGTACTAATTACCAGTGGTATGCGTCATCAACAATGTCATAACAATCATTAATCGTGATCTTTTTACATGGCTTATTCTCATTAAAATAAGGCCTCTCTTCTTTACTGATATGTTGTGGCATTGGGAGATCAGAAGAAACCACATGATGGGTCACATGCGAGTGACTCTTGTATTATGAATATATAATGATAAGATAAATACGATAATAACCCTTTCGTCATATCGGATTACTCGTAGCATGTAAAGCAATTTTGTAAAGCTTTCATTGCCTCGCAATCGCCATTTTCATTGAATGGTACATATGGTCGCTTACATGTGACCCGGAATGGGGTTTCTTAAAATCTTGCACGGCGTGACATATCAGTAAAGGGGTGGGTGGGTAAGTGAGGGATTCGTTTTCTCCTACGTCGCGACATATCAATAACGGGGTGGGTGGGTAAGTGGGGGATTCGATTTCTCCTACGTCGCGACATATTAATAAAGGGGTGGGTGGGTAAGTGAGGGATTCGATTTCTCCTACGTCGCGACATATTAATAACGGGGTGGGTGGGTAAGTGAGGGATTCGTTTTCTCCTATGTCGCGACATATTAATAAAGGGGTGGGTGGGTAAGTGAATGATTCGTTTTCTCCTACGTCGCGACATATCAATAACGGGGTGGGTGGGTAAGTGAGGGATTCGTTTTCTCCTACGTCGCGACATATTAATAAAGGGGTGGGTGGGTAATTGAGGGATTCATTTTCTCCTATGTCGCGACATATTAATAAAAGGGTGGGTGGGTAAGTGATGGATTCGATTTCTCCTACGTTGCGACATATTAATAAAGGGGTGGGTGGGTAAGTGAGGGATTCGATTTCTCCTATGTCGCGACATATCAGAAAAGGTAGGGGGATAAGTGAGGGCTCAGATTTCTCTTACGTCGCGACATATTAATAAAGGGGTGGGTGGGTAAGTGAGGGATTCAATTTCTCCTATGTCGCGACATATCAGAAAAGGTAGGGGGATAAGTGAGGGCTCAGATTTATCCTACATCGCGACATGCCAGTAAAGGTAGGGGGATAAGAGAGGGCTCCGATTTCTCCTACATCGCGACATGCCAGTAAAGGTAGGGGGATAAGTGAGGGATCAGATTTCTCCTACGTCGCGACATGCCAGTAAAGGTAGGGGGATAAGTGAGGGATCAGATTTCTCCTACGTCGCGACATGCCAGTAAAGGTAGGGGGATAAGTATGGGATCAGATTTCTCCTACGTCGCGACATGCCAGTAAAGGTAGGGGGATAAGTAAGGGATCAGATTTCTCCTACGTCGCGACATGCCAGTAAAGGTAAGGGGATAAGTGAGGGATCAGATTTCTCCTACGTCGCGACATGCCAGTAAAGGTAGGGGGATAAGTGAGGGATCAGATTTCTCCTACGTAGCGACATGCCAGTAAAGGTAGGGGGATAAGTGAGGGATCAGATTTCTCCTACGTCGCGACATGCCAGTAAAGGTAGGGGGATAAGTGAGGGCTCAGATTTTTCCTACATCGCGACATGCCAGTAAAGGTAGGGGGATAAGTGAGGGATCAGATTTCTCCTACGTCGCGACATGCCAGTAAAGGTAAGGGGCTAAGTGAGGGCTCAGATTTCTCCTACGTCGCGACATGCCAGTAAAGGTAAGGGGATAAGTGAGGGCCCAGATTTCTCCTACGTCGCGACATGCCAGTAAAGGTAGGGGGCTAAGTGAGGGCTCAGATTTCTCCTACGTCGCGACATGCCAGTAAAGGTTGGGGGATAAGTGAGGGCTCAGATTTCTCCTACGTCGCGACATGCCAGTAAAGGTAGGGGACTAAGTGAGGGCTCAGATTTCTCCTACGTCGCGACATGCCAGTGAAGGTAGGGGACTAAGTGAGGGCTCAGATTTCTCCTACGTCGCGACATGCCAGTGAAGGTAAGGGGATAAGTGAGGGCTCAGATTTCTCCTACGTCGCGACATGCCGGTAAAGGTAAGGGGATAAGTGAGGGCTCAGATTTCTCCTACGTCACGCCATGGGAGGGGACAGTAAGCGAGAGGTTCGATCTAAATCAGATTGTACATGGCTACACTTACAATGTTTCAACATTCATAGACATACGTCGTCAAAGATGTCCCATGTATTAGGACATGTATATAGCTGAAATACTTATATTGGCGTTTACCACCAATCAATCAATCAATCATGTAATATCCAAATCAAATATTTTATTAACCAATCAAGGGCCCTCGAGGGGCAACAAGCTAAACTACAAATACACATATAATGGAGAAAGAGTTGTTTGATTGATAGATAGACATAAACATACAATAGTGAAGGACCGACCATTTAACTTGAAGGGTGGGGGGGGGGGGGGGTATGGTTTTTTGTTTCGTTCAGAAATTTGTTTTCGGACAACACAAGAATTAGAATATTTTTTTTTTTGTTCCACAAAGCTTTAATTTTTTTTCCAGAATATAACATTAGGTTATATGACTAAAACTTTGAATCAGATTTTTTTTTTCCTCCACCAAAATCAGAATATTTTGTTCAGCAACATTGGGAATCAAAATATTTTTTTTAGAAAAAAACCATAACCCCTCTCCCATCAAGTTAAATGGTCGTTCCCTAAAGCAATATGTATGAACATACACAAATATATAAAATGTATATTAAAACATTAAGGCATGGTAAAAGAAAAAAATATATATTAAATTGGATAACAGTAATTTAAGGCATGTTTTCATATAGAAACCTACCAACAGATTGTAGGATTTCTTGGTCTTCAAAGATTAGGATATAATATAACTTCTGATTATTAGATAATTTGGTAAAATGTTTCACTTTTGATGAAATAAGTTTGAACAACTCCTCTCTCTTGTTATTGAGTTTGTCACATTTGATTAAAAAGTGTGCCTCGTCCTCTATTTCATTAGCTGAGCAATTTTTGCACAACCTTTCATTTCTAGGTATGTTTTTATACCGTCCTGTTTCAATATAAAGTCTATGTGCTGATACACGAAATCTACATATTGATTTTCTGTAAATTATTTATTAGTGTGAGATATTTCTCTAATCCTAAATTAGTTTTCAGGAATAAATATGTGATGAGTTTGCCGTCCTTTAACATATCATTTGAGCGCTACCATTCAAGTAAATATATTTTTACAAGAGACTGTCGTAGTGATTGACCAAATTTACTCTTGTTTAAGGGTGTAGGCCTGGGTAACCCCGACATTTTCTCATCGATTATTTTTTTTTTAATTTGCACCATGGAATAATTATGTCTAAATACATTTTCTGGCAAAGTTTCAAGAAATTTCACCTCGTTGTTTTCTCCATAGCACATCCTAAATATAGCAATTTTGGGGGTATTCCCGACGCCAGATGGTACTACTAGTTTCGGAAGCTTCTAATAGACATACGCATTTATTTATGGTTGAAAGGGAATAGTTTGGCTTTAATACACTTGACAGTGTTATTGTTCAATAAATATAAAAAATATCTAGCATATATGAATATCCTGTTTGGAGATAATCACGTGCAAACAGTGGAAATTGTAAAAAAGGGGGGATGCCCTGAGGTACCACCCTGGTATTGAAAATCTGATTAAAAAAAATCCTGTCAATTAATTTCCACCAAAAAATGCTACAGTAAAGAATATACATATAGACATAATTGCACCAAATTTTAGAGACTCATTGTCCCAACTGATTGCAGATACATTTTCATGTATAAATTTATAAATTCCTCCCCACTATTATCTCCTAGAATTTTTAGGACCATTTTCATTGTTGTAAGATGAGATGCTATCCATCCATTCTTTCAGAGCACCTATCAACTTCCCATTTATTTACAAGAACTCGTATTGCATAGGGTCCGTTCCTATTTTTTTGTGATTGCATTGTTGTTGCTTTGGTATTCGGATGGTCCCTTTGATCTTATATCGCTTCGTACTTAATTTCGTTTAATTGCCATACCATTCTAGTACCACCCTATACCGAACAAATGTACATGACTATTGAAATTCAATATAAAATACAAAATGTGAGACAACAACAAAATACTTTAATTTGAGATTGTTATAAGTATACGTATAATCATCGATACTGTGACATACACTTTGCGTACTTATGATATCTGACTAGTCAACTGAATTATCGAACATGCAAACTCTCTTGACGTTCCACCTCAATCGTAACTACTCGGCCATTCTCGCTACCCTGCAAATAACCTCGTATGCATTAGGCGTATAAATCGCACTACTTTTCACATGTCAGTTACATAAAAGTTGATAAAATTATATTTTAAACAATTTTCTATATTTCAATTAAAGTTTTAATTAGTTTTGCATGATTAGATTTTACTTAGTATGTCTTCCATATTGGATTTTCGTGGACTCTATTTTTGTGCGGCTTAACTTAACATATCTTCTGGCAAACAATTTAAGAAGAATTTCTACTATGTACGTACGAGGTTATTTGCAGGGTAGCGAGAATGGCCGAGTTGTTACGATTGGTTCCACCTCCGATCCGCATAAGCTGATCTCCAGAGGCAGAATCATATTCGCAGCGTATACGAAAACTGTTTGTCGCAGATATTGACCTGATCAAGAGAAACTTTTTTGTTGAGAAACATTTTGGTATTGATATCCATTGCATCGTTAACCGTTTTGGAAAGTATACACTTTCATATTTAATTAACAATTAATTAATAGGGTTAAAATTTCGAATAAAAGATATCATTGGACGCGTCCACATTTGTTCCCATCTAATGAATTACAGCGTCTGAGTTAACCCATAACATGCATTATCAGGCCGAATTGTAAGACTTGGCTAGCGAAGATTATGGCATTAATAGTAAATGTAAGACTTGGCTAGCGAAGATTATGGCATTAATAGTAAATACAGTTCATAAAATTGTAAGACTTGGCGAAGATTATGGCATTAATAGTAAATACAGTTCATCAAATTGTAAGACTTGGCTAGCGAAGATTATGGCATTAATAGTAAATACAGTTCATAAAATTGTAAGACTTGGCGAAGATTATGGCATTAATAGTAAATACAGTTCATCAAATTGTAAGACTTGGCTAGCGAAGATTATGGCATTAATAGTAAATACAGTTCATAAAATTGTAAGACTTGGCGAAGATTATGGCATTAATAGTAAATACAGTTCATCAAATTGTAAGACTTGGCGAAGATTATGGCATTAATAGTAAATACAGTTCATAAAAATGTAAGACTTGGCTAGCGAAGATTATGGCATTAATAGTAAATACAGTTCATAAAAATCAGAAAAATAAATACATTATTTTCCACCATGTTTTGCCATTTTCGACTATCCTGATCAAAGTGTTATATATAATCAAATGAGCATTGGTGACTTTATTGTTCATACACATCAAAATGATGCAACTATCTGGTTGTTTGCATGAATATTTTATCGTCAGATTAAAAAGTATGATACCATAGAAGCCGTAAACTGAAGAAGGGCAGAAAATACAAAGGTTAAAAGGTCAAACAATGATATACTGATATTTACAATGGTCAAAAGAAAAAGGACAAAAGGTCAAACAATGATATACAGATAATTACACAGAAATATAAAGATCGAGCAACAAGAATCCAATAAAAAAAACAGGGAGGAGGCGAGGATGGGGTATGTAACTGGACAACAAAATGTACATCATTCACAATTATGCAATAAACAAAAATATTATATTTTACATCAGCTCTGATTTTCAAGAAATTACTTATATAACAAATAAATCAATTTTAATTACGTTTCAATCAATGAACATAATTAGTTTTTACTCAGGTTGGACATTGAACAAATATATCAAAGCGTTGTGTATTAAATACATGCATTTCTGAACATTCAAAAGACATGTTACTCCTTGTCTGGCGGTGGATGGCTTTCCTCAGCCTGCATTTGATGGATTGTGGCCTGTACAGGATCTTGTATTGTTGGTACCTGATACATTACATTATTGTGTGTTCCCGGGACTAGATACTGCTGTGCTGTCGCACCAATTGGCTGTCTACCAGCTTGTGCGATTGTCACAGGAGGAGCTACCGGCACTTGGATTTGTCCGTTGGGAATCTGAGTCTGTGACATCTCAAATATCATTCCTTCTTGGTTCGTAGTGATATAAACAGTCACTGGTTGCTAAAGTGAAAAAAATAAATAAAACTAATAATAGAACCCTTAAATTATTGCTTTGGTCTAGATGTTGACTTTTTTCTAATTTATAAACAATCAAGGCTCAGTCTAAGTAATTTGTTTTTAAACCAAATAATCAATTTTCTGTTATCTTATTTCCATATTCGTATAGGGCCGTCATAGTTAAGAATTATAGTTAGATTTACAACGATATATGCAATCAGTACCTATCAGTTCGAATCTCGATCAGGGCGAGTTGTACAACACTATGTGCTAAAGTTTTGTCAGTGACTTGCGACAGGTCGGTGGTTTTCTCCGTTTTCCTCCACCAATAAAACAGACCGCCAGGATATAACCGAACTATTGATCAAAGTGGCGTTAAACACCATAAACCACAAAAGAATATAGCCAATCACAGAGCTCTCAATTGAATTATTGCACAATTATTTACAGTTCAAAACAGTTTGAAATGGATAAATTTAACCGAATTAATGAAGCATATTTAAAAGGACCATCCAAACGACGACAAAGCACATGTAATGTATAGTATGTCACTCACAATGTATAGTATGTCACTCACAATGTATAGTATGTCACTCACAATGTATAGTATGTCACTCACAATGTATAGTATGTCACTCACAATGTATAGTATGTCACTCACAATGTATAGTATGTCACTCACAATGTATAGTATGTTACTCACAATGTATAGTATGTTACTCACAATGTATAGTATGTTACACACAATGTATAGTATGATACTCACAATGTATAGTATGTTACTCACAATGTATAGTATGTCACTCACAATGTATAGTATGTTACTCACAATGTATAGTATGTCACTCACAATGTATAGTATGTCACTCACAATGTATAGTATGTCACTCACAATGTATAGTATGTCACTCACAATGTATAGTATGTTACTCACAATGTATAGTATGTTACTCACAATGTATAGTATGTTACTCACAATGTATAGTATGTTACTCACAATGTATAGTATGTCACTCACAATGTATAGTATGTTACTCACAATGTATAGTATGTCACTCACAATGTATAGTATGTCACTCACAATGTATAGTATGTCACTCACAATGTATAGTATGTTACTCACAATGTATAGTATGTTACTCACAATGTATAGTATATTACTCAAAATGTATAGTATGTTACTCACAATGTATAGTATGTTGCTCACAATGTATAGTATGTTACTCACAATGTATAGTATGTCACTCACAATGTATAGTATGTCACTCACAATGTATAGTATGTCTCTCACAATGTATAGTATGTTACTCACAATGAATAGTATGTTACTCACAATGTATAGTATGTCACTCACAATGTATAGTATGTCACTCACAATGTATAGTATGTCACTCACAATGTATAGTATGTTACTCACAATGTATAGTATGTCACTCACAATGTATAGTATGTCACTCACAATGTATAGTATGTTACTCACAATGTATAGTATGTCACTCACAATGTATAGTATGTTACTCACAATGTATAGTATGTTACTCACAATGTATTGTATGTTACTCACAATGTATAGTATGTTACTCACAATGTATTGTATGTTACTCACAATGTATTGTATGTTACTCACAATGTATTGTATGTCACTCACAATGTATAGTATGTTACTCACAATGTACAGTATGTTACTCACAATGTATAGTATGTTACTCACAATGTATTGTATGTCACTCACAATGTATAGTATGTTACTCACAATGTAGAGTATGTTACTCACAATGTATAGTATGTTACTCACAATGTATTGTATGTTACTCACAATATACAGTATGTTACTCACAATGTACAGTATGTTACTCACAATGTACAGTATGTTACTCACAATGTACAGTATGTTACTCACAATGTACAGTATGTTATTCACAATGTACAGTATGTTACTCACAATGTATAGTATGTTGCTCACAATGTATAGTATGTTACTCACAATGTACAGTATGTTACTCACAATGTACAGTATGTAACTCACAATGTATAATATGTTACTCACAATGTATAGTATGTTACTCACAATTTATAGGATGTTACTCACAATGTATTGTATGTTACTCACAATGTATAGTATGTCACTCACAATGTATAGTATGTCACTCACAATGTATAGTATGTTACTCACAATGTAGAGAATGTTACTCACAATGTATAGTATGCTACTCACAATGTATTGTATGTTACTCACAATATACAGTATGTTACTCACAATGTACAGTATGTTACTCACAATGTACAGTATGTTACTCACAATGTACAGTATGTTACTCACAATGTATAGTATGTTGCTCACAAAGTATAGTATGTTACTCACAATGAATAGTATGTTACTCACAATGTACAGTATGTTACTCACAATGTACAGTATGTAACTCACAATGTATAATATGTTACTCACAATGTATAGTATGTTACTCACAATTTATAGGATGTTACTCACAATGTATAGTATGTTACTCACAATGTATAGTATGTCACTCACAATGTATAGTATGTCACCCACAATGTATAGTATGTTACTCACAATGTAGAATATGTTACTCACAATGTATAGTATGCTACTCACAATGTATTGTATGTTACTCACAATATACAGTATGTTACTCACAATGTACAGTATGTTACTCACAATGTACAGTATGTTACTCACAATGTACAGTATGTTACTCACAATGTACAGTATGTTACTCACAATGTATAGTATGTTGCTCACAATGTATAGTATGTTACTCACAATGAATAGTATGTTACTCACAATGTACAGTATGTTACTCACAATGTACAGTATGTAACTCACAATGTATAATATGTTACTCACAATGTATAGTATGTTACTCACAATTTATAGGATGTTACTCACAATGTATAGTATGTTACTCACAATGTACAGTATGTTACTCACAATGTACAGTATGTTACTCACAATGTATAGTATGTTACTCACAATGTATAGTATGATACTCACAATGCGTAGTGTGTTACTCACAATGCATAGTATGTTACTCACAATGCATAGTATGCTACTCACAATGCATAGTATGTTACGCACAATGCATAGTATGTTACCCACAATGCATAGTATGTTACTCACAATGTATAGCATGTTACTCACAATGCATAGCATGTTACCCACAATGCATAGCATGTTACTCACAATGCATAGCATGTTACTCACAATGCATAGCATGTTACTCACAATGTATAGCATGTTACTCACAATGTATAATATGTTACTCACAATGCATAGTATGTTACTCACATTGTATAGTATGTTACTCACAATGTATAGTATGTTACTCACAATGTATAGTATGTTACTCACACTGTATAGCATGTTACTCACAATGTATAGCATGTTACTTACAATGAATAGTATGTTACTCACAATGTATAGTATGTTACTCACATTGTATAGTATGTTACTCGCAATGTATAGTATGTTACTCACAATGTATAGTATGTTACTCACAATGTATAGTATGTTACTCACAATGTATAGTATGTTACTCACAATGTATAGTATGTTACTCACAATGTATAGTATGTTACTCACATTGTATAGTATGTTACTCACAATGTATAGTATGTTACGCACAATGTATAGCATGTTATTCACAATGTATAGTATGCTACTCACAATGTATAGTATGTTACTCACAATGTATAATATGTTACTCACAATGTATAGTATGTTACTCACAATGCATAGTATGTTACACACAACGCATAGTAAGTTACTCACAATGCATAGTATGTTACTCACAATGCATAGTATGTTACTCACAATGTACAGTATGTTACTCACAATGTATAGTATGTTACTCACAATGTATAATATGTTACTCACAATGCATAGCATGTTACTCACAATGTATAGCATGTTACTCACAATGTACAGTATGTTACTCACACTGAATAGTATGTTACTTACACTGTATAGTATGTCACTCACAATGTATAGTATGTTACTTACATTGTATAGTATGTTACTCACAATGTATAGTATGTTACTTACAATATATAGTATGTTATTCACAATGTATAGTATGTCACTCACAATGTATAGTATGTTACTCACAATGTATAGTATGTTACTCACAATGTATAGTATGTTACTCACAATGTACAGTATGTTACTCACAATGTATAGTATATTACTCACAATGTATAGTATGTTACTCACAATGCGTAGTATGTTACTCACAATGCATAGTTTGTTACTCACAATGCATAGTATGTTACTCACAATGCATAGTATGCTACTCACAATGTATAGTATGCTACTCACAATGTATAGTATGTTACTCACAATGTATAGTATGTTACTCACATTGTATAGTATGTTACTCACAATGCATAGTATGCTACTCACAATGTATAGTATGTTACTCACAATGTATAGTATGCTACTCACAATGTATAGTATGTTACTCACAATGTATAGTATGTTAATCACAATGTATAGTATGTTACTCACATTGTATAGTATGTTACTCACAATGTATAGTATGTTACTCACAATGTATAGCATGTTATTCACAATGTATAGTATGTTACTCACAATGTATAGTATGTTACTCACAATGTATAGTATGTTACTCACAATGTACAGTATGTTACTCACAATGCATAGTATGTTACACACAACGCATAGTATGTTACTCACAATGCATAGTATGTTACTCACAATGTACAGTATGTTACTCACAATGTATAGTATGTTACTCACAATGTATAGCATGTTACTCACAATGCATAGCATGTTACTCACAATGTACAGTATGTTACTCACACTGAATAGTATGTTACTTACAATGTATAGTATGTTACTCACAATGTATAGTATGTTACTCACATTGTATAGTATGTTACTCACAATGTATAGTATGTTACTTACAATATATAGTATGTTATTCACAATGTATAGTATGTTACTCACAATGTACAGTATGTTACTCACAATGTATAGTATGCTACTCACAATGTATAGTATGTTACTCACAATGCGTAGTATGTTACTCACAATGCATAGTATGTTACTCACAATGCATAGTATGTTACTCACAATGCATAGTATGCTACTCACAATGCATAGTATGTTACGCACAATGCATAGTATGTTACCCACAATGCATAGTATGTTACTCACAATGTATAGCATGTTACTCACAATGCATAGCATGTTACTCACAATGCATAGTATGTTACTCACAATGTAAAGCATGTTACTCACAATGTATAGCATGTTACTCACAATGCATAGCATGTTACTCACATTGCATAGCATGTTACTCACAATGCATAGCATGTTCCTCAAAATGCATAACATGTTGCTCACAATGTAAAGCATGTTACTCACAATGTATAATATGTTACTCACAATGTATAGTATGTTACTCACAATGTATAGTATGTTACTCACAATGTATAGCATGTTACATACACTGTATAGCATGTTACTTACAATGAATAGTATGTTACTCACAATGTATAGTATGTTACTCACATTGTATAGTATGTTACTCACAATGTATAGTATGTTACTCACAATGTATAGTATGTTACTCACAATGTATAGTATGTTACTCACAATGTATAGTATGTTACTCACAATGTATAGTATGTTACTCACAATGTATAGTATGTTACTCACATTGTATAGTATGTTACTCACAATGTATAGTATGTTACTCACAATGTATAGCATGTTATTCACAATGTATAGTATGTTACTCATAATGTATAGTATGTTACTCACAATGTATAGTATATTACTCACAATGTATAGTATGTTACTCACAATGCATAGTATGTTACACACAACGCATAGTATGTTACTCACAATGCATAGTATGTTACTCATAATGCATAGTATGTTACTCACAATGTACAGTATGTTACTCACACTGAATAGTATGTTACTTACAATGTATAGTATGTTTCTCACAATGTATAGTATGTTACTCACATTGTATAGTATGTTACTCACATTGTATAGTATGTTACTCACAATGTATAGCATATTACTCACAATGTACAGTATGTTACTCACACTGAATAGTATGTTACTTACAATGTATAGTATGTTACTCACAATGTATAGTATGTTACACATATTGTATAGTATGTTGCTCACAATGTATAGTATGTTACTCACAATGAATAGTATGTTACTCACAATGTACAGTATGTTACTCACATTGTACAGTATGTAACTCACAATGTATAATATGTCACTTACAATGTATAGTATGTTTCTCACAATGTATAGTATGTTACTCACATTGTATAGTATGTTACTCACATTGTATAGTATGTTACTCACAATGTATAGCATATTACTCACAATGTACAGTATGTTACTCACACTGAATAGTATGTTACTTACAATGTATAGTATGTTACTCACAATGTATAGTATGTTACTCACATTGTATAGTATGTTACTCACAATATATAGTATGTTACTCACAATGTATAGTATGTTACTCACAATGTACAGTATGTTACTCACACTGAATAGTATGTTACTCACAATGTATAGTATGTTACTCACAATGCATAGTATGTTACTCACACTGAATAGTATGTTACTCACAATGTATAGTATGTTACTCACAATGCATAGTATGTTACTCACAATGTATAGTATGTTACTCACAATGTATAGTATGTTACTCACAATGTATAGTATGTTACTCACAATGTACAGTATATTACTCACAATGTATAGTATGTTACTCACAATGTATTGTATGTTACTCACAATGTATAGTATGTTACTCACAATGTATTGTATGTTACTCACAATGTATTGTATGTCACTCACAATGTATAGTATGTTACTCACAATGCATAGTATGTTACTCACACTGAATAGTATGTTACTCACAATGTATAGTATGTTACTCACAATGCATAGTATGTTACTCACAATGTATAGTATGTTACTTACAATGTATAGTATGTTACTCACAATGTATAGTATGTTACTCACAATGTACAGTATGTTACTCACAATGTATAGTATGTTACTCACAATGTATTGTATGTTACTCACAATGTATAGTATGTTACTCACAATGTATTGTATGTTACTCACAATGTATTGTATGTCACTCACAATGTATAGTATGTTACTCACAATGTACAGTATGTTACTCACAATGTACAGTATGTTACTCACAATGTACAGTATGTTACTCACAATGTACAGTATGTTACTCACAATGTATAGTATGTAGCTCACAATGTATAGTATGTTACTCACAATGAATAGTATGTTACTCACAATGTATAGTATGTTACTCACAATGTATAGTATGTTACTCACATTGTATAGTATGTTACTCACAATATATAGTATGTTACTCACAATGTATAGTATGTTACTCACAATGTACAGTATGTTACTCACACTGAATAGTATGTTACTCACAATGTATAGTATGTTACTCACAATGCATAGTATGTTACTCACACTGAATAGTATGTTACTCACAATGTATAGTATGTTACTCACAATGCATAGTATGTTACTCACAATGTATAGTATGTTACTCACAATGTATAGTATGTTACTCACAATGTATAGTATGTTACTCACAATGTACAGTATGTTACTCACAATGTATAGTATGTTACTCACAATGTATTGTATGTTACTCACAATGTATAGTATGTTACTCACAATGTATTGTATGTTACTCACAATGTATTGTATGTCACTCACAATGTATAGTATGTTACTCACAATGCATAGTATGTTACTCACACTGAATAGTATGTTACTCACAATGTATAGTATGTTACTCACAATGCATAGTATGTTACTCACAATGTATAGTATGTTACTTACAATGTATAGTATGTTACTCACAATGTATAGTATGTTACTCACAATGTACAGTATGTTACTCACAATGTATAGTATGTTACTCACAATGTATTGTATGTTACTCACAATGTATAGTATGTTACTCACAATGTATTGTATGTTACTCACAATATATTGTATGTCACTCACAATGTATAGTATGTTACTCACAATGTACAGTATGTTACTCACAATGTACAGTATGTTACTCACAATGTACAGTATGTTACTCACAATGTACAGTATGTTACTCACAATGTATAGTATGTAGCTCACAATGTATAGTATGTTACTCACAATGAATAGTATGTTACTCACAATGTACAGTATGTTACTCACAATGTACAGTATGTAACTCACAATGTATAATATGTTACTCACAATGTATAGTATGTTACTCACAATTTATAGGATGTTACTCACAATGTATTGTATGTTACTCACAATGTATAGTATGTCACTCACAATGTATAGTATGTCACTCACAATGTATAGTATGTTACTCACAATGTAGAGAATGTTACTCACAATGTATAGTATGCTACTCACAATGTATTGTATGTTACTCACAATATACAGTATGTTACTCACAATGTACAGTATGTTACTCACAATGTATAGTATGTTACTCACAATGAATAGTATGTTACTCACAATGTACAGTATGTTACTCACATTGTACAGTATGTAACTCACAATGTATAATATGTCACTTACAATGTATAGTATGTTTCTCACAATGTATAGTATGTTACTCACATTGTATAGTATGTTACTCACATTGTATAGTATGTTACTCACAATGTATAGCATATTACTCACAATGTACAGTATGTTACTCACACTGAATAGTATGTTACTTACAATGTATAGTATGTTACTCACAATGTATAGTATGTTACTCACATTGTATAGTATGTTACTCACAATATATAGTATGTTACTCACAATGTATAGTATGTTACTCACAATGTACAGTATGTTACTCACACTGAATAGTATGTTACTCACAATGTATAGTATGTTACTCACAATGCATAGTATGTTACTCACACTGAATAGTATGTTACTCACAATGTATAGTATGTTACTCACAATGCATAGTATGTTACTCACAATGTATAGTATGTTACTCACAATGTATAGTATGTTACTCACAATGTATAGTATGTTACTCACAATGTACAGTATGTTACTCACAATGTATAGTATGTTACTCACAATGTATTGTATGTTACTCACAATGTATAGTATGTTACTCACAATGTATTGTATGTTACTCACAATGTATTGTATGTCACTCACAATGTATAGTATGTTACTCACAATGCATAGTATGTTACTCACACTGAATAGTATGTTACTCACAATGTATAGTATGTTACTCACAATGCATAGTATGTTACTCACAATGTATAGTATGTTACTTACAATGTATAGTATGTTACTCACAATGTATAGTATGTTACTCACAATGTACAGTATGTTACTCACAATGTATAGTATGTTACTCACAATGTATTGTATGTTACTCACAATGTATAGTATGTTACTCACAATGTATTGTATGTTACTCACAATGTATTGTATGTCACTCACAATGTATAGTATGTTACTCACAATGTACAGTATGTTACTCACAATGTACAGTATGTTACTCACAATGTACAGTATGTTACTCACAATGTACAGTATGTTACTCACAATGTATAGTATGTAGCTCACAATGTATAGTATGTTACTCACAATGAATAGTATGTTTCTCACAATGTATAGTATGTTACTCACATTGTATAGTATGTTACTCACATTGTATAGTATGTTACTCACAATGTATAGCATATTACTCACAATGTACAGTATGTTACTCACACTGAATAGTATGTTACTTACAATGTATAGTATGTTACTCACAATGTATAGTATGTTACTCACATTGTATAGTATGTTACTCACAATATATAGTATGTTACTCACAATGTATAGTATGTTACTCACAATGTACAGTATGTTACTCACACTGAATAGTATGTTACTCACAATGTATAGTATGTTACTCACAATGCATAGTATGTTACTCACACTGAATAGTATGTTACTCACAATGTATAGTATGTTACTCACAATGCATAGTATGTTACTCACAATGTATAGTATGTTACTCACAATGTATAGTATGTTACTCACAATGTATAGTATGTTACTCACAATGTACAGTATATTACTCACAATGTATAGTATGTTACTCACAATGTATTGTATGTTACTCACAATGTATAGTATGTTACTCACAATGTATTGTATGTTACTCACAATGTATTGTATGTCACTCACAATGTATAGTATGTTACTCACAATGCATAGTATGTTACTCACACTGAATAGTATGTTACTCACAATGTATAGTATGTTACTCACAATGCATAGTATGTTACTCACAATGTATAGTATGTTACTTACAATGTATAGTATGTTACTCACAATGTATAGTATGTTACTCACAATGTACAGTATGTTACTCACAATGTATAGTATGTTACTCACAATGTATTGTATGTTACTCACAATGTATAGTATGTTACTCACAATGTATTGTATGTTACTCACAATGTATTGTATGTCACTCACAATGTATAGTATGTTACTCACAATGTACAGTATGTTACTCACAATGTACAGTATGTTACTCACAATGTACAGTATGTTACTCACAATGTACAGTATGTTACTCACAATGTATAGTATGTAGCTCACAATGTATAGTATGTTACTCACAATGAATAGTATGTTACTCACAATGTATAGTATGTTACTCACAATGTATAGTATGTTACTCACATTGTATAGTATGTTACTCACAATATATAGTATGTTACTCACAATGTATAGTATGTTACTCACAATGTACAGTATGTTACTCACACTGAATAGTATGTTACTCACAATGTATAGTATGTTACTCACAATGCATAGTATGTTACTCACACTGAATAGTATGTTACTCACAATGTATAGTATGTTACTCACAATGCATAGTATGTTACTCACAATGTATAGTATGTTACTCACAATGTATAGTATGTTACTCACAATGTATAGTATGTTACTCACAATGTACAGTATGTTACTCACAATGTATAGTATGTTACTCACAATGTATTGTATGTTACTCACAATGTATAGTATGTTACTCACAATGTATTGTATGTTACTCACAATGTATTGTATGTCACTCACAATGTATAGTATGTTACTCACAATGCATAGTATGTTACTCACACTGAATAGTATGTTACTCACAATGTATAGTATGTTACTCACAATGCATAGTATGTTACTCACAATGTATAGTATGTTACTTACAATGTATAGTATGTTACTCACAATGTATAGTATGTTACTCACAATGTACAGTATGTTACTCACAATGTATAGTATGTTACTCACAATGTATTGTATGTTACTCACAATGTATAGTATGTTACTCACAATGTATTGTATGTTACTCACAATATATTGTATGTCACTCACAATGTATAGTATGTTACTCACAATGTACAGTATGTTACTCACAATGTACAGTATGTTACTCACAATGTACAGTATGTTACTCACAATGTACAGTATGTTACTCACAATGTATAGTATGTAGCTCACAATGTATAGTATGTTACTCACAATGAATAGTATGTTACTCACAATGTACAGTATGTTACTCACAATGTACAGTATGTAACTCACAATGTATAATATGTTACTCACAATGTATAGTATGTTACTCACAATTTATAGGATGTTACTCACAATGTATTGTATGTTACTCACAATGTATAGTATGTCACTCACAATGTATAGTATGTCACTCACAATGTATAGTATGTTACTCACAATGTAGAGAATGTTACTCACAATGTATAGTATGCTACTCACAATGTATTGTATGTTACTCACAATATACAGTATGTTACTCACAATGTACAGTATGTTACTCACAATGTATAGTATGTTACTCACAATGAATAGTATGTTACTCACAATGTACAGTATGTTACTCACATTGTACAGTATGTAACTCACAATGTATAATATGTCACTTACAATGTATAGTATGTTTCTCACAATGTATAGTATGTTACTCACATTGTATAGTATGTTACTCACATTGTATAGTATGTTACTCACAATGTATAGCATATTACTCACAATGTACAGTATGTTACTCACACTGAATAGTATGTTACTTACAATGTATAGTATGTTACTCACAATGTATAGTATGTTACTCACATTGTATAGTATGTTACTCACAATATATAGTATGTTACTCACAATGTATAGTATGTTACTCACAATGTACAGTATGTTACTCACACTGAATAGTATGTTACTCACAATGTATAGTATGTTACTCACAATGCATAGTATGTTACTCACACTGAATAGTATGTTACTCACAATGTATAGTATGTTACTCACAATGCATAGTATGTTACTCACAATGTATAGTATGTTACTCACAATGTATAGTATGTTACTCACAATGTATAGTATGTTACTCACAATGTACAGTATGTTACTCACAATGTATAGTATGTTACTCACAATGTATTGTATGTTACTCACAATGTATAGTATGTTACTCACAATGTATTGTATGTTACTCACAATGTATTGTATGTCACTCACAATGTATAGTATGTTACTCACAATGCATAGTATGTTACTCACACTGAATAGTATGTTACTCACAATGTATAGTATGTTACTCACAATGCATAGTATGTTACTCACAATGTATAGTATGTTACTTACAATGTATAGTATGTTACTCACAATGTATAGTATGTTACTCACAATGTACAGTATGTTACTCACAATGTATAGTATGTTACTCACAATGTATTGTATGTTACTCACAATGTATAGTATGTTACTCACAATGTATTGTATGTTACTCACAATGTATTGTATGTCACTCACAATGTATAGTATGTTACTCACAATGTACAGTATGTTACTCACAATGTACAGTATGTTACTCACAATGTACAGTATGTTACTCACAATGTACAGTATGTTACTCACAATGTATAGTATGTAGCTCACAATGTATAGTATGTTACTCACAATGAATAGTATGTTACTCACAATGTACAGTATGTTACTCACAATGTACAGTATGTAACTCACAATGTATAATATGTTACTCACAATGTATAGTATGTTACTCACAATTTATAGGATGTTACTCACAATGTATTGTATGTTACTCACAATGTATAGTATGTCACTCACAATGTATAGTATGTCACTCACAATGTATAGTATGTTACTCACAATGTAGAGAATGTTACTCACAATGTATAGTATGCTACTCACAATGTATTGTATGTTACTCACAATATACAGTATGTTAATCACAATGTACAGTATGTTACTCACAATGTACAGTATGTTACTCACAATGTACAGTATGTTACTCACAATGTACAGTATGTTACTCACAATGTACAGTATGTTACTCACAATGTACAGTATGTTACTCACAATGTATAGTATGTTGCTCACAAAGTATAGTATGTTACTCACAATGAATAGTATGTTACTCACAATGTACAGTATGTTACTCACAATGTACAGTATGTAACTCACAATGTATAATATGTTACTCACAATGTATAGTATGTTACTCACAATTTATAGGATGTTACTCACAATGTATAGTATGTTACTCACAATGTATAGTATGTCACTCACAATGTATAGTATGTCACTCACAATGTATAGTATGTTACTCACAATGTAGAATATGTTACTCACAATGTATAGTATGCTACTCACAATGTATTGTATGTTACTCACAATATACAGTATGTTACTCACAATGTACAGTATGTTACTCACAATGTACAGTATGTTACTCACAATGTACAGTATGTTACTCACAATGTACAGTATGTTACTCACAATGTATAGTATGTTGCTCACAATGTATAGTATGTTACTCACAATGAATAGTATGTTACTCACAATGTACAGTATGTTACTCACAATGTACAGTATGTAACTCACAATGTATAATATGTTACTCACAATGTATAGTATGTTACTCACAATTTATAGGATGTTACTCACAATGTATAGTATGTTACTCACAATGTACAGTATGTTACTCACAATGTACAGTATGTTACTCACAATGTATAGTATGTTACTCACAATGTATAGTATGATACTCACAATGCGTAGTGTGTTACTCACAATGCATAGTATGTTACTCACAATGCATAGTATGCTACTCACAATGCATAGTATGTTACGCACAATGCATAGTATGTTACCCACAATGCATAGTATGTTACTCACAATGTATAGCATGTTACTCACAATGCATAGCATGTTACCCACAATGCATAGCATGTTACTCACAATGCATAGCATGTTACTCACAATGCATAGCATGTTACTCACAATGTATAGCATGTTACTCACAATGTATAATATGTTACTCACAATGCATAGTATGTTACTCACATTGTATAGTATGTTACTCACAATGTATAGTATGTTACTCACAATGTATAGTATGTTACTCATACTGTATAGCATGTTACTCACAATGTATAGCATGTTACTTACAATGAATAGTATGTTACTCACAATGTATAGTATGTTACTCACATTGTATAGTATGTTACTCGCAATGTATAGTATGTTACTCACAATGTATAGTATGTTACTCACAATGTATAGTATGTTACTCACAATGTATAGTATGTTACTCACAATGTATAGTATGTTACTCACAATGTATAGTATGTTACTCACATTGTATAGTATGTTACTCACAATGTATAGTATGTTACGCACAATGTATAGCATGTTATTCACAATGTATAGTATGCTACTCACAATGTATAGTATGTTACTCACAATGTATAATATGTTACTCACAATGTATAGTATGTTACTCACAATGCATAGTATGTTACACACAACGGATAGTATGTTACTCACAATGCATAGTATGTTACTCACAATGCATAGTATGTTACTCACAATGTACAGTATGTTACTCACAATGTATAGTATGTTACTCACAATGTATAATATGTTACTCACAATGCATAGCATGTTACTCACAATGTATAGCATGTTACTCACAATGTACAGTATGTTACTCACACTGAATAGTATGTTACTTACAATGTATAGTATGTCACTCACAATGTACAGTATGTTACTTACATTGTATAGTATGTTACTCACAATGTATAGTATGTTACTTACAATATATAGTATGTTATTCACAATGTATAGTATGTTACTCACAATGTACAGTATGTTACTCACAATGTATAGTATATTACTCACAATGTATAGTATGTTACTCACAATGCGTAGTATGTTACTCACAATGCATAGTTTGTTACTCACAATGCATAGTATGTTACTCACAATGCATAGTATGCTACTCACAATGTATAGTATGTTACGCACAATGTATAGCATGTTATTCACAATGTATAGTATGCTACTCACAATGTATAGTATGTTACTCACAATGTATAGTATGTTACTCACATTGTATAGTATGTTACTCACAATGTATAGTATGCTACTCACAATGTATAGTATGTTACTCACAATGTATAGTATGCTACTCACAATGTATAGTATGTTACTCACAATGTATAGTATGTTAATCACAATGTATAGTATGTTACTCACATTGTATAGTATGTTACTCACAATGTATAGTATGTTACTCACAATGTATAGCATGTTATTCACAATGTATAGTATGTTACTCACAATGTATAGTATGTTACTCACAATGTATAGTATGTTACTCACAATGTATAGTATGTTACTCACAATGCATAGTATGTTACACACAACGCATAGTATGTTACTCACAATGCATAGTATGTTACTCACAATGTACAGTATGTTACTCACAATGTATAGTATGTTACTCACAATGTATAGCATGTTACTCACAATGTATAGCATGTTACTCACAATGTACAGTATGTTACTCACACTGAATAGTATGTTACTTACAATGTATAGTATGTTACTCACAATGTATAGTATGCTACTCACATTGTATAGTATGTTACTCACAATGTATAGTATGTTACTTACAATATATAGTATGTTATTCACAATGTATAGTATGTTACTCACAATGTACAGTATGTTACTCACAATGTATAGTATGCTACTCACAATGTATAGTATGTTACTCACAATGCGTAGTATGTTACTCACAATGCATAGTATGTTACTCACAATGCATAGTATGTTACTCACAATGCATAGTATGCTACTCACAATGCATAGTATGTTACGCACAATGCATAGTATGTTACCCACAATGCATAGTATGTTACTCACAATGTATAGTATGTTACTCACAATGCATAGCATGTTACTCACAATGCATAGTATGTTACTCACAATGCATAGCATGTTACTCACAATGTAAAGCATGTTACTCACAATGTATAGCATGTTACTCACAATGCATAGCATGTTACTCACATTGCATAGCATGTTACTCACAATGCATAGCATGTTCCTCAAAATGCATAACATGTTGCTCACAATGTAAAGCATGTTACTCACAATGTATAATATGTTACTCACAATGTATAGTATGTTACTCACAATGTATAGTATGTTACTCACAATGTATAGCATGTTACATACACTGTATAGCATGTTACTTACAATGAATAGTATGTTACTCACAATGTATAGTATGTTACTCACATTGTATAGTATGTTACTCACAATGTATAGTATGTTACTCACAATGTATAGTATGTTACTCACAATGTATAGTATGTTACTCACAATGTATAGTATGTTACTCACAATGTATAGTATGTTACTCACAATGTATAGTATGTTACTCACATTGTATAGTATGTTACTCACAATGTATAGTATGTTACTCACAATGTATAGCATGTTATTCACAATGTATAGTATGTTACTCACAATGTATAGTATATTACTCACAATGTATAGTATGTTACTCACAATGCATAGTATGTTACACACAACGCATAGTATGTTACTCACAATGCATAGTATGTTACTCATAATGCATAGTATGTTACTCACAATGTACAGTATGTTACTCACACTGAATAGTATGTTACTTACAATGTATAGTATGTTTCTCACAATGTATAGTATGTTACTCACATTGTATAGTATGTTACTCACATTGTATAGTATGTTACTCGCAATGTATAGCATATTACTCACAATGTACAGTATGTTACTCACACTGAATAGTATGTTACTTACAATGTATAGTATGTTACTCACAATGTATAGTATGTTACACACATTGTATAGTATGTTGCTCACAATGTATAGTATGTTACTCACAATGAATAGTATGTTACTCACAATGTACAGTATGTTACTCACATTGTACAGTATGTAACTCACAATGTATAATATGTCACTTACAATGTATAGTATGTTTCTCACAATGTATAGTATGTTACTCACATTGTATAGTATGTTACTCACATTGTATAGTATGTTACTCACAATGTATAGCATATTACTCACAATGTACAGTATGTTACTCACACTGAATAGTATGTTACTTACAATGTATAGTATGTTACTCACAATGTATAGTATGTTACTCACATTGTATAGTATGTTACTCACAATATATAGTATGTTACTCACAATGTATAGTATGTTACTCACAATGTACAGTATGTTACTCACACTGAATAGTATGTTACTCACAATGTATAGTATGTTACTCACAATGCATAGTATGTTACTCACACTGAATAGTATGTTACTCACAATGTATAGTATGTTACTCACAATGCATAGTATGTTACTCACAATGTATAGTATGTTACTCACAATGTATAGTATGTTACTCACAATGTATAGTATGTTACTCACAATGTACAGTATGTTACTCACAATGTATAGTATGTTACTCACAATGTATTGTATGTTACTCACAATGTATAGTATGTTACTCACAATGTATTGTATGTTACTCACAATGTATTGTATGTCACTCACAATGTATAGTATGTTACTCACAATGTACAGTATGTTACTCACAATGTATAGTATGTTACTCACAATGTATTGTATGTCACTCACAATGTATAGTATGTTACTCACAATGTAGAGTATGTTACTCACAATGTATAGTATGTTACTCACAATGTATTGTATGTTACTCACAATATACAGTATGTTACTCACAATGTACAGTATGTTACTCACAATGTACAGTATGTTACTCACAATGTACAGTATGTTACTCACAATGTACAGTATGTTACTCACAATGTATAGTATGTTGCTCACAATGTATAGTATGTTACTCACAATGAATAGTATGTTACTCACAATGTACAGTATGTTACTCACAATGTACAGTATGTAACTCACAATGTATAATATGTTACTCACAATGTATAGTATGTTACTCACAATTTATAGGATGTTACTCACAATGTATTGTATGCTACTCACAATGTATAGTATGTCACTCACAATGTATAGTATGTCACTCACAATGTATAGTATGTTACTCACAATGTAGAGAATGTTACTCACAATGTATAGTATGCTACTCACAATGTATTGTATGTTACTCACAATATACAGTATGTTACTCACAATGTACAGTATGTTACTCACAATGTACAGTATGTTACTCACAATGTACAGTATGTTACTCACAATGTACAGTATGTTACTCACAATGTATAGTATGTTGCTCACAAAGTATAGTATGTTACTCACAATGAATAGTATGTTACTCACAATGTACAGTATGTTACTCACAATGTACAGTATGTAACTCACAATGTATAATATGTTACTCACAATGTATAGTATGTTACTCACAATTTATAGGATGTTACTCACAATGTATAGTATGTTACTCACAATGTATAGTATGTCACTCACAATGTATAGTATGTCACTCACAATGTATAGTATGTTACTCACAATGTAGAATATGTTACTCACAATGTATAGTATGCTACTCACAATGTATTGTATGTTACTCACAATATACAGTATGTTACTCACAATGTACAGTATGTTACTCACAATGTACAGTATGTTACTCACAATGTACAGTATGTTACTCACAATGTACAGTATGTTACTCACAATGTATAGTATGTTGCTCACAATGTATAGTATGTTACTCACAATGAATAGTATGTTACTCACAATGTACAGTATGTTACTCACAATGTACAGTATGTAACTCACAATGTATAATATGTTACTCACAATGTATAGTATGTTACTCACAATTTATAGTATGTTACTCACAATGAATAGTATGTTACTCACAATGTACAGTATGTTACTCACAATGTACAGTATGTTACTCACAATGTATAATATGTTACTCACAATGTATAGTATGTTACTCACAATTTATAGTATGTTACTCACAATGTACAGTATGTTACTCACAATGTACAGTATGTTACTCACAATGTACAGTATGTTACTCACAATGTATAGTATGTTACTCACAATGTATAGTATGATACTCACAATGCGTAGTGTGTTACTCACAATGCATAGTATGTTACTCACAATGCATAGTATGCTACTCACAATGCATAGTATGTTACGCACAATGCATAGTATGTTACCCACAATGCATAGTATGTTACTCACAATGTATAGCATGTTACTCACAATGCATAGCATGTTACCCACAATGCATATCATGTTACTCACAATGCATAGCATGTTACTCACAATACATAGCATGTTACTCACAATGTATAGCATGTTACTCACAATGTATAATATGTTACTCACAATGCATAGTATGTTACTCACATTGTATAGTATGTTACTCACAATGTATAGTATGTTACTCACAATGTATAGTATGTTACTCACACTGTATAGCATGTTACTCACAATGTATAGCATGTTACTTACAATGAATAGTATGTTACTCACAATGTATAGTATGTTACTCACATTGTATAGTATGTTACTCGCAATGTATAGTATGTTACTCACAATGTATAGTATGTTACTCACAATGTATAGTATGTTACTCACAATGTATAGTATGTTACTCACAATGTATAGTATGTTACTCACAATGTATAGTATGTTACTCACATTGTATAGTATGTTACTCACAATGTATAGTATGTTACGCACAATGTATAGCATGTTATTCACAATGTATAGTATGCTACTCACAATGTATAGTATGTTACTCACAATGTATACTATGTTACTCACAATGTATAGTATGTTACTCACAATGCATAGTATGTTACACACAACGCATAGTATGTTACTCACAATGCATAGTATGTTACTCACAATGCATAGTATGTTACTCACAATGTACAGTATGTTACTCACAATGTATAGTATGTTACTCACAATGTATAATATGTTACTCACAATGCATAGCATGTTACTCACAATGTATAGCATGTTACTCACAATGTACAGTATGTTACTCACACTGAATAGTATGTTACTTACAATGTATAGTATGTCACTCACAATGTATAGTATGTTACTTACATTGTATAGTATGTTACTCACAATGTATAGTATGTTACTTACAATATATAGTATGTTATTCACAATGTATTGTATGTTACTCACAATGTACAGTATGTTACTCACAATGTATAGTATGTTACTCACAATGCGTAGTATGTTACTCACAATGCATAGTTTGTTACTCACAATGCATAGTATGTTACTCACAATGCATAGTATGCTACTCACAATGTATAGTATGTTACGCACAATGTATAGCATGTTATTCACAATGTATAGTATGCTACTCACAATGTATAGTATGTTACTCACAATGTATAGTATGTTACTCACATTGTATAGTATGTTACTCACAATGTATAGTATGCTACTCACAATGTATAGTATGTTACTCACAATGTATAGTATGCTACTCACAATGTATAGTATGTTACTCACAATGTATAGTATGTTAATCACAATGTATAGTATGTTACTCACATTGTATAGTATGTTACTCACAATGTATAGTATGTTACTCACAATGTATAGCATGTTATTCACAATGTATAGTATGTTACTCACAATGTATAGTATGTTACTCACAATGTATAGTATGTTACTCACAATGTATAGTATGTTACTCACAATGCATAGTATGTTACACACAACGCATAGTATGTTACTCACAATGCATAGTATGTTACTCACAATGTACAGTATGTTACTCACAATGTATAGTATGTTACTCACAATGTATAGCATGTTACTCACAATGTATAGCATGTTACTCACAATGTACAGTATGTTACTCACACTGAATAGTATGTTACTTACAATGTATAGTATGTTACTCACAATGTATAGTATGTTACTCACATTGTATAGTATGTTACTCACAATGTATAGTATGTTACTTACAATATATAGTATGTTATTCACAATGTATAGTATGTTACTCACAATGTACAGTATGTTACTCACAATGTATAGTATGTTACTCACAATGTATAGTATGTTACTCACAATGCGTAGTATGTTACTCACAATGCATAGTATGTTACTCACAATGCATAGTATGTTACTCACAATGCATAGTATGTTACTCACAATTTATAGGATGTTACTCACAATGTATAGTATGTTACTCACAATGTATAGTATGTCACTCACAATGTATAGTATGTCACTCACAATGTATAGTATGTTACTCACAATGTAGAATATGTTACTCACAATGTATAGTATGCTACTCACAATGTATTGTATGTTACTCACAATATACAGTATGTTACTCACAATGTACAGTATGTTACTCACAATGTACAGTATGTTACTCACAATGTACAGTATGTTACTCACAATGTACAGTATGTTACTCACAATGTATAGTATGTTGCTCACAATGTATAGTATGTTACTCACAATGAATAGTATGTTACTCACAATGTACAGTATGTTACTCACAATGTACAGTATGTAACTCACAATGTATAATATGTTACTCACAATGTATAGTATGTTACTCACAATTTATAGTATGTTACTCACAATGAATAGTATGTTACTCACAATGTACAGTATGTTACTCACAATGTACAGTATGTTACTCACAATGTATAATATGTTACTCACAATGTATAGTATGTTACTCACAATTTATAGTATGTTACTCACAATGTACAGTATGTTACTCACAATGTACAGTATGTTACTCACAATGTACAGTATGTTACTCACAATGTATAGTATGTTACTCACAATGTATAGTATGATACTCACAATGCGTAGTGTGTTACTCACAATGCATAGTATGTTACTCACAATGCATAGTATGCTACTCACAATGCATAGTATGTTACGCACAATGCATAGTATGTTACCCACAATGCATAGTATGTTACTCACAATGTATAGCATGTTACTCACAATGCATAGCATGTTACCCACAATGCATAGCATGTTACTCACAATGCATAGCATGTTACTCACAATACATAGCATGTTACTCACAATGTATAGCATGTTACTCACAATGTATAATATGTTACTCACAATGCATAGTATGTTACTCACATTGTATAGTATGTTACTCACAATGTATAGTATGTTACTCACAATGTATAGTATGTTACTCACACTGTATAGCATGTTACTCACAATGTATAGCATGTTACTTACAATGAATAGTATGTTACTCACAATGTATAGTATGTTACTCACATTGTATAGTATGTTACTCGCAATGTATAGTATGTTACTCACAATGTATAGTATGTTACTCACAATGTATAGTATGTTACTCACAATGTATAGTATGTTACTCACAATGTATAGTATGTTACTCACAATGTATAGTATGTTACTCACATTGTATAGTATGTTACTCACAATGTATAGTATGTTACGCACAATGTATAGCATGTTATTCACAATGTATAGTATGCTACTCACAATGTATAGTATGTTACTCACAATGTATACTATGTTACTCACAATGTATAGTATGTTACTCACAATGCATAGTATGTTACACACAACGCATAGTATGTTACTCACAATGCATAGTATGTTACTCACAATGCATAGTATGTTACTCACAATGTACAGTATGTTACTCACAATGTATAGTATGTTACTCACAATGTATAATATGTTACTCACAATGCATAGCATGTTACTCACAATGTATAGCATGTTACTCACAATGTACAGTATGTTACTCACACTGAATAGTATGTTACTTACAATGTATAGTATGTCACTCACAATGTATAGTATGTTACTTACATTGTATAGTATGTTACTCACAATGTATAGTATGTTACTTACAATATATAGTATGTTATTCACAATGTATTGTATGTTACTCACAATGTACAGTATGTTACTCACAATGTATAGTATGTTACTCACAATGCGTAGTATGTTACTCACAATGCATAGTTTGTTACTCACAATGCATAGTATGTTACTCACAATGCATAGTATGCTACTCACAATGTATAGTATGTTACGCACAATGTATAGCATGTTATTCACAATGTATAGTATGCTACTCACAATGTATAGTATGTTACTCACAATGTATAGTATGTTACTCACATTGTATAGTATGTTACTCACAATGTATAGTATGCTACTCACAATGTATAGTATGTTACTCACAATGTATAGTATGCTACTCACAATGTATAGTATGTTACTCACAATGTATAGTATGTTAATCACAATGTATAGTATGTTACTCACATTGTATAGTATGTTACTCACAATGTATAGTATGTTACTCACAATGTATAGCATGTTATTCACAATGTATAGTATGTTACTCACAATGTATAGTATGTTACTCACAATGTATAGTATGTTACTCACAATGTATAGTATGTTACTCACAATGCATAGTATGTTACACACAACGCATAGTATGTTACTCACAATGCATAGTATGTTACTCACAATGTACAGTATGTTACTCACAATGTATAGTATGTTACTCACAATGTATAGCATGTTACTCACAATGTATAGCATGTTACTCACAATGTACAGTATGTTACTCACACTGAATAGTATGTTACTTACAATGTATAGTATGTTACTCACAATGTATAGTATGTTACTCACATTGTATAGTATGTTACTCACAATGTATAGTATGTTACTTACAATATATAGTATGTTATTCACAATGTATAGTATGTTACTCACAATGTACAGTATGTTACTCACAATGTATAGTATGTTACTCACAATGTATAGTATGTTACTCACAATGCGTAGTATGTTACTCACAATGCATAGTATGTTACTCACAATGCATAGTATGTTACTCACAATGCATAGTATGCTACTCACAATGCATAGTATGTTACGCACAATGCATAGTATGTTACCCACAATGCATAGTATGTTACTCACAATGTATAGCATGTTACTCACAATGCGTAGCATGTTACTCACAATGCATAGTATGTTACTCACAATGCATAGCATGTTACTCACAATGTAAAGCATGTTACTCACAATGTATAGCATGTTACTCACAATGCATAGCATGTTACTCACATTGCATAGCATGTTTCTCACAATGCATAGCATGTTCCTCAAAATGCATAACATGTTGCTCACAATGTAAAGCATGTTACTCACAATGTATAATATGTTACTCACAATGTATAGTATGTTACTCACACTGTATAGTATGTTACTCACAATGTATAGCATGTTACATACACTGTATAGCATGTTACTTACAATGAATAGTATGTTGCTCACAATGTATAGTATGTTACTCACATTGTATAGTTTGTTACTCACAATGTATAGTATGTTACTCACAATGTATAGTATGTTACTCACAATGTATAGTATGTTACTCACAATGTATAGTATGTTACTCACAATGTATAGTATGTTACTCACAATGTATAGTATGTTAATCACATTGTATAGTATGTTACTCACAATGTATAGTATGTTACTCACAATGTATAGCATGTTATTCACAATGTATAGTATGTTACTCATAATGTATAGTATGTTACTCACAATGTATAGTATATTACTCACAATGTATAGTATATTACTCACAATGCATAGTATGTTACACACAACGCATAGTATGTTACTCACAATGCATAGTATGTTACTCATAATGCATAGTATGTTACTCACAATGTACAGTATGTTACTCACACTGAATAGTATGTTACTTACAATGTATAGTATGTTTCTCACAATGTATAGTATGTTACTCACATTGTATAGTATGTTACTCACATTGTATAGTATGTTACTCACAATGTATAGCATATTACTCACAATGTACAGTATGTTACTCACACTGAATAGTATGTTACTTACAATGTATAGTATGTTACTCACAATGTATAGTATGTTACACACATTGTATAGTATGTTGCTCACAATGTATAGTATGTTACTCACAATGAATAGTATGTTACTCACAATGTACAGTATGTTACTCACATTGTACAGTATGTAACTCACAATGTATAATATGTCACTTACAATGTATAGTATGTTTCTCACAATGTATAGTATGTTACTCACATTGTATAGTATGTTACTCACATTGTATAGTATGTTACTCACAATGTATAGCATATTACTCACAATGTACAGTATGTTACTCACACTGAATAGTATGTTACTTACAATGTATAGTATGTTACTCACAATGTATAGTATGTTACTCACATTGTATAGTATGTTACTCACAATATATAGTATGTTACTCACAATGTATAGTATGTTACTCACAATGTACAGTGTGTTACTCACACTGAATAGTATGTTACTCACAATGTATAGTATGTTACTCACAATGCATAGTATGTTACTCACACTGAATAGTATGTTACTCACAATGTATAGTATGTTACTCACAATGCATAGTATGTTACTCACAATGTATAGTATGTTACTCACAATGTATAGTATGTTACTCACAATGTATAGTATGTTACTCACAATGTACAGTATGTTACTCACAATGTATAGTATGTTACTCCCAATGTATAGTATGTTACTCACAATGTATGGTATATTACTCACAATGTATAGTATGTTACTCACAATGTATTGTATGTTACTCACAATGTATAGTATGTTACTCACAATGTATTGTATGTTACTCACAATGTATTGTATGTCACTCACAATGTATAGTATGTTACTCACAATGTACAGTATGTTACTCACAATGTATAGTATGTTACTCACAATGTATTGTATGTCACTCACAATGTATAGTATGTTACTCACAATGTAGAGTTTGTTACTCACAATGTATAGTATGTTACTCACAATGTATTGTATGTTACTCACAATATACAGTATGTTACTCACAATGTACAGTATGTTACTCACAATGTACAGTATGTTACTCACAATGTACAGTATGTTACTCACAATGTACAGTATGTTACTCACAATGTATAGTATGTTGCTCACAATGTATAGTATGTTACTCACAATGAATAGTATGTTACTCACAATGTACAGTATGTTACTCACAATGTACAGTATGTAACTCACAATGTATAATATGTTACTCACAATGTATAGTATGTTACTCACAATTTATAGGATGTTACTCACAATGTATTGTATGTTACTCACAATGTATAGTATGTCACTCACAATGTATAGTATGTCACTCACAATGTATAGTATGTTACTCACAATGTAGAGAATGTTACTCACAATGTATAGTATGCTACTCACAATGTATTGTATGTTACTCACAATATACAGTATGTTACTCACAATGTACAGTATGTTACTCACAATGTACAGTATGTTACTCACAATGTACAGTATGTTACTCACAATGTACAGTATGTTACTCACAATGTATAGTATGTTGCTCACAAAGTATAGTATGTTACTCACAATGAATAGTATGTTACTCACAATGTACAGTATGTTACTCACAATGTACAGTATGTAACTCACAATGTATAATATGTTACTCACAATGTATAGTATGTTACTCACAATTTATAGGATGTTACTCACAATGTATAGTATGTTACTCACAATGTATAGTATGTCACTCACAATGTATAGTATGTCACTCACAATGTATAGTATGTTACTCACAATGTAGAATATGTTACTCACAATGTATAGTATGCTACTCACAATGTATTGTATGTTACTCACAATATACAGTATGTTACTCACAATGTACAGTATGTTACTCACAATGTACAGTATGTTACTCACAATGTACAGTATGTTACTCACAATGTACAGTATGTTACTCACAATGTATAGTATGTTGCTCACAATGTATAGTATGTTACTCACAATGAATAGTATGTTACTCACAATGTACAGTATGTTACTCACAATGTACAGTATGTAACTCACAATGTATAATATGTTACTCACAATGTATAGTATGTTACTCACAATTTATAGTATGTTACTCACAATGAATAGTATGTTACTCACAATGTACAGTATGTTACTCACAATGTACAGTATGTAACTCACAATGTATAATATGTTACTCACAATGTATAGTATGTTACTCACAATTTATAGTATGTTACTCACAATGTACAGTATGTTACTCACAATGTACAGTATGTTACTCACAATGTACAGTATGTTACTCACAATGTATAGTATGTTACTCACAATGTATAGTATGATACTCACAATGCGTAGTGTGTTACTCACAATGAATAGTATGTTACTCACAATGCATAGTATGCTACTCACAATGCATAGTATGTTACGCACAATGCATAGTATGTTACCCACAATGCATAGTATGTTACTCACAATGTATAGCATGTTACTCACAATGCATAGCATGTTACCCACAATGCATAGCATGTTACTCACAATGCATAGCATGTTACTCACAATGCATAGCATGTTACTCACAATGTATAGCATGTTACTCACAATGTATAATATGTTACTCACAATGCATAGTATGTTACTCACATTGTATAGTATGTTACTCACAATGTATAGTATGTTACTCACAATGTATAGTATGTTACTCACACTGTATAGCATGTTACTCACAATGTATAGCATGTTACTTACAATGAATAGTATGTTACTCACAATGTATAGTATGTTACTCACATTGTATAGTATGTTACTCGCAATGTATAGTATGTTACTCACAATGTATAGTATGTTACTCACAATGTATAGTATGTTACTCACAATGTATAGTATGCTACTCACAATGTATAGTATGTTACTCACAATGTATAGTATGTTACTCACATTGTATAGTATGTTACTCACAATGTATAGTATGTTACGCACAATGTATAGCATGTTATTCACAATGTATAGTATGCTACTCACAATGTATAGTATGTTACTCACAATGTATACTATGTTACTCACAATGTATAGTATGTTACTCACAATGCATAGTATGTTACACACAACGCATAGTATGTTACTCACAATGCATAGTATGTTACTCACAATGCATAGTATGTTACTCACAATGTACAGTATGTTACTCACAATGTATAGTATGTTACTCACAATGTATAATATGTTACTCACAATGCATAGCATGTTACTCACAATGTATAGCATGTTACTCACAATGCATAGTATGTTACACACAACGCATAGTATGTTACTCACAATGCATAGTATGTTACTCACAATGCATAGTATGTTACTCACAATGTACAGTATGTTACTCACAATGTATAGTATGTTACTCACAATGTATAATATGTTACTCACAATGCATAGCATGTTACTCACAATGTATAGCATGTTACTCACAATGTACAGTATGTTACTCACACTGAATAGTATGTTACTTACAATGTATAGTATGTCACTCACAATGTATAGTATGTTACTTACATTGTATAGTATGTTACTCACAATGTATAGTATGTTACTTACAATATATAGTATGTTATTCACAATGTATTGTATGTTACTCACAATGTACAGTATGTTACTCACAGTGTATAGTATGTTACTCACAATGCGTAGTATGTTACTCACAATGCATAGTTTGTTACTCACAATGCATAGTATGTTACTCACAATGCATATTATGCTACTCACAATGTATAGTATGTTACGCACAATGTATAGCATGTTATTCACAATGTATAGTATGCTACTCACAATGTATAGTATGTTACTCACAATGTATAGTATGTTACTCACATTGTATAGTATGTTACTCACAATGTATAGTGTGCTACTCACAATGTATAGTATGTTACTCACAATGTATAGTATGCTACTCACAATGTATAGTATGTTACTCACAATGTATAGTATGTTAATCACAATGTATAGTATGTTACTCACATTGTATAGTATGTTACTCACAATGTATAGTATGTTACTCACAATGTATAGCATGTTATTCACAATGTATAGTATGTTACTCACAATGTATAGTATGTTACTCACAATGTATAGTATGTTACTCACAATGTATAGTATGTTACTCACAATGCATAGTATGTTACACACAACGCATAGTATGTTACTCACAATGCATAGTATGTTACTCACAATGTACAGTATGTTACTCACAATGTATAGTATGTTACTCACAATGTATAGCATGTTACTCACAATGTATAGCATGTTACTCACAATGTACAGTATGTTACTCACACTGAATAGTATGTTACTTACAATGTATAGTATGTTACTCACAATGTATAGTATGTTACTCACATTGTATAGTATGTTACTCACAATGTATAGTATGTTGCTTACAATATATAGTATGTTATTCACAATGTATAGTATTTTACTCACAATGTACAGTATGTTACTCACAATGTATAGTATGTTACTCACAATGTATAGTATGTTACTCACAATGCGTAGTATGTTACTCACAATGCATAGTATGTTACTCACAATGCATAGTATGTTACTCACAATGCATAGTATGCTACTCACAATGCATAGTATGTTACGCACAATGCATAGTATGTTACCCACAATGCATAGTATGTTACTCACAATGTATAGCATGTTACTCACAATGCGTAGCATGTTACTCACAATGCATAGTATGTTACTCACAATGCATAGCATGTTACTCACAATGTAAAGCATGTTACTCACAATGCATAGCATGTTACTCACAATGCATAGCATGTTACTCACATTGCATAGCATGTTACTCACAATGCATAGCATGTTCCTCAAAATGCATAACATGTTGCTCACAATGTAAAGCATGTTACTCACAATGTATAATATGTTACTCACAATGTATAGTATGTTACTCACACTGTATAGTATGTTACTCACAATGTATAGCATGTTACATACACTGTATAGCATGTTACTTACAATGAATAGTATGTTACTCACAATGTATAGTATGTTACTCACATTGTATAGTATGTTACTCACAATGTATAGTATGTTACTCACAATGTATAGTATGTTACTCACAATGTATAGTATGTTACTCACAATGTATAGTATGTTACTCACAATGTATAGTATGTTACTCACAATGTATAGTATGTTAATCACATTGTATAGTATGTTACTCACAATGTATAGTATGTTACTCACAATGTATAGCATGTTATTCACAATGTATAGTATGTTACTCATAATGTATAGTATGTTACTCACAATGTATAGTATATTACTCACAATGTATAGTATGTTACTCACAATGCATAGTATGTTACACACAACGCATAGTATGTTACTCACAATGCATAGTATGTTACTCATAATGCATAGTATGTTGCTCACAATTTACAGTATGTTACTCACACTGAATAGTATGTTACTTACAATGTATAGTATGTTTCTCACAATGTATAGTATGTTACTCACATTGTATAGTATGTTACTCACATTGTATAGTATGTTACTCACATTGTATAGTATGTTACTCACAATGTATAGCATATTACTCACAATGTACAGTATGTTACTCACACTGAATAGTATGTTACTTACAATGTATAGTATGTTACTCACAATGTATAGTATGTTACACACATTGTATAGTATGTTGCTCACAATGTATAGTATGTTACTCACAATGAATAGTATGTTACTCACAATGTACAGTATGTTACTCACATTGTACAGTATGTAACTCACAATGTATAATATGTCACTTACAATGTATAGTATGTTTCTCACAATGTATAGTATGTTACTCACATTGTATAGTATGTTACTCACATTGTATAGTATGTTACTCACAATGTATAGCATATTACTCACAATGTACAGTATGTTACTCACACTGAATAGTATGTTACTTACAATGTATAGTATGTTACTCACAATGTATAGTATGTTACTCACATTGTATAGTATGTTACTCACAATATATAGTATGTTACTCACAATGTATAGTATGTTACTCACAATGTACAGTATGTTACTCACACTGAATAGTATGTTACTCACAATGTATAGTATGTTACTCACAATGCATAGTATGTTACTCACACTGAATAGTATGTTACTCACAATGTATAGTATGTTACTCACAATGCATAGTATGTTACTCACAATGTATAGTATGTTACTCACAATGTATAGTATGTTACTCACAATGTATAGTATGTTACTCACAATGTACAGTATGTTACTCACAATGTATAGTATGTTACTCCCAATGTATAGTATGTTACTCACAATGTATGGTATATTACTCACAATGTATAGTATGTTACTCACAATGTATAGTATGTTACTCACAATGTATAGTATGTTACTCACAATGTATAGTATGTTACTCACAATGTATAGTATGTTACTCACAATGTATAGTATGTTACTCACAATGTATAGTATGTTACTCACAATGCATATTATGTCACTCACAATGTATGGTATGTTACTCACAATGTATAGTATGTTACTCACAATGTATAGTATGTTACCCACAATGTATAGTATGTTACTCACAATGTAGTATGTTACTCACAATGTATAGTATGTTACTCACAATGCATAGTATGTTACTCACAATGCATAGTATGTTACTCACAAAATATAGTATGTTACACACAATGTATAGTATGTTATTCACATTGTATAGTATGTTACTCACAATGTATAGTATATTACTCACAATGTATAGTATATTACTCACAATGTATAGTATGTTACTCACAATGTATAGTATATTACTCACAATGAATAGTATGTTACTCACAATGTATAGTATGTTACTCACAATGTATAGTATATTACTCACAATGTATAGTATATTACACACAATGTATAGTATGTTACTCACAATGTATAGTATGTTACTCACAAAGTATAGTATGTTACTCACAATGCAGAGTATGTTACTCACAATGTATGGTATGTTACTCACAATGTGTAGTATGTTACTCACAATGCATAGTATGTTACTCATAATGCATAGTATGTTACTCACAATGTACAGTATGTTACTCACACTGAATAGTATGTTACTTACAATGTATAGTATGTTTCTCACAATGTATAGTATGTTACTCACATTGTATAGTATGTTACTCACATTGTATAGTATGTTACTCACAATGTATAGCATATTACTCACAATGTACAGTATGTTACTCACACTGAATAGTATGTTACTTACAATGTATAGTATGTTACTCACAATGTATAGTATGTTACACACATTGTATAGTATGTTGCTCACAATGTATAGTATGTTACTCACAATGAATAGTATGTTACTCACAATGTACAGTATGTTACTCACATTGTACAGTATGTAACTCACAATGTATAATATGTCACTTACAATGTATAGTATGTTTCTCACAATGTATAATATGTTACTCACATTGTATAGTATGTTACTCACATTGTATAGTATGTTACTCACAATGTATAGCATATTACTCACAATGTACAGTATGTTACTCACACTGAATAGTATGTTACTTACAATGTATAGTATGTTACTCACAATGTATAGTATGTTACTCACATTGTATAGTATGTTACTCACAATATATAGTATGTTACTCACAATGTATAGTATGTTACTCACAATGTACAGTATGTTACTCACACTGAATAGTATGTTACTCACAATGTATAGTATGTTACTCACAATGCATAGTATGTTACTCACACTGAATAGTATGTTACTCACAATGTATAGTATGTTACTCACAATGCATAGTATGTTACTCACAATGTATAGTATGTTACTCACAATGTATAGTATGTTACTCACAATGTATAGTATGTTACTCACAATGTACAGTATGTTACTCACAATGTATAGTATGTTACTCCCAATGTATAGTATGTTACTCACAATGTATGGTATATTACTCACAATGTATAGTATGTTACTCACAATGTATAGTATGTTACTCACAATGTATAGTATGTTACTCACAATGTATAGTATGTTACTCACAATGTATAGTATGTTACTCACAATGTATAGTATGTTACTCACAATGTATAGTATGTTACTCACAATGCATATTATGTCACTCACAATGTATGGTATGTTACTCACTATGTGTAGTATGTTACTCACAATGTATAGTATGTTACTCACAATGTATAGTATGTTACCCACAATGTATAGTATGTTACTCACAATGTAGTATGTTACTCACAATGTATAGTATGTTACTCACAATGCATAGTATGTTACTCACAATGCATAGTATGTTACTCACAAAATATAGTATGTTACACACAATGTATAGTATGTTATTCACATTGTATAGTATGTTACTCACAATGCATAGTATATTACTCACAATGTATAGTATATTACTCACAATGTATAGTATGTTACTCACAATGTATAGTATATTACTCACAATGAATAGTATGTTACTCACAATGTATAGTATGTTACTCACAATGTATAGTATATTACTCACAATGTATAGTATATTACACACAATGTATAGTATGTTACTCACAATGTATAGTATGTTACTCACAAAGTATAGTATGTTACTCACAATGCATAGTATGTTACTCACAATGTATGGTATGTTACTCACAATGTGTAGTATGTTACTCACAATATATAGTATGTTACTCACAAAATATAGTATGTTACTCACAATGTATAGTATGTTAATCACAATGTATAGTATGTTACACACATTGTATAGTATGTTGCTCACAATGTATAGTATGTTACTCACAATGAATAGTATGTTACTCACAATGTACAGTATGTTACTCACATTGTACAGTATGTAACTCACAATGTATAATATGTCACTTACAATGTATAGTATGTTTCTCACAATGTATAGTATGTTACTCACATTGTATAGTATGTTACTCACATTGTATAGTATGTTACTCACAATGTATAGCATATTACTCACAATGTACAGTATGTTACTCACACTGAATAGTATGTTACTTACAATGTATAGTATGTTACTCACAATGTATAGTATGTTACTCACATTGTATAGTATGTTACTCACAATATATAGTATGTTACTCACAATGTATAGTATGTTACTCACAATGTACAGTATGTTACTCACACTGAATAGTATGTTACTCACAATGTATAGTATGTTACTCACAATGCATAGTATGTTACTCACACTGAATAGTATGTTACTCACAATGTATAGTATGTTACTCACAATGCATAGTATGTTACTCACAATGTATAGTATGTTACTCACAATGTATAGTATGTTACTCACAATGTATAGTATGTTACTCACAATGTACAGTATGTTACTCACAATGTATAGTATGTTACTCCCAATGTATAGTATGTTACTCACAATGTATGGTATATTACTCACAATGTATAGTATGTTACTCACAATGTATAGTATGTTACTCACAATGTATAGTATGTTACTCACAATGTATAGTATGTTACTCACAATGTATAGTATGTTACTCACAATGTATAGTATGTTACTCACAATGTATAGTATGTTACTCACAATGCATATTATGTCACTCACAATGTATGGTATGTTACTCACAATGTGTAGTATGTTACTCACAATGTATAGTATGTTACTCACAATGTATAGTATGTTACCCACAATGTATAGTATGTTACTCACAATGTAGTATGTTACTCACAATGTATAGTATGTTACTCACAATGCATAGTATGTTACTCACAATGCATAGTATGTTACTCACAAAATATAGTATGTTACACACAATGTATAGTATGTTATTCACATTGTATAGTATGTTACTCACAATGTATAGTATATTACTCACAATGTATAGTATATTACTCACAATGTATAGTATGTTACTCACAATGTATAGTATATTACTCACAATGAATAGTATGTTACTCACAATGTATAGTATGTTACTCACAATGTATAGTATATTACTCACAATGTATAGTATATTACACACAATGTATAGTATGTTACTCACAATGTATAGTATGTTACTCACAAAGTATAGTATGTTACTCACAATGCATAGTATGTTACTCACAATGTATGGTATGTTACTCACAATGTGTAGTATGTTACTCACAATATATAGTATGTTACTCACAAAATATAGTATGTTACTCACAATGTATAGTATGTTAATCACAATGTATAGTATGTTACTCACAATGTATAGTATGTTACCTACAATGTATAGTATGTTACTCACAATGTAGTATGTTACTCACAATGTATAGTATGTTACTCACAATGCATAGTATGTTACTCACAATGCATAGTATGTTACTCACAATGTATAGTATGTTACACACAATGTATAGTATGTTATTCACATTGTATAGTATGTTACTCACAATGTATAGTATATTACTCACAATGTATAGTATATTACTCACAATGTATAGTATGTTACTCACAATGTATAGTATATTACTCACAATGAATAGTATGTTACTCACAATGTATAGTATGTTACTCACAATGTATAGTATATTACTCACAATGTATAGTATATTACACACAATGTATAGTATGTTACTCACAATGTATAGTATGTTGCTCACAATGTATAGTATGTTACTCACAATGCATAGTATGTTACTCACAATGTATGGTATGTTACTCACAATGTGTAGTATGTTACTCACAATATATAGTATGTTACTCACAAAATATAGTATGTTACTCACAATGTATAGTATGTTAATCACAATGTATAGTATGTTACTCACAATGTATAGTATGTTACCCACAATGTATAGTATGTTACTCACAATGTAGTATGTTACTCACAATGTATAGTATGTTACTCACAATGCATAGTATGTTACTCACAATGCATACTATGTTACTCACAATGTATAGTATGTTACACACAATGTATAGTATATTACTCACAATGTATAGTATGTTACTCACAATGTATAGTATATTACTCACAATGAATAGTATGTTACTCACAATGTATAGTATGTTGCTCACAATGTATAGTATGTTACTCACAATGTATAGTATGTTACTCACAACGCATATTATGTTACTCACAATGCATAGCATGTTACTCATAATGCATAGTATGTTACACACAACGCATAGTATGTTACTCACAATGTATAGTATGTTACTCACAATGTATAATATGTTACTCACAATGTATAATATGTTACTCACAATGTATAGTATGTTACTCACAATTTATAGTATGTTATTCACATTGAATAGTATGCTACTCACAATGTATAGTATGTTACTCACAATGTATAGTATGTTACTCACAATGTATAGTATGTTACTCACAATGCATAGTATGTTACTCACAATGTATAGTATGTTACTCACAATGTATAGTATGTTACTCACAATGCATAGTATGTTACTCACAATGTATGGTATGTTACTCACAATGTATAGTATGTTACTCACAATGTATAGTATGTTACTCACAACGCATATTATGTTACTCACAATGTATAGCATGTTACTCATAATGCATAGTATGTTACTCACAATGTTTAGTATGTTACTCACAATGTATAGTATGTTATACAAAACGCATAGTATGTTACTCACAATGTATAGCATGTTACTCACAATGTATAGAATGTTACTCACAATGCATAGCATGTTATTCACAGTGCATAGTATGTTACTCACAATGTATAGTATGTTACTCACAATTTATAGTATATTACTCACAATGAATAGTATGTTACTCACAATGTATAGTATGTTGCTCACAATGTATAGTATGTTACTCACAATGTATAGTATGTTACTCACAACGCATATTATGTTACTCACAATGCATAGCATGTTACTCATAATGCATAGTATGTTACACACAACGCATAGTATGTTACTCACAATGTATAGTATGTTACTCACAATGTATAATATGTTACTCACAATGTATAATATGTTACTCACAATGTATAGTATGTTACTCACAATTTATAGTATGTTATTCACATTGAATAGTATGCTACTCACAATGTATAGTATGTTACTCACAATGTATAGTATGTTACTCACAATGTATAGTATGTTACTCACAATGCATAGTATGTTACTCACAATGTATAGTATGTTACTCACAATGTATAGTATGTTACTCACAATGCATAGTATGTTACTCACAATGTATGGTATGTTACTCACAATGTATAGTATGTTACTCACAATGTATAGTATGTTACTCACAACGCATATTATGTTACTCACAATGTATAGCATGTTACTCATAATGCATAGTATGTTACTCACAATGTTTAGTATGTTACTCACAATGTATAGTATGTTATACAAAACGCATAGTATGTTACTCACAATGTATAGCATGTTACTCACAATGTATAGAATGTTACTCACAATGCATAGCATGTTATTCACAGTGCATAGTATGTTACTCACAATGTATAGTATGTTACTCACAATTTATAGTATGTTACTCACAATGTATAGTATGTTACACACAACGCATAGTATATTACTCACAATGTATAGTATGTTACTCACAATGTATAGTATGTTACTCACAATGTATAATATGTTACTCACAATGTATAGTATGTTACTCACAATTTATAGTATGTTATTCACATTGAATAGTATGCTACTCACAATGTATAGTATGTTACTCACAATGTATAGTATGTTACTCACAATGTATAGTATGTTACTTACAATGTATAGTATGTTACTCACAATGTATAGTATGTTACTCACAATGTATAGCATGTTACTTACAATGTATAGTATGTTACTCACAATGTATAGTATGTTACTCACAATGTATATCATGTTACTCACAATGTATAGCATGATACTCACAATGTATATAATGTTACTCACAATGTATATAATGTTACTCACAAGGTATAGTATGTTACTCACACTGAATAGTATGTTACTCACAATGTATAGTATGTTACTCACAATGTATAGTATGTTACTCACAATGTATAGCATGTTACTCACAATGTATAGTATGTTACTCACAATGTATAGTATGTTACTCACAATGCATAGCATGTTACTCACAATGTATAGCATGTTACTCACAATGTATTGCATGCTACTCACAAGGTATAGCATGTTACTCACAATGTATAGCATATTACTCACAATGTATAGTATGTTACTCACAATGTATAGTATGTTACTCATAATGCATAGTATGTTACACACAACGCATAGTATGTTACTCACAATGTATAGTATGTTACTCACAATGTATAGTATGTTACTCACAATGTACAGTATGTTACTCACAATGTATAGTATGTTACTCACAATGTATAGTATGTTACTCACAATGTATAGTATGTTACTCACAATGTATAGCATGTTACTCACAATGTATAGCTGTTACTTACAATGAATAGTATGTTACTCACAATGTATAGTATGTTACTCACATTGTATAGTATGTTATTCACAATGTACAGTATGTTACTCACAATGTATAGTATGTTACCCACAATGTATAGTATGTTACTCACAATGCATAGTATGTTACACACAACGCATAGTATGTTACTCACAATGCATAGTATGTTACTCACAATGCATAGTATGTTACTCACAATGTACAGTATGTTACTCACAATGTATAGTATGTTACTCACAATGTATAGCATGTTACTCACAATGTATAGCATGTTACTCACAATGTACAGTATGTTACTCACACTGAATAGTATGTTACTTACAATGTATAGTATGTTACTCACAATGTACAGTTTGTTACTCACATTGCATAGTATGTTACTCACAATGTATAGTATGTTACTCACAATATATAGTATGTTATTCACAATGCGTAGTATGTTACTCACAATGCATAGTATGTTACTCACAAAGCATAGTATGCTACTCACAATGCATAGTATGTTACGCACAATGCATAGTATGTTACCCACAATGCACCGTATGTTACTCACAATGTATAGCATGTTACTCACAATGCATAGCATGTTACTCACAATGCATAGCATGTTACTCACAATGCACCGTATGTTACTCACAATGTATAGCATGCTACTCACAATGCATAGCATGTTACTCACAATGGATAGCATGTTACTCACAATGCATAGCATGTTACTCACAATGCATAGCATGTGACTCACAATGTAAAGCATGTTACTCACAATGTATAGCATGTTACTCACAATGTATAGTATGTTACTCACAATGTATAGTATGTTACTCACAATGTATAGTATGTTACTCACAATGTATAGCATGTTACTTACACTGTATAGCATGTTACTTACAATGAATAGTATGTTACCCACAATGTATAGTATGTTACTCACATTGTATAGTATGTTACTCACAATGTATAGTATGTTACTCACAATGTATAGTATGTTACTCACAATGTATAGTATGTTACTCACAATGTATAGTATGTTACTCACAATGTATAGTATGTTACTCACAATGTATAGTATGTTACTCACATTGTATATTATGTTACTCACAATGTATAGTATGTTACTCACAATGTATAGCATGTTATTCACAATGTATAGTATGTTACTCACAATGTATAGTATGTTACTCACAATGTATAGTATATTACTCACAATGTATAGTATGATACTCACAATGCATAGTATGTTACACACAACGCATAGTATGTTACTCACAATGCATAATATGTTACTCATAATGCATAGTATGTTACTCACAATGTACAGTATGTTACTCACAATGTATAGTATGTTACTCACAATGTATAGCATGTTACTCACAATGTATAGCATGTTACTCACAATGTACAGTATGTTACTCACACTGAATAATATGTTACTTACAATGTATAGTATGTTACTCACAATGTATAGTATGTTACTCACATTGTATAGTATGTTACTCACATTGTATAGTATGTTACTCACAATGTATAGCATATTACTCACAATGTACAGTATGTTACTCACACTGAATAGTATGTTACTTACAATGTATAGTATGTTACTCACAATGTATAGTATGTTACTCGCATTGTATAGTATGTTACTCACAATATATAGTATGTTACTCACAATGTATAGTATGTTACTCACAATGTACAGTATGTTACTCACACTGAATAGTATGTTACTCACAATGTATAGTATGTTACTCACAATGCATAGTATGTTACTCACACTGAATAGTATGTTACTCACAATGTATAGTATGTTACTCACAATGCATAGTATGTTACTCACAATGTATAGTATGTTACTCACAATGTATAGTATGTTACTCACAATGTATAGTATGTTACTCACAATGTACAGTATGTTACTCACAATGTATAGTATGTTACTCCCAATGTATAGTATGTTACTCACAATGTATGGTATATTACTCACAATGTATAGTATGTTAACCACAATGTATAGTATGTTACTCACAATGTATAGTATGTTACTCACAATGTATAGTATGTTACTCACAATGTATAGTATGTTACTCACAATGCATATTATGTCACTCACAATGTATAGTATGTTGCACACAATGTATAGTATGTTACTCACAATGCATAGTATGTTACTCACAATGTATAGTATGTTACTCACAATGTATAGTATGTTACTCACAATGCATAGTATGTTACCCACAATGTATGGTATGTTACTCACAATGTGTAGTATGTTACTCACAATATATAGTATGTTACTCACAATGCATAGTATGTCACTCACAATGTATAGTATGTTACTCAAAATGTATAGTATGTTACTCACAATGCATAGTATGTTACTCACAATGTATAGTATGTTACACACAATGTATAGTATGTTATTCACAATGTATAGTATGTTACTCACAATGTATAGTATATTACTCACAATGTATAGTATGTTACTCACAATGTATAGTATGTTACTCACAATGTATAGTATATTACTCACAATGAATAGTATGTTACTCACAATGTATAGTATGTTACTCACAATGTATAGTATATTACTCACAATGTATAGTATATTACACACAATGTATAGTATGTTACTCACAATGTATAGTATGTTACTCACAATGTATAGTATGTTACTCACAATGTATAGTATGTTGCTCACAATGTATAGTATGTTACTCACAATGTATAGTATGTTACTCACAATGTATAGTATGTTACACACAACGCATAGTATGTTACTCACAATGTATAGCATGTTACTCACAATGCATAGTATGTTACTCACAATGTATAGTATGTTACTCACAATGTATAGTATGTTACTCACAATGTATAGTATATTACTCACAATGTATAGTATGTTACTCACAATGTATAGTATATTACTCACAATGAATAGTATGTTACTCACAATGTATAGTATGTTGCTCACAATGTATAGTATGTTACTCACAATGGATATTATGTTACTCACAATGTATAGTATGTTACACACAACGCATAGTATGTTACTCACAATGTATAGCATGTTACTCACAATGCATAGTATGTTACTCACAATGTATAGTATGTTACTCACAATGTATAGTATGTTACTCACAATGTATAGTATGTTACTCACAATGCATAGTATGTTACTCACAATGTATGGTATGTTACTCACAATGTATAATATGTTACTCACAATGTATAGTATGTTACTCACAACGCATATTATGTTACTCACAATGCATAGCATGTTACTCATAATGCATAGTATGTTACACACAACGCATAGTATGTTACTCACAATGTATAGTATGTTACTCACAATGTATAATATGTTACTCACAATGTATAATATGTTACTCACAATGTATAGTATGTTACTCACAATTTATAGTATGTTATTCACATTGAATAGTATGCTACTCACAATGTATAGTATGTTACTCACAATGTATAGTATGTTACTCACAATGTATAGTATGTTACTCACAATGCATAGTATGTTACTCACAATGTATAGTATGTTACTCACAATGTATAGTATGTTACTCACAATGTATAGTATGTTACTCACAATGCATAGTATGTTACTCACAATGTATGGTATGTTACTCACAATGTATAGTATGTTACTCACAATGTATAGTATGTTACTCACAACGCATATTATGTTACTCACAATGTATAGCATGTTACTCATAATGCATAGTATGTTACTCACAATGTATAGTATGTTACTCACAATGTATAGTATGTTACACAAAACGCATAGTATGTTACTCACAATGTATAGCATGTTACTCACAATGTATAGAATGTTACTCACAATGCATAGCATGTTATTCACAATGCATAGTATGTTACTCACAATGTATAGTATGTTACTCACAATTTATAGTATGTTACTCACAATGTATAGTATGTTACACACAACGCATAGTATGTTACTCACAATGTATAGTATGTTACTCACAATGTATAGTATGTTACTCACAATGTATAATATGTTACTCACAATGTATAGTATGTTACTCACAATTTATAGTATGTTATTCACATTGAATAGTATGCTACTCACAATGTATAGTATGTTACTCACAATGTATAGTATGTTACTCACAATGTATAGTATGTTACTTACAATGTATAGTATGTTACTCACAATGTATAGTATGTTACTCACAATGTATAGCATGTTACTTACAATGTATAGTATGTTACTCACAATGTATAGTATGTTACTCACAATGTATATCATGCTACTCACAATGTATAGCATGTTACTCACAATGTATATAATGTTACTCACAATGTATAGTATGTTACTCACACTGAATAGTATGTTACTCACAATGTATAGTATGTTACTCACAATGTATAGTATGTTACTCACAATGTATAGCATGTTACTCACAATGTATAGTATGTTACTCACAATGTATAGTATGTTACTCACAATGCATAGCATGTTACTCACAATGTATAGCATGTTACTCACAATGTATTGCATGCTACTCACAAGGTATAGCATGTTACTCACAATGTATAGCATATTACTCACAATGTATAGTATGTTACTCACAATGTATAGTATGTTACTCACAATGCATAGTATGTTACACACAACGCATAGTATGTTACTCACAATGTATAGTATGTTACTCACAATGTATAGTATGTTACTCACAATGTACAGTATGTTACTCACAATGTATAGTATGTTACTCACAATGTATAGTAAGTTACTCACAATGTATAGTATATTACTCACAATGTATAGCATGTTACTCACAATGTATAGCTGTTACTTACAATGAATAGTATTTTACTCACAATGTATAGTATGTTACTCACATTGTATTGTATGTTACTCACAATGTACAGTATGTTACTCACAATGTATAGTATATTACTCACAATGTATAGTATGTTACTCACAATGTATAGTATGTTACTCACAATGCATAGTATGTTACACACAACGCATAGTATGTTACTCACAATGCATAGTATGTTACTCACAATGCATAGTATGTTACTCACAATGTACAGTATGTTACTCACAATGTATAGTATGTTACTCACAATGTATAGCATGTTACTCACAATGTATAGCATGTTACTCACAATGTACAGTATGTTACTCACACTGAATAGTATGTTACTTACAATGTATAGTATGTTACTCACAATTTATAGTATGTTATTCACATTGAATAGTATGCTACTCACAATGTATAGTATGTTACTCACAATGTATAGTATGTTACTCACAATGTATAGTATGTTACTTACAATGTATAGTATGTTACTCACAATGTATAGTATGTTACTCACAATGTATAGCATGTTACTTACAATGTATAGTATGTTACTCACAATGTATAGTATGTTACTCACAATGTATATCATGTTACTCACAATGTATAGCATGTTACTCACAATGTATATAATGTTACTCACAATTTTAGTATGTTACTCACACTGAATAGTATGTTACTCACAATGTATAGTATGTTACTCACAATGTATAGTATGTTACTCACAATGTATAGCATGTTACTCACAATGTATAGTATGTTACTCACAATGTACAGTATGTTACTCACACTGAATAGTATGTTACTCACAATGTATAGTATGTTACTCACAATGCATAGCATGTTACTCACAATGTATAGCATGTTACTCACAATGTATAGTATGTTACTCACATTGTATTGCATGCTACTCACAAGGTATAGCATTTTACTCACAATGTATAGCATATTACTCACAATGTATAGTATGTTACTCACAATGTATAGTATGTTACTCACAATGCATAGTATGTTACACACAACGCATAGTATGTTACTCACAATGTATAGTATGTTACTCACAATGTATAGTATGTTACTCACAATGTACAGTATGTTACTCACAATGTATAGTATGTTACTCACAATGTATAGTAAGTTACTCACAATGTATAGTATGTTACTCACAATGTATAGCATGTTACTCACAATGTATAGCTGTTACTTACAATGAATAGTATGTTACTCACAATGTATAGTATGTTACTCACATTGTATTGTATGTTACTCACAATGTACAGTATGTTACTCACAATGTATAGTATATTACTCACAATGTATAGTATGTTACTCACAATGTATAGTATGTTACTCACAATGCATAGTATGTTACACACAACGCATAGTATGTTACTCACAATGCATAGTATGTTACTCACAATGCATAGTATGTTACTCACAATGTACAGTATGTTACTCACAATGTATAGTATGTTACTCACAATGTATAGCATGTTACTCACAATGTATAGCATGTTACTCACAATGTACAGTATGTTACTCACACTGAATAGTATGTTACTTACAATGTATAGTATGTTACTCACAATGTATAGTTTGTTACTCACATTGCATAGTATGTTACTCACAATGTATAGTATGTTACTCACAATATATAGTATGTTATTCACGATGTATAGTATGTTACTCACAATGTACAGTATGTTACTCATAATGTATAGTATGTTGCTCACAATGTATAGTATGTTACTCACAATGCGTAGTATGTTACTCACAATGCATAGTATGTTACTCACAATGCATAGTATGCTACTCACAATGCATAGTATGTTACGCACAATGCATAATATGTTACCCACAATGCATAGTATGTTACTCACAATGTATAGCATGTTACTCACAATGCATAGCATGTTATTCACAATGCATAGCATGTTACTCACAATGCATAGCATGTTACTCACAATGTAAAGCATGTTACTCACAATGCATAGCATGTTACTCACAATGTATAGTATGTTACTCACAATGTATAGCATGTTGCTTACACTGTATAGTATGTTACTTACAATGAATAGTATGTTACTCACAATGTATAGTATGTTACTCACAATGTAAAGCATGTTACTCACAATGTATAGTATGTTACTCACAATGTATAGTATGTTACTCACAATGTATAGCATGTTACTTACACTGTATAGTATGTTACTTACAATGAATAGTATGTTACTCACAATGTATAGTATGTTACTCACATTGTATAGTATGTTACTCACAATGTATAGTATGTTACTCACAATGTATAGTATGTTACTCACAATGCATAGTATGTTACTCACAATGTATAGTATGTTACTCACAATGTATAGTATGTTACTCACAATGTATAGTATGTTACTCACATTGTATAGTATGTTACTCACAATGTATAGTATGTTGCTCACAATGTATAGCATGTTATTCACAATGTATAGTATGTTACTCACAATGTATAGTATGTTACTCACAATGTATAGTATATTACTCACAATGTATAGTATGTTACTCACAATGCATAGTATGTTACACACAACGCATAGTATGTTACTCACAATGCATAGTATGTTACTCATAATGCATAGTATGTTACTCACAATGTACAGTATGTTACTCACAATGTATAGTATGTTACTCACAATGTATAGCATGTTACTCACAATGTATAGCATGTTATTCACAATGTACAGTATGTTACTCACACTGAATAGTATGTTACTTACAATGTATAGTATGTTACTCACAATGTATAGTATGTTACTCACATTGTATAGTATGTTACTCACATTGTATAGTATGTTACTCACAATGTATAGCATATTACTCACAATGTACAGTATGTTACTCACACTGAATAGTATGTTACTCACAATGTATAGTATGTTACTAGCATTGTATAGTATGTTACTCACAATATATAGTATGTTACTCACAATGTATAGTATGTTACTCACAATGTACAGTATGTTACTCACACTGAATAGTATGTTACTCACAATGTATAGTATGTTACTCACAATGCATAGTATGTTACTCACACTGAATAGTATGTTACTCACAATGTATAGTATGTTACTCACAATGCATAGTATGTTACTCACAATGTATAGTATGTTACTCACAATGTATAGTATGTTACTCCCAATGTATAGTATGTTACTCCCAATGTATAGTATGTTACTCACAATGTATGGTATATTACTCACAATGTATAGTATGTTACCCACAATGTATAGTATGTTACTCACAATGTATAGAATGTTACTCACAATGTATAGTATGTTACTCACAATGTATAGTATGTTACTCACAATGCATATTATGTCACTCACAATGTATAGTATGTTGCTCACAATGTATAGTATGTTACTCACAATGCATAGTATGTTACTCACAATGTATAGTATGTTACTCACAATGTATAGTATGTTACTCACAATGCATAGTATGTTACTCACAATGTATGGTATGTTACTCACAATGTGTAGTATGTTACTCACAATATATAGTATGTTACTCACAAAATATAGTATGTTACTCACAATGTATAGTATGTTAATCACAATGTATAGTATGTTACTCACAATGTATAGTATGTTACCCACAATGTATAGTATGTTACTCACAATGTAGTATGTTACTCACAATGTATAGTATGTTACTCACAATGTATAGTATGTTACTCACAATGTATAGTATGTTACTCACAATGTATAGTATGTTACTCACAATACATTGTATGTCACTCACACTGTATAGTATGTTACTCACAATGTATAGTATGTTACTCACAATGCATAGTATGTTACTCACAATGTATAGTATGTTACACACAATGTATAGTATGTTATTCACAATGTATAGTATGTTACTCACAATGTATAGTATGTTACTCACAATGTATAGTATATTACACACAATGAATAGTATGTTACTCACAATGTATATTATGTTACTCACAATGTATAGTATATTACTCACAATGCATAGTATGTTACTCACAATGTATAGTATGTTACACACAATGTATAGTATGTTACTCACAATGTATAGCATGTTACTTACAATGTATAGTATGTTACTCACAATGTATAGTATGTTACTCACAATGTATATCATGCTACTCACAATGTATAGCATGTTACTCACAATGTATATAATGTTACTCACAATGTATAGTATGTTACTCACACTGAATAGTATGTTACTCACAATGTATAGTATGTTACTCACAATGTATAGTATGTTACTCACAATGTATAGCATGTTACTCACAATGTATAGTATGTTACTCACAATGTATAGTATGTTACTCACAATGCATAGCATGTTACTCACAATGTATAGCATGTTACTCACAATGTATTGCATGCTACTCACAAGGTATAGCATGTTACTCACAATGTATAGCATATTACTCACAATGTATAGTATGTTACTCACAATGTATAGTATGTTACTCACAATGCATAGTATGTTACACACAACGCATAGTATGTTACTCACAATGTATAGTATGTTACTCACAATGTATAGTATGTTACTCACAATGTACAGTATGTTACTCACAATGTATAGTATGTTACTCACAATGTATAGTAAGTTACTCACAATGTATAGTATATTACTCACAATGTATAGCATGTTACTCACAATGTATAGCTGTTACTTACAATGAATAGTATTTTACTCACAATGTATAGTATGTTACTCACATTGTATTGTATGTTACTCACAATGTACAGTATGTTACTCACAATGTATAGTATATTACTCACAATGTATAGTATGTTACTCACAATGTATAGTATGTTACTCACAATGCATAGTATGTTACACACAACGCATAGTATGTTACTCACAATGCATAGTATGTTACTCACAATGCATAGTATGTTACTCACAATGTACAGTATGTTACTCACAATGTATAGTATGTTACTCACAATGTATAGCATGTTACTCACAATGTATAGCATGTTACTCACAATGTACAGTATGTTACTCACACTGAATAGTATGTTACTTACAATGTATAGTATGTTACTCACAATTTATAGTATGTTATTCACATTGAATAGTATGCTACTCACAATGTATAGTATGTTACTCACAATGTATAGTATGTTACTCACAATGTATAGTATGTTACTTACAATGTATAGTATGTTACTCACAATGTATAGTATGTTACTCACAATGTATAGCATGTTACTTACAATGTATAGTATGTTACTCACAATGTATAGTATGTTACTCACAATGTATATCATGTTACTCACAATGTATAGCATGTTACTCACAATGTATATAATGTTACTCACAATTTTAGTATGTTACTCACACTGAATAGTATGTTACTCACAATGTATAGTATGTTACTCACAATGTATAGTATGTTACTCACAATGTATAGCATGTTACTCACAATGTATAGTATGTTACTCACAATGTACAGTATGTTACTCACACTGAATAGTATGTTACTCACAATGTATAGTATGTTACTCACAATGCATAGCATGTTACTCACAATGTATAGCATGTTACTCACAATGTATAGTATGTTACTCACATTGTATTGCATGCTACTCACAAGGTATAGCATTTTACTCACAATGTATAGCATATTACTCACAATGTATAGTATGTTACTCACAATGTATAGTATGTTACTCACAATGCATAGTATGTTACACACAACGCATAGTATGTTACTCACAATGTATAGTATGTTACTCACAATGTATAGTATGTTACTCACAATGTACAGTATGTTACTCACAATGTATAGTATGTTACTCACAATGTATAGTAAGTTACTCACAATGTATAGTATGTTACTCACAATGTATAGCATGTTACTCACAATGTATAGCTGTTACTTACAATGAATAGTATGTTACTCACAATGTATAGTATGTTACTCACATTGTATTGTATGTTACTCACAATGTACAGTATGTTACTCACAATGTATAGTATATTACTCACAATGTATAGTATGTTACTCACAATGTATAGTATGTTACTCACAATGCATAGTATGTTACACACAACGCATAGTATGTTACTCACAATGCATAGTATGTTACTCACAATGCATAGTATGTTACTCACAATGTACAGTATGTTACTCACAATGTATAGTATGTTACTCACAATGTATAGCATGTTACTCACAATGTATAGCATGTTACTCACAATGTACAGTATGTTACTCACACTGAATAGTATGTTACTTACAATGTATAGTATGTTACTCACAATGTATAGTTTGTTACTCACATTGCATAGTATGTTACTCACAATGTATAGTATGTTACTCACAATATATAGTATGTTATTCACGATGTATAGTATGTTACTCACAATGTACAGTATGTTACTCATAATGTATAGTATGTTGCTCACAATGTATAGTATGTTACTCACAATGCGTAGTATGTTACTCACAATGCATAGTATGTTACTCACAATGCATAGTATGCTACTCACAATGCATAGTATGTTACGCACAATGCATAATATGTTACCCACAATGCATAGTATGTTACTCACAATGTATAGCATGTTACTCACAATGCATAGCATGTTATTCACAATGCATAGCATGTTACTCACAATGCATAGCATGTTACTCACAATGTAAAGCATGTTACTCACAATGCATAGCATGTTACTCACAATGTATAGTATGTTACTCACAATGTATAGCATGTTGCTTACACTGTATAGTATGTTACTTACAATGAATAGTATGTTACTCACAATGTATAGTATGTTACTCACAATGTAAAGCATGTTACTCACAATGTATAGTATGTTACTCACAATGTATAGTATGTTACTCACAATGTATAGCATGTTACTTACACTGTATAGTATGTTACTTACAATGAATAGTATGTTACTCACAATGCATAGTATGTTACTCACAATGCATAGTATGTTACTCACAATGTATAGTATGTTACTCACAATGTATAGTATGTTACTCACAATGTATAGTATGTTACTCACATTGTATAGTATGTTACTCACAATGTATAGTATGTTGCTCACAATGTATAGCATGTTATTCACAATGTATAGTATGTTACTCACAATGTATAGTATGTTACTCACAATGTATAGTATATTACTCACAATGTATAGTATGTTACTCACAATGCATAGTATGTTACACACAACGCATAGTATGTTACTCACAATGCATAGTATGTTACTCATAATGCATAGTATGTTACTCACAATGTACAGTATGTTACTCACAATGTATAGTATGTTACTCACAATGTATAGCATGTTACTCACAATGTATAGCATGTTATTCACAATGTACAGTATGTTACTCACACTGAATAGTATGTTACTTACAATGTATAGTATGTTACTCACAATGTATAGTATGTTACTCACATTGTATAGTATGTTACTCACATTGTATAGTATGTTACTCACAATGTATAGCATATTACTCACAATGTACAGTATGTTACTCACACTGAATAGTATGTTACTCACAATGTATAGTATGTTACTAGCATTGTATAGTATGTTACTCACAATATATAGTATGTTACTCACAATGTATAGTATGTTACTCACAATGTACAGTATGTTACTCACACTGAATAGTATGTTACTCACAATGTATAGTATGTTACTCACAATGCATAGTATGTTACTCACACTGAATAGTATGTTACTCACAATGTATAGTATGTTACTCACAATGCATAGTATGTTACTCACAATGTATAGTATGTTACTCACAATGTATAGTATGTTACTCCCAATGTATAGTATGTTACTCCCAATGTATAGTATGTTACTCACAATGTATGGTATATTACTCACAATGTATAGTATGTTACCCACAATGTATAGTATGTTACTCACAATGTATAGAATGTTACTCACAATGTATAGTATGTTACTCACAATGTATAGTATGTTACTCACAATGCATATTATGTCACTCACAATGTATAGTATGTTGCTCACAATGTATAGTATGTTACTCACAATGCATAGTATGTTACTCACAATGTATAGTATGTTACTCACAATGTATAGTATGTTACTCACAATGCATAGTATGTTACTCACAATGTATGGTATGTTACTCACAATGTGTAGTATGTTACTCACAATATATAGTATGTTACTCACAAAATATAGTATGTTACTCACAATGTATAGTATGTTAATCACAATGTATAGTATGTTACTCACAATGTATAGTATGTTACCCACAATGTATAGTATGTTACTCACAATGTAGTATGTTACTCACAATGTATAGTATGTTACTCACAATGTATAGTATGTTACTCACAATGTATAGTATGTTACTCACAATGTATAGTATGTTACTCACAATACATTGTATGTCACTCACACTGTATAGTATGTTACTCACAATGTATAGTATGTTACTCACAATGCATAGTATGTTACTCACAATGTATAGTATGTTACACACAATGTATAGTATGTTATTCACAATGTATAGTATGTTACTCACAATGTTTAGTATATTACTCACAATGTATAGTATGTTACTCACAATGTATAGTATGTTACTCACAATGTATAGTATATTACACACAATGAATAGTATGTTACTCACAATGTATATTATGTTACTCACAATGTATAGTATATTACTCACAATGTATAGTATATTACACACAATGTATAGTATGTTACTCACAATGTATAGTATGTTACTCACAATGTATAGTATGTTACTCACAATGTATAGTATGTTGCTCACAATGTATAGTATGCTACTCACAATGTATAGTATGTTACTCACAATGTATAGTATGTTACACACAACGCATAGTATGTTACTCACAATGTATAGCATGTTACTCACAATGCATAGTATGTTACTCACAATGTATAGTATTTTACTCACAATGTATAGTATGTTACTCACAATGTATAGTATGTTACTCACAATGCATAGTACGTTACTCACAATGTATGGTATGTTACTCACAATGTATAGTGTGTTACTCACAATGTATAGTATGTTACTCACAACGCATATTATGTTACTCACAATGTATAGCATGTTACTCATAATGCATAGTATGTTACTCACAATGTATAGTATGTTACTCACAATGCATAGTATGTTACACAAAACGCATAGTATGTTACTCACAATGTATAGCATGTTACTCACAATGTATAGAATGTTAATCACAATGTATAGCATATTATTCACAATGCATAGTATGTTACTCACAATATATAGTATGTTAATCACAATTTATAGTATGTTACTCACAATATATAGTATGTTACACACAACGCATAGTATGTTACTCACAATGTATAGTATGTTACTCAAAATGTATAGTATGTTACTCACAATGTATAATATGTTACTCACAATGTATAGTATGTTACTCACAATTTATAGTATGTTATTCACATTGAATAGTATGCTACTCACAATGTATAGTATGTTACTCACAATGTATAGTATGTTACTCACAATGTATAGTATGTTACTCACAATGTATAGTATGTTACTCACAATGTATAGTATGTTACTCACAATGCATAGTATGTTACTCACAATGTATGGTATGTTACTCACAATGTATAGTATGTTACTCACAATGTATAGTATGTTACTCATAATGCATAGTATGTTACTCACAATGTATAGTATGTTACTCACAATGTATAGTATGTTACACAAAACGCATAGTATGTTACTCACAATGTATAGCATGTTACTCACAATGTATAGAATGTTATTCACAATGCATAGCATGTTATTCACAATGCATAGTATGTTACTCACAATGTATAGTATGTTACTCACAATTTATAGTATGTTACTCACAATGTATAGTATGTTACACACAACGCATAGTATGTTACTCACAATGTATAGTATGTTACTCACAATGTATAATATGTTACTCACAATGTATAGTATGTTACTCACAATTTATAGTATGTTATTCACATTGAATAGTATGCTACTCACAATGTATAGTATGTTACTCACAATGTATAGTATGTTACTCACAATGTATAGTATGTTACTCACAATGTATAGTATGTTACATACAATGTATAGTATGTTACTCACAATGTATAGTATGTTACTCACAATGTATAACATGTTACTTACAATGTATAGTATGTTACTCACAATGTATAGTATGTTACTCACAATGTATATCATGTTACTCACAATGTATAGCATGTTACTCACAATGTATATAATGTTACTCACAATGTATAGAATGTTACTCACAATGTATAGTATGTTACTCACACTGAATAGTATGTTACTCACAATGTATAGTATGTTACTCACAATGTATAGTATGTTACTCACAATGTATAGTTTGTTACTTACAATGTATAGTATGTTACTCAAAATGTATAGTATGTTACTCACAATGTATAGTATGTTACTCACAATGTATAGTATGTTACTCACAATGAATAGTATGTTACTCACAATGTATAGTATGTTACTCACAATGTATAGTATGTTACTTACAATGTATAGTATGTTACTCACAATGTATAGTATGTTACTCACAATGTATAGCATGTTACTCACAATATATAGTATGTTACTCACAATGTATAGTATATTACTCACAATGTATAGTATATTACACACAATGTATAGTATGTTACTCACAATGTATAGTATGTTACTCACAATGTATAGTATGTTACTCACAATATACAGTATGTTGCTCACAATGTATAGTATGTTACTCACAATGTATAGTATGTTACTCACAATGTATAGTATGTTACACACAACGCATAGTATGTTACTCACAATGTATAGCATGTTACTCACAATGCATAGTATGTTACTCACAATGCATAGTATGTTACTCACAATGTATCGTATGTTAATCATAATGTATAGTATGTTACTCACAATGTATAGTATGTTACTCACAACGCATATTATGTTACTCACAATGTATAGCATGTTACTCATAATGCATAATATGTTACTCACAATGTATAGTATGTTACTCACAATGTATAGTATGCTACACAAAACGGATAGTATGTTACTCACAATGTATAGCATGTTACTCACAATGTATAGAATGTTGCTCACAATGCATAGCCTGTTATTCACAATGCATAGTATGTTACTCACAATGTATAGTATGTTACCCACAATGTATAGTATGTTACTCACAATGTAGTATGTTACTCACAATGTATAGTATGTTACTCACAATGTATAGTATGTTACTCACAATGTATAGTATGTTACTCACAATGTATAGTATGTTACTCACAATGCATTGTATGTCACTCACACTGTATAGTATGTTACTCACAATGTATAGTATGTTACTCACAATGCATAGTATGTTACTCACAATGTATAGTATGTTACACACAATGTATAGTATGTTATTCACAATGTATAGTATGTTACTCACAATGTATAGTATATTACTCACAATGTATAGTATGTTACTCACAATGTATAGTATGTTACTCACAATGTATAGTATATTACACACAATGAATAGTATGTTACTCACAATGTATAGTATGTTACTCACAATGTATAGTATATTACTCACAATGTATAGTATATTACACACAATGTATAGTATGTTACTCACAATGTATAGTATGTTACTCACAATGTATAGTATGTTGCTCACAATGAATAGTATGCTACTCACAATGTATAGTATGTTACTCACAATGTATAGTATGTTACTCACAATGTATAGTATATTACTCACAATGTAGTATGTTACTCACAATGTATAGTATGTTACTCACAATGTATAGTATGTTACTCACAATGTATAGTATGTTACTCACAATGTATAGTATGTTACTCACAATGCATTGTATGTCACTCACACTGTATAGTATGTTACTCACAATGTATAGTATGTTACTCACAATGCATAGTATGTTACTCACAATGTATAGTATGTTACACACAATGTATAGTATGTTATTCACAATGTATAGTATGTTACTCACAATGTATAGTATATTACTCACAATGTATAGTATGTTACTCACAATGTATAGTATGTTACTCACAATGTATAGTATATTACACACAATGAATAGTATGTTACTCACAATGTATAGTATGTTACTCACAATGTATAGTATATTACTCACAATGTATAGTATATTACACACAATGTATAGTATGTTACTCACAATGTATAGTATGTTACTCACAATGTATAGTATGTTGCTCACAATGTATAGTATGCTACTCACAATGTATAGTATGTTACTCACAATGTATAGTATGTTACACACAACGCATAGTATGTTACTCACAATGTATAGCATGTTACTCACAATGCATAGTATGTTACTCACAATGTATAGTATGTTACTCACAATGTATAGTATGTTACTCACAATGTATAGTATGTTACTCACAATGTATAGTATGTTACTCACAATGCATAGTACGTTACTCACAATGTATGGTATGTTACTCACAATGTATAGTATGTTACTCACAATGTATAGTATGTTACTCACAACGCATATTATGTTACTCACAATGTATAGCATGTTACTCATAATGCATAGTATGTTACTCACAATGTATAGTATGTTACTCACAATGTATAGTATGTTACACAAAACGCATAGTATGTTACTCACAATGTATAGCATGTTACTCACAATGTATAGAATGTTAATCACAATGTATAGCATATTATTCACAATGCATAGTATGTTACTCACAATATATAGTATGTTAATCACAATTTATAGTATGTTACTCACAATATATAGTATGTTACACACAACGCATAGTATGTTACTCACAATGTATAGTATGTTACTCACAATGTATAGTATGTTACTCACAATGTATAATATGTTACTCACAATGTATAGTATGTTACTCACAATTTATAGTATGTTATTCACATTGAATAGTATGCTACTCACAATGTATAGTATGTTACTCACAATGTATAGTATGTTACTCACAATGTATAGTATGTTACTCACAATGTATAGTATGTTACTCACAATGTATAGTATGTTACTCACAATGTATAGTATGTTACTCACAATGTATAGTATGTTACTCACAATGCATAGTATGTTACTCACAATGTATGGTATGTTACTCACAATGTATAGTATGTTACTCACAATGTATAGTATGTTACTCACAACGCATATTATGTTACTCACAATGTATAGCATGTTACTCATAATGCATAGTATGTTACTCACAATGTATAGTATGTTACTCACAATGTATAGTATGTTACACAAAACGCATAGTATGTTACTCACAATGTATAGCATGTTACTCACAATGTATAGAATGTTACTCACAATGCATAGCATGTTATTCACAATGCATAGTATGTTACTCACAATGTATAGTATGTTACTCACAATTTATAGTATGTTACTCACAATGTATAGTATGTTACACACAACGCATAGTATGTTACTCACAATGTATAGTATGTTACTCACAATGTATAATATGTTACTCACAATGTATAGTATGTTACTCACAATTTATAGTATGTTATTCACATTGAATAGTATGCTACTCACAATGTATAGTATGTTACTCACAATGTATAGTATGTTACTCACAATGTATAGTATGTTACTCACAATGTATAGTATGTTACATACAATGTATAGTATGTTACTCACAATGTATAGTATGTTACTCACAATGTATAGCATGTTACTTACAATGTATAGTATGTTACTCACAATGTATAGTATGTTACTCACAATGTATATCATGTTACTCACAATGTATAGCATGTTACGCACAATGTATATAATGTTACTCACAATGTATAGAATGTTACTCACAATGTATAGTAAGTTACTCACACTGAATAGTATGTTACTCACAATGTATAGTATGTTACTCACAATGTATAGTATGTTACTCACAATGTATAGTTTGTTACTTACAATGTATAGTATGTTACTCACAATGTATAGTATGTTACTCACAATGTATAGTATGTTACTCACAATGTATAGTATGTTACTCACAATGTATAGTATGTTACTCACAATGTATAGTATGCTACTCACAATGTATAGTATGTTACTTACAATGTATAGTATGTTACTCACAATGTATAGTATGTTACTCACAATGTATAGCATGTTACTCACAATATATAGTATGTTACTCACAATGTATAGTATATTACTCACAATGTATAGTATATTACACACAATGTATAGTATGTTACTCACAATGTATAGTATGTTACTCACAATGTATAGTATGTTACTCACAATATACAGTATGTTGCTCACAATGTATAGTATGTTACTCACAATGTATAGTATGTTACTCACAATGTATAGTATGTTACACACAACGCATAGTATGTTACTCACAATGTATAGCATGTTACTCACAATGCATAGTATGTTACTCACAATGCATAGTATGTTACTCACAATGTATCGTATGTTAATCATAATGTATAGTATGTTACTCACAATGTATAGTATGTTACTCACAACGCATATTATGTTACTCACAATGTTTAGAATGTTACTCATAATGCATAATATGTTACTCACAATGTATAGTATGTTACTCACAATGTATAGTATGCTACACAAAACGGATAGTATGTTACTCACAATGTATAGCATGTTACTCACAATGTATAGAATGTTACTCACAATGCATAGCCTGTTATTCACAATGCATAGTATGTTACTCACAATGTATAGTATGTTACTGACAATTTATAGTATGTTACTCACAATGTATAGTATGTTACACACAACGCATAGTATGTTACTCACAATGTATAGTATGTTACTCACAATGTATAGTATGTTACTCACAATGTATAATATGTTACTCACAATGTATAGTATGTTACTCACAATTTATAGTATGTTATTCACATTGAATAGTATGCTACTCACAATGTATAGTATGTTACTCACAATGTATAGTATGTTACTCACAATGTATAGTATGTTACTCACAATGTATAGTATGTTACTCACAATGTATAGTATGTTACTCACAATGTATAGCATGTTACATACAATGTATAGTATGTTACTCACAATGTATAGTATGTTACTCACAATGTATATCATGTTACTCACAATGTATAGCATGTTACTCACAATGTTTATAATGTTACTCACAATGTATAGAATGTTACTCACAATGTATAGTATGTTACTCACACTGGATAGTATGTTACTCACAATGTATAGTATGTTACTCACAATGTATAGTATGTTACTCACAATGTATAGTATGTTACTCACAATGTATAGTATGTTACTCACAATGTATAGTATGTTACTCACAATGTATAGCATGTTACTCACAACGTATAGCATGTTACTCACAATGTATTGCATGCTACTCACAAGGTATAGCATGTTACTCACAATGTATAGCATATTACTCACAATGTATAGTATGTTACTCACAATGTATAGTATGTTACTCACAATGCATAGTATGTTACACACAACGCATAGTATGTTACTCACAATGTATAGTATGTTACTCACAATGTATAGTATGTTACTCACAATGTACAGTATGTTACTCACAATGTATAGTATGTTACTCACAATGTATAGTATGTTACTCACAATGTATAGTATGTTACTCACAATGTATAGTATGTTACACACAATGTATAGTATGTTACTCACAATGTATAGTATGTTACTCACACTGTATAGAATGTTACTCACAATGTATAATATGTTACTCACAATGTATAGTATGTTACTCACAATGTATAGTATGTTACTCACAATGTATAGTATGTTACTCACAATGTATAGTATGCTAATCTCAAAACGTTGCAGATTGTATTAAAAAGTTGGGTGCACCAAAGATATACACATTTCATATAGCAAAAGACAGGGGTTAGGGTTATGATGTTTAGCGCCACTTTCAATAATATTTCAGTTATATCGTTTACAAAAAGCAAAACCGAATCATAAATATAACACGAAGCGATAAATACTTTTATTCTATTTGTGCCTTTCATAATATTTATAGTAAATTATATTTTTGAAGATTTTGTAGATAAAATCAATTCTGAAATTAGGTATGTCATAATTGTATCTACAATATACAAATCGTCTTAATTAATAGGGGTTACATATTAAACCTATTACATCAATATAATATTTCAATCTTCTTTTGCATGTTTCATCGTTGTAATTTCTCCGGAAACTCCGTTTCCTCCATCAATATAATTGACTGCCATGATATAACTGAAATATTGCTGACAGTGGCGTTAAACACCATAAAACAAACCAACCATCAAATATAACAATATGGAACACTACCATGTTTAACACTTACATATGTAATTCCAAAAGATGAACAGCAGCAGTACGAAGCAGCAGCAATTGCAACTACCATCTCTATAAAAGCCAGAACCGCTCGAAATGCAGGCAAAGCAGTCAGTTTGGTGTCTAACACGTCAAGCTGAAAAGAGCAATGTGTTTGACATTAAAATAAAATATTCATGCGTCCTTTATCAAACTCACCCTTAAAAATAAGCTTTGTAATTTATGAATTCCAGGTCTTGTTTCTACGGAACAAAATCGAAACTAAGGCTTGTTTTTGCAATCACAAAACATTGTGTATATGGTTTTCCAATGATGTATTTTGTTATTAGATTTCAGAAATTGAGGTAGAAGAAAAACCAGAAATATCTAGTGCGAACGACGCATTTCTGGAATAACGTTCATCAGGAACGCTCAAAACCAAAATATTTAAAGCCAAATAATCTAAAAATATTTGGTAGCAAGAAAACCAACCAAAGGGCTTGAACAGGACAAAAACTGATTCAAACACTGTTTCATGTCATACAGGATAGACAAAAACTGATTCAAACACTGTTACATGTCATACAGGATAGACACAAACTGATTCAAACACTGTTACATGTCATACAGGATAGACACAAACTGACTCAAACACTGTTACATGTCATACAGGAGAGAACAAAACTGATTGAAGCACTGTTACATGTCATACAGAATAGAAAAAACTGATTGAAGCACAGTTACATGTCATACAGGATAGAAAAAAACTGATTGAAACACTGTTACATGTCATACAGGATAGATCCAAACTGACTGAAACACTGTTACATGTCAGACAGTATAGAAAAAAACTGCTTCAAACACTATTACATGTCATACAGGATAGACAAAAACTGATTCAAACACTGTTACATGTCATACAGGATAGACACAAACTGATTCAAACACTGTTACATGTCATACAGGATAGACAAAAGCTGATTCAAACACTGTTACATGTCATACAGTATAGAAAAAAACTGATTCAGACACTATTACATGTCATACAGGATAGACAAAAACTGATTCAAACACTGTTACATGTCATGCAGGATAGAAACAAAATGATTCAAACACTGTTACATGTCATATAGGATAAACAAAAACTGATACAAACACTGTTACATGTCATACAGGATAGACAAAAACTGACTCAAACACTTACATGTCATACAGGATAGACAAACACTGATTCAAACACTGTTACATGTCATACAGGATAGAAAACAATTGACTCAAACACTGTTACATGTCATACAGGATAGACAACAACTGATTCAAACACTGTAACATGTCATACAGGATAGACAAAAACTGATTCAAACACTGTTACATGTCATACAGGATAGACAAAAACTGATTCAAACACTGTTACATGTCATACAGGATAGACACAAACTGATACAAACACTGTTACATGTCATACAGGATAGAAAAAAACTGATACAAACACTGTTACATGTCATACATGATAGAAAAAAACTGATTCAAACACTATTACATGTCATACAGGATAGACACAAACTGATACAAACACTGTTACATGTCATGCAGGATAGAAAAAAACTGATACAAACACTGTTACATGTCATACAGGATAGACAAAAACTGATTGAAACACTGTTACATGTCATACTGGATAGAAAAAAACTGACTCAAACACTGTTACATGTCATACAGGATTGAAAAAACTGATTCAAACACTGTTACATGTCATACAGGATAGAAACAAACTGATAGAAACAGTATTGCATGTCATACAGGATAGAACAAAACTGATTCAAACACTGTTACATGTCATACAGGATAGAAAACAAAATTATTCAAACACTGTTACATGTCATACAAGATAGACAAAAACTGATTCAAACACTGTTACATGTATTGCAGGATAGACAAAAGCTGATTCAAACACTGTTACATGTCATACAGGATAGAAAAAATCTGATTCAAACACTGTAACATGTCATACAGGATAGACACAAACTGATTCAAACACTGTTACATGTCATACAGGATAGACACAAACTGATAGAAACACTGTAACATGTCATACAAGATAGACAAAAACTGATTCAAACACTGTTACATGTCAAACAGGAAAGACAAACATTGTTACATGTCATACAGGATAGACAAAAACTGATTCAAACACTGTTACATGTCATACAGGATAGACAAAAACTGACTCAAACACTGTTACATGTCATACAGGATAGACACAAACTGATAGAAACACTGTTACATGTCAAACAAGATAAAAAAAAACTGATTCAAACACTGTTACATGTCATACAGGATAGAAAAAAACCGATTCAAACACTGTTACATGTCATACAGGATAGAAAAAAACTGATTCAAACACTATTACATGTCATACAGGATAGACAAAAACTGATTCAAACACTGTTACATGTCATACAGCATAGGAAAAAACTGATTCAAACACTGTTACATGTCATACAGGATAGACAACAACTGATTCAAACACTGTTACATATCATACAGGATAGCCAAAAACTGATTCAAACACTGTTACATGTCATACGGGATAGAACAAAACTGATACAAACACTGTTACATGTCATGCAGGATAGACACAAACTGATAGAAACACTGTTACATGTCATACAGGATAGAAAACAAAATTATTCAAACACTGTTACATGTCATACAAGATAGACAAAAACTGATTCAAACACTGTTACATGTATTGCAGGATAGACAAAAGCTGATTCAAACACTGTTACATGTCATACAGGATAGAAAAAATCTGATTCAAACACTGTTACATGTCATACAGGATAGACACAAACTGATTCAAACACTGTTACATGTCATACAGGATAGACACAAACTGATAGAAACACTGTTACATGTCATACAGGATAGACAACAACTGATTCAAACACTGTTACATATCATACAGGATAGCCAAAAACTGATTCAAACACTGTTACATGTCATACGGGATAGAACAAAACTGATACAAACACTGTTACATGTCATGCAGGATAGACACAAACTGATAGAAACACTGTTACATGTCATACAGGATAGAAAACAAAATTATTCAAACACTGTTACATGTCATACAAGATAGACAAAAACTGATTCAAACACTGTTACATGTATTGCAGGATAGACAAAAGCTGATTCAAACACTGTTACATGTCATACAGGATAGAAAAAATCTGATTCAAACACTGTTACATGTCATACAGGATAGACACAAACTGATTCAAACACTGTTACATGTCATACAGGATAGACACAAACTGATAGAAACACTGTTACATGTCATACAAGATAGACAAAAACTGATTCAAACACTGTTACATGTCAAACAGGAAAGACAAACATTGTTACATGTCATACAGGATAGACAAAAACTGATTCAAACACTGTTACATGTCATACAGGATAGACAAAAACTGACTCAAACACTGTTACATGTCATACAGGATAGACACAAACTGATAGAAACACTGTTACATGTCAAACAAGATAGACAAAAACTGATTCAAACACTGTTACATGTCATAGAGGATAGAAAAAAACTGATTCAAACACTGTTACATGTCATACAGGATAGAAAAAAACTGATTCAAACACTATTACATGTCATACAGGATAGACAAAAACTGATTCAAACACTGTTACATGTCATACAGGATAGGAAAAAACTGATTCAAGCACTGTTACATGTCATACAGGATAGACAACAACTGATTCAAACACTGTTACATATCATACAGGATAGCCAAAAACTGATTCAAACACTGTTACATGTCATACAGGATAGAACAAAACTGATACAAACACTGTTACATGTCATGCAGGATAGACACAAACTGATAGAAACACTGTTACATGTCATACAGGATAGAAAAAAACTGATTCAAACACTGTTACATGTCATCCAGGATAGACACAAACTGATAGAAACACTGTTACATGTCATACAGGATAGACAAAAACTGATTCAAACACTGTTACATATCATACAGGATAGACAAAAACTGACTCAAACACTGTTACATGTCATACAGGATAGACAAAAACTGACTCAAACACTGTTACATGTCATACAGGATAGAAACAAACTGATTCAAACACTTTTACATATCATACAGGATAAACAAAAACTGATTCAAACACTGTTACATGTCATATAGGATAGACAAAAACTGATTCAAACACTGTTACATGCCAAACAGGATAAACAACAACTGATTCAAACACTGTTACATGTCATATAAGATAAACAAAAACTGATTCAAACACTGTTACATGTCATACATGATAGATAAAAACTGATTCAAACACTGTTACATGTCATACAGGATAGACACAAACTGATTCAAACACTGTTACATGTCATACAGGATAAACAAAAACTGATTCAAACACTGTTACATGTCATACAGGATAGACAAAAACTGATACAAACACTGTTACATGCCAAACAGGATAAACAACAACTGATTCAAACACTGTTACATGTCATATAAGATAAACAAAAACTGATTCAAGCACTGTTACATGCCATACAGGATAGATAAAACTGATTCAAACACTGTTACATGTCATACAGGATAGACAAAAACTGATTCAAACACTGTTACATGTCATACAAGATAGACAAAAACTGATTCAAACACTTTACATGTCATACAGGATAGACAAAAACTGACTCAAACACTGTTACATGTCATACAGGATAGACACAAACTGACTCAAACACTGTTACATGTCATACAGGATAGACACAAACTGATTCAAACACTGTTACATGTCACACAGGATAAACAAAAACTGATTCAAAAACTGCTACATGTCATATAGGATAGACAAAAACTGATTCAAACACTGTTACATGCCAAACAGGACAAACAACAACGGATTCAAACACTATTACATGTCATATAGGATAAACAAAAACTGATTCAAACACTGTTTCATGTCATACAGGATAGATAAAAACTGATTCAAACACTGTTACATGTCATACAGGATAGACACAAGCTGATTGAAACACTGTTACATGTCATACAGGATAGATAAAAACTGATTCAAACACTGTTACATGTCATATAGGATAGACAACAACTGACTCAAACACTGTTACATGTCATACAGGTAGACAAAAACTGATTAAAATACTGCTACATGTCATACAGGATAGAAAAAAACTGATTGAAGCACTGTTACATGTCATACAGGATAGACAAAAACTGATTCAAACACTGTTACATGTCATACAGGATAGACACAAACTGATACAAACACTGTTACATGTCATACAGGATAGACAACAACTGATTGAAACACTGTTACATGCCAAAGAGGATAGACAAAAACTGATTCAAACACTGTTACATGTCATACAGGATAGAAAAAACTGATTGAAGCACTGCTCCATGTCATACAGGATAGAAAAAAACTGATTGAAACACTGTTACCTGTCATACAGGATTGACAAAAACTGATTCAAACAATGTTACATGCCAAACAGGATAAACAAAAACTGACTCAAGTACTGTTACATGTCATACAGGATAGACAAAAACTGATTCAAACACTGTTACATGTCATACAGGATAGACAAAAACTGATACAAACACTGTTACATTTCATAGAGGATAGACAAAAACTGACTCAAACACTGTTACATGTCATACAGGATAGACAAAAACTGATTCAAACACTGTTACATGTCATACAGGACAGACAACAACTGATAAAAATACTAATACATGTCATACAGGATAGAAATAAACTGATTCAACCACTGTTACATGCCAAACAGGATAGACAAAACTGATTCAAACACTGTTACATCTCATACAGGATAGACAAAAACTGATTCAAACACTGTTACATGTCATAAAGGATAGACAACAACTGATAAAAATACTAATACATGTCATACAGGATAGAAATAAACTGATTCAAACACTGTTACATGCCAAACAGGATAGACAAAACTAATTCAAACACTGTTACATCTCATACAGGATAGACAAAAACTGATTCAAACACTGTTACATGGCATACAAGATAGACAAAAACTGATTCAAAGACTGTTACATGCCAAACAGGATAGACAAAAACTGACTCAAACACTGTTACATGTCATATAGGATAGACAAAAACTGATTCAAACACTGTTACATGCCAAACAGGATAAACAACAACTGATTCAAACACTGTTACATGTCATATAAGATAAACAAAAACTGATTCAAACACTGTTACATGTCATACAGGATAGATAAAAACTGATTCAAACACTGTTACATGTCATACAGGATAAACAAAAACTGATTCAAACACTGTTACATGTCATACAGGATAGACAAAAACTGATTCAAACACTGTTACATGTCATACGGGATAGATAAAACTGATTCAAACACTGTTACATGTCATACAGGATAGACAAAAACTGATTCAAACACTTTACATGTCATACAGGATAGACAAAAACTGACTCAAACACTGTTACATGTGATACAGGATAGACAAAAACTTACTCAAACACTGTTACATGTCATACAGGATAGACACAAACTGATTCAAACACTGTTACATGTCACACAGGATAAACAAAAACTGATTCAAAAACTGTTACATGTCATATAGGATAGACAAAAACTGATTCAAACACTGTTACATGCCAAACAGGATAAACAACAACTGATTCAAACACTATTACATGTCATATAGCATAAACAAAAACTGATTCAAACACTGTTTCATGTCATACAGGATAGATAAAAACTGATTCAAACACTGTTACATGTCATACAGGATAGACACAAGCTGATTGAAACACTGTTACATGTCATACAGAATAGATAAAAACTGATTCAAACACTGTTACATGTGATATAGGATAGACAACAACTGACTCAAACACTGTTACATGTCATACTGGATAGACAAAAACTGATTAAAACACTGTTACATGTCATACAGGATAGAAAAAACTGATTGAAGCACTGCTACATGTCATACAGGATAGAAAAAAACTGATTGAAACACTGTTACATGTCATACTGGATAGACAAAAACTGATTCAAACACTGTTACATGTCATACATGATAGACACAAACTGATACAAACACTGTTACATGTCATACAGGATAGACAAAAACTGATTGAAACACTGTTACATGCCAAAGAGGATAGACAAAAACTGACTCAAACACTGTTACATGTCATACAGGATAGAAAAAAACTGATTGAAGCACTGCTACATGTCATACAGGATAGAAAACAAACTGATTGAAACACTGTTACCTGTCATACTGGATTGACAAAAACTGATTCAAACAATGTTACATGCCAAACAGGATAAACGAAAACTGACTCAAGCACTGTTACATGTCATACAGGATAGACAAAAACTGATTCAACCACTATTACATGTCATACAGGATAGACAAAAACTGATTCAACCACTGTTACATGTCATACAGGATAGACAAAAACTGATACAAACACTGTTACATTTCATAGAGGATAGACAAAAACTGACTCAAACACTGTTACATGTCATACAGGATAGACAAAAACTGATTCAAACACTGTTACATGTCATACAGGATAGACAAAAACTGATACAAACACTGTTACATGTCATAAAGGATAGACAACAACTGATACAAATACTGTTAAATGTCATACAGGATAGACAAAAACTGATTCAAACACTGTTACATCTCATACAGGATAGACAAAAACTGATTCAAACACTGTTACATGGCAAACAGGATAGACAAAAACTGACTCAAACACTGTTACATGTCATACAAGATAGAATAAACTGATTGAAGCACTGCTACATGTCATACAGGATAGACAAAAACCGATTGAAACACTGTTACATGTCATACAGGATAGACAAAAACTGATTCAAACACTGTTACATGCCAAACAGGATAAACAACAACTGATTCAAACACTGTTACATGTCATATAAGATAAACAAAAACTGATTCAAACACTGTTACATGTCATACATGATAGATAAAAACTGATTCAAACACTGTTACATGTCATACAGGATAGACACAAACTGATTCAAACACTGTTACATGTCATACAGGATAAACAAAAACTGATTCAAACACTGTTACATGTCATACAGGATAGACAAAAACTGATACAAACACTGTTACATGCCAAACAGGATAAACAACAACTGATTCAAACACTGTTACATGTCATATAAGATAAACAAAAACTGATTCAAACACTGTTACATGTCATACAGGATAGATAAAACTGATTCAAACACTGTTACATGTCATACAGGATAGACAAAAACTGATTCAAACACTGTTACATGTCATACAAGATAGACAAAAACTGATTCAAACACTTTACATGTCATACAGGATAGACAAAAACTGACTCAAACACTGTTACATGTCATACAGGATAGACACAAACTGACTCAAACACTGTTACATGTCATACAGGATAGACACAAACTGATTCAAACACTGTTACATGTCACACAGGATAAACAAAAACTGATTCAAAAACTGCTACATGTCATATAGGATAGACAAAAACTGATTCAAACACTGTTACATGCCAAACAGGACAAACAACAACGGATTCAAACACTATTACATGTCATATAGGATAAACAAAAACTGATTCAAACACTGTTTCATGTCATACAGGATAGATAAAAACTGATTCAAACACTGTTACATGTCATACAGGATAGACACAAGCTGATTGAAACACTGTTACATGTCATACAGGTAGACAAAAACTGATTAAAATACTGCTACATGTCATACAGGATAGAAAAAAACTGATTGAAACACTGTTACATGTCATACAGGATAGACAAAAACAGATTCAAACACTGTTACATGTCATACAGGATAGACACAAACTGATACAAACACTGTTACATGTCATACAGGATAGACAACAACTGATTGAAACACTGTTACATGCCAAAGAGGATAGACAAAAACTGATTCAAACACTGTTACATGTCATACAGGATAGAAAAAACTGATTGAAGCACTGCTCCATGTCATACAGGATAGAAAAAAACTGATTGAAACACTGTTACCTGTCATACAGGATTGACAAAAACTGATTCAAACAATGTTACATGCCAAACAGGATAAACAAAAACTGACTCAAGTACTGTTACATGTCATACAGGATAGACAAAAACTGATTCAAACACTGTTACATGTCATACAGGATAGACAAAAACTGATACAAACACTGTTACATTTCATAGAGGATAGACAAAAACTGACTCAAACACTGTTACATGTCATACAGGATAGACAAAAACTGATTCAAACACTGTTACATGTCATACAGGACAGACAACAACTGATAAAAATACTAATACATGTCATACAGGATAGAAATAAACTGATTCAACCACTGTTACATGCCAAACAGGATAGACAAAACTGATTCAAACACTGTTACATCTCATACAGGATAGACAAAAACTGATTCAAACACTGTTACATGTCATAAAGGATAGACAACAACTGATAAAAATACTAATACATGTCATACAGGATAGAAATAAACTGATTCAAACACTGTTACATGCCAAACAGGATAGACAAAACTGATTCAAACACTGTTACATCTCATACAGGATAGACAAAAACTGATTCAAACACTGTTACATGGCATACAAGATAGACAAAAACTGATTCAAAGACTGTTACATGCCAAACAGGATAGACAAAAACTGACTCAAACACTGTTACATGTCATATAGGATAGACAAAAACTGATTCAAACACTGTTACATGCCAAACAGGATAAACAACAACTGATTCAAACACTGTTACATGTCATATAAGATAAACAAAAACTGATTCAAACACTGTTACATGTCATACAGGATATATAAAAACTGATTCAAACACTGTTACATGTCATACAGGATAAACAAAAACTGATTCAAACACTGTTACATGTCATACAGGATAGACAAAAACTGATTCAAACACTGTTACATGTCATACGGGATAGATAAAACTGATTCAAACACTGTTACATGTCATACAGGATAGACAAAAACTGATTCAAACACTTTACATGTCATACAGGATAGACAAAAACTGACTCAAACACTGTTACATGTGATACAGGATAGACAAAAACTTACTCAAACACTGTTACATGTCATACAGGATAGACACAAACTGATTCAAACACTGTTACATGTCACACAGGATAAACAAAAACTGATTCAAAAACTGTTACATGTCATATAGGATAGACAAAAACTGATTCAAACACTATTACATGTCATATAGCATAAACAAAAACTGATTCAAGCACTGTTTCATGTCATACAGGATAGATAAAAACTGATTCAAACACTGTTACATGTCATACAGGATAGACACAAGCTGATTGAAACACTGTTACATGTCATACAGAATAGATAAAAACTGATTCAAACACTGTTACATGTGATATAGGATAGACAACAACTGACTCAAACACTGTTACATGTCATACTGGATAGACAAAAACTGATTAAAACACTGTTACATGTCATACAGGATAGAAAAAACTGATTGAAGCACTGCTACATGTCATACAGGATAGAAAAAAACTGATTGAAACACTGTTACATGTCATACTGGATAGACAAAAACTGATTCAAACACTGTTACATGTCATACATGATAGACACAAACTGATACAAACACTGTTACATGTCATACAGGATAGACAAAAACTGATTGAAACACTGTTACATGCCAAAGAGGATAGACAAAAACTGACTCAAACACTGTTACATGTCATACAGGATAGAAAAAAACTGATTGAAGCACTGCTACATGTCATACAGGATAGAAAACAAACTGATTGAAACACTGTTACCTGTCATACTGGATTGACAAAAACTGATTCAAACAATGTTACATGCCAAACAGGATAAACGAAAACTGACTCAAGCACTGTTACATGTCATACAGGATAGACAAAAACTGATTCAACCACTATTACATGTCATACAGGATAGACAAAAACTGATTCAACCACTGTTACATGTCATACAGGATAGACAAAAACTGATACAAACACTGTTACATTTCATAGAGGATAGACAAAAACTGACTCAAACACTGTTACATGTCATACAGGATAGACAAAAACTGATTCAAACACTGTTACATGTCATACAGGATAGACAAAAACTGATACAAACACTGTTACATGTCATAAAGGATAGACAACAACTGATACAAATACTGTTAAATGTCATACAGGATAGACAAAAACTGATTCAAACACTGTTACATCTCATACAGGATAGACAAAAACTGATTCAAACACTGTTACATGGCAAACAGGATAGACAAAAACTGACTCAAACACTGTTACATGTCATACAAGATAGAATAAACTGATTGAAGCACTGCTACATGTCATACAGGATAGACAAAAACCGATTGAAACACTGTTACATGTCATACAGGATAGACAAAAACTGATTCAAACACTGTTACATGCCAAACAGGATAAACAAAAACTGACTAAAACACTGTTGCATGTCATTCTGATTGAAGCACTGCTACATGTCATACAGGATAAAAAAAACTGATTGAAACACTGTTACATGTCATACAGGATAGACAAAAACTGATTCAAACACTGTTACATGCCAAACAGGATAAACAAAAACTGACTCAAACACTGTTACATGTCATACAGGATAGACAAAAACTGATTCAAACACTGTTACATGTCATACAGGATAGACAAAAACTGATACAAACACTTTTACATGTCATACAGGATAGACAAAAACTGATTCAAACACTGTTACATGTCATACAGGATAGACACAAGCTGATTGAAACACTGTTACATGTCATACAGAATAGATAAAAACTGATTCAAACACTGTTACATGTGATATAGGATAGACAACAACTGACTCAAACACTGTTACATGTCATACTGGATAGACAAAAACTGATTAAAACACTGTTACATGTCATACAGGATAGAAAAAACTGATTGAAGCACTGCTACATGTCATACAGGATAGAAAAAAACTGATTGAAACACTGTTACATGTCATACTGGATAGACAAAAACTGATTCAAACACTGTTACATGTCATACATGATAGACACAAACTGATACAAACACTGTTACATGTCATACAGGATAGACAAAAACTGATTGAAACACTGTTACATGCCAAAGAGGATAGACAAAAACTGACTCAAACACTGTTACATGTCATACAGGATAGAAAAAAACTGATTGAAGCACTGCTACATGTCATACAGGATAGAAAACAAACTGATTGAAACACTGTTACCTGTCATACTGGATTGACAAAAACTGATTCAAACAATGTTACATGCCAAACAGGATAAACGAAAACTGACTCAAGCACTGTTACATGTCATACAGGATAGACAAAAACTGATTCAACCACTATTACATGTCATACAGGATAGACAAAAACTGATTCAACCACTGTTACATGTCATACAGGATAGACAAAAACTGATACAAACACTGTTACATTTCATAGAGGATAGACAAAAACTGACTCAAACACTGTTACATGTCATACAGGATAGACAAAAACTGATTCAAACACTGTTACATGTCATACAGGATAGACAAAAACTGATACAAACACTGTTACATGTCATAAAGGATAGACAACAACTGATACAAATACTGTTAAATGTCATACAGGATAGACAAAAACTGATTCAAACACTGTTACATCTCATACAGGATAGACAAAAACTGATTCAAACACTGTTACATGGCAAACAGGATAGACAAAAACTGACTCAAACACTGTTACATGTCATACAAGATAGAATAAACTGATTGAAGCACTGCTACATGTCATACAGGATAGACAAAAACCGATTGAAACACTGTTACATGTCATACAGGATAGACAAAAACTGATTCAAACACTGTTACATGCCAAACAGGATAAACAAAAACTGACTAAAACACTGTTGCATGTCATTCTGATTGAAGCACTGCTACATGTCATACAGGATAAAAAAAAACTGATTGAAACACTGTTACATGTCATACAGGATAGACAAAAACTGATTCAAACACTGTTACATGCCAAACAGGATAAACAAAAACTGACTCAAACACTGTTACATGTCATACAGGATAGACAAAAACTGATTCAAACACTGTTACATGTCATACAGGATAGACAAAAACTGATACAAACACTTTTACATGTCATACAGGATAGACAAAAACTGACTCCAGCACTGTTACCTGTCATACAGGATAGACAAAAACTGATTCAAACACTGTTACATGTCATGCAGGATAGACAAAAACGGATACAAACACTGTTACATGTCATATAGGATAGACAAAAACTGATACAAACACTGTTACATGTCATACAGGATAGACAAAAACTGATACAAACACTGTTACATGTCATACAGGATAGAAAAAAACTGATTCAAACACTGTTACATGCCAAACAGGATAGACAAAAACTGATACAAACACTGTTACATGTCATACAGGATAGACAAAAACTGATACAAACACTGTTACATGTCATACAGGATAGACAAAAACTGATTAAAAAAACACTGTTACATGTCATACTAGATAGACAAAAACTGATACAAACAGTGTTACATGTCATACAGGATAGACAAAAACTGATACAAACACTGTTACATGTCATACAGGATAAACAAAAACTGATTCAAACACTGTTACATGTCCTACAGGATAGACACAAACTGATGCAAACACTGTTATATGTCATACAGGATAGACGAAAACTGATTGAAACACTGTTACATGCCAAAGAGGATAGACAAAAAATGACTCAAACACTGTTACATGTCATACAGGATAGAAAAAACTGATTGAAGCACTGCTACATGTCATACAGGATAGAAAAAAACTGATTGAAACACTGTTACCTGTCATACAGGATTGACAAAAACTGATTCAAACACTGTTTACATGCCAAACAGGATAAACAAAAACTGACTCAAACACTGTTACCTGTCATACAGGATAGACAAAACTGATTCAAACACTGCTACATGTCATACAGGATAGACAAAAACTGATACACACACTGTTACATGTCATAGAGGATAGACAAAAACTGACTCAAACACTGTTACATGTCATACAGGATAGACAAAAACTGATTCAAACACTGTTACATGTCTTAGCGGATAGACAAAAACTGATACAAATACTGTTACATGTCATACAGGATAGAAATAAACTGATTCAAACACTGTTACATGCCAAACAGTATAGACAAAAACTGATTCAAACACTGTTACATGTCATACAGGATAGACAAAAACTGATTCAAACACTGTTACATGCCAAACAGGATAGAACAAACTGATTGAAGCACTGCTACATATCATACAGGATAGAAAAAAACTGATTGAAACACTGTTACATGTCAAGCAGGATAGAGAAAACTGATTCAAACACTGTTACATGTCATACAGGATAGACAAAAACTGATTCAAACACTGTTACATGTCATACAGGATAGACAAAAACTGATACAAACACTGTTACATGTCATACAGGATAGACAAAAACTGATACAAACACTGTTACATGTCATACAGGATAGACAAAAACTGATTAAAAAAACACTGTTACATGTCATACAAGATAGACAAAAACTGATACAAACACTGTTACATGTCATACTGGATAGACAAAAACTGATACAAACAGTGTTACATGTCATACAGGATAGACAAAAACTGATACAAACACTGTTACATGTCATACAGGATAAACAAAAACTGATTCAAACACTGTTACATGTCCTACAGGATAGACACAAACTGATGCAAACACTGTTATATGTCATACAGGATAGACAAAAACTGATTGAAACACTGTTACATGCCAAAGAGGATAGACAAAAACTGACTCAAACACTGTTACATGTCATACAGGATAGAAAAAACTGATTGAAGCACTGCTACATGTCATACAGGATAGAAAAAAACTGATTGAAACACTGTTACCTCTCATACAGGATTGACAAAAACTGATTCAAACACTGTTTACATGCCAAACAGGATAAACAAAAACTGACTCAAACACTGTTACCTGTCATACAGGATAGACAAAACTGATTCAAACACTGCTACATGTCATACAGGATAGACAAAAACTGATACACACACTGTTACATGTCATAGAGGATAGACAAAAACTGACTCAAACACTGTTACATGTCATACAGGATAGACAAAAACTGATTCAAACACTGTTACATGTCATACAGGATAGACAAAAACTGATACAAACACTGTTACATGTCATAGCGGATAGACAAAAACTGATACAAATACTGTTACATGTCATACAGGATAGAAATAAACTGATTCAAACACTGTTACATGCCAAACAGTATAGACAAAAACTGATTCAAACACTGTTACATGTCATACAGGATAGACAAAAACTGATTCAAACACTGTTACATGCCAAACAGGATAGAACAAACTGATTGAAGCACTGCTACATAGCATACAGGATAGAAAAAAACTGATTGAAACACTGTTACATGTCAAACAGGATAGACAAAAACTGATACAAACACTGTTACATGCCAAACAGGATAAACAACAACTGACTAAACACTGTTACATGTCATACAGGATAGGCAAAAACTGATTCAAACACTGTTACATGTCATACAGAATCGACAAAAACTGATACAAACACTGTTACATGTCATACAGGATAGACAAAAACTGATTCAAACACTGTTACATGCCATACAGGATAGACAAAAACTGATACAAACACTGTTACATGTCATACAGGATAGACAAAAACTGATACAAACACTGTTACATGTCATACAGGATAGACAACAACTGATTCAAACACTGTTACATGTCATACAGGATAGACAAAAACTGATACAAACACTGTTACATGTCATACAGGATAGACAAAAACTGACTCAAGCACTGTTACATGTCATACAGGATAGATAAAAACTGATTCAAACACTGTTGCATGTCATACAGGATAGACAAAAACTTATACAAACACTGTTACATGTCATACAGGATAGACAAAAACTGATACAAACACTTTTACATGTCATACAGGATAGACAAAAACTGATACAAACACTGTTACATGTCATACAGGATAGAAAAAAACTGATTCAAACACTGTTACATGCCAAACAGGATAGAAAACAACTGATACAAACACTGTTACATGTCATACAGGATAGACAAAAACTGATACAAACACTGTTACATGTCATACTGGATAGACAAAAACTGATTCAAAAAACACTGTTACATGTCATACAGGATAGACAAAAACTGATACAAACACTGTTACATGTCATACAGGATAAACAAAAACTGAATCAAACACTGTTACATGTCATACAGGATAGACAACAACTGATTCAAACACTGTTACATGCCAAACTGGATAAACAAAAACAGATTCAAGCACTGTTACATGCCAAACAGGATAGACAAAAACTGATATATACACTGTTACATGTCATACTGGATAGACAAAAACTGATTCAAAAAACACTGTTACATGTCATACAGGATAGACAAAAACTGATACAAGCACTGTTACATGTCATACAGGATAGACACAGACTGATGCAAACACTGTTATATGTCATACAGGATAGACAAAAACTGATTGAAACACTGTTACATGCCAAAGAGGATAGACCCAAACTGACTCAAACACTGTTACATGTCAGACAGTATAGAAAAAAACTGCTTCAAACACTATTACATGTCATACAGGATAGACAAAAACTGATTCAAACACTGTTACATGTCATACAGGATAGACACAAACTGATTCAAACACTGTTACATGTCATACAGGATAGACAAAAGCTGATTCAAACACTGTTACATGTCATACAGTATAGAATAAAACTGATTCAGACACTATTACATGTCATACAGGATTGACAAAAACTGATTCAAACACTGCTACATGTCATGCAGGATAGGCAAAAACTGATTCAAACACTGTTACATGTCATATAGGATAAACAAAAACTGATACAAACACTGTTACATGTCATACAGGATAGACAAAAACTGACTCAAACACTGTTACATGTCATACAGGATAGACAAACACTGATTCAAACACTGTTACATGTCATACAGGATAGAAAACAATTGACTCAAACACTGTTACATGTCATACAGGATAGAAAAAACTGATTGAAACACTGCTACATGTCATATAGGATAGAAAAAAACTGATTGAAACACTGTTACCTGTCATACAGGATTGACAAAAACTGATTCAAACACTGTTACATGCCAAACAGGATAACCAAAAACTGACTCAAACACTGTTACCTGTCATACAGGATAGACAAAACTGATTCAAACACTGTTACATGTCATACAGGATAGACAAAAACTGACTCAAACACTGTTACATGTCATACAGGATAGACAAAAACTGATTCAAACACTGTTACATGTCATACAGGATAGACAAAAACTGATACAAACACTGTTACATGTCATAGAGGATAGACAAAAACTGATACAAACACTGTTACATGTCATACAGGATAGACAACAACTGATTCAAACACTGTTACATGCCAAACTGGATAAACAAAAACAGATTCAAGCACTGTTACATGCCAAACAGGATAGACAAAAACTGATACAAACACTGTTACATGTCATACTGGATAGACAAAAACTGATTCAAAAAACACTGTTACATGTCATACAGGATAGACAAAAACTGATACAAGCACTGTTACATGTCATACAGGATAGACAAAAACTGATACAAACATTGTTACATGTCATACAGGATAGAAAAAACTGATTGAAGCACTGCTACATGTCATACAGTATAGAAAAAAACTGATTGAAACACTGTTACATGTCATACTGGATAGAAAAAAAAATGATTCAAACACTGTTACATGTCATACAGGATAGACACAGACTGATGCAAACACTGTTATATGTCATACAGGATAGACAAAAACTGATTGAAACACTGTTACATGCCAAAGAGGATAGACCCAAACTGACTCAAACACTGTTACATGTCAGACAGTATAGAAAAAAACTGCTTCAAACACTATTACATGTCATACAGGATAGACAAAAACTGATTCAAACACTGTTACATGTCATACAGGATAGACACAAACTGATTCAAACACTGTTACATGTCATACAGTATAGAATAAAACTGATTCAGACACTATTACATGTCATACAGGATTGACAAAAACTGATTCAAACACTGTTACATGTCATGCAGGATAGAAAAAAACTGATTCAAACACTGTTACATGTCATATAGGATAAACAAAAACTGATACAAACACTGTTACATGTCATACAGGATAGACAAAAACTGATTGAAACACTGCTACATGTCATACAGGATAGAAAAAAACTGATTGAAACACTGTTACATGTCATACAGGATTGACAAAAACTGATTCAAACACTGTTACATGCCAAACAGGATAACCAAAAACTGACTCAAACACTGTTACCTGTCATACAGGATAGACAAAACTGATTCAAACACTGTTACATGTCATACAGGATAGACAAAAACTGACTCAAACACTGTTACATGTCATACAGGATAGACAAAAACTGATTCAAACACTGTTACATGTCATACAGGATAGACAAAAACTGATACAAACACTGTTACATGTCATACAGGATAGAAATAAACTGATTCAAACACTGTTACATGCCAAACAGGATAGAAAAAAACTGACTCAAACACTGTTACATGTCATACAGGATAGAAAAAACTGATTGAAGCACTGCTACATGTCATACAGGATAGAAAAAAACTGATTGAAACACTGTTACCTGTCATACAGGATTGACAAAAACTGATTCAAACTCTGTTTACATGACAAACTGGATAAACAAAACTGACTCAAACGCTGTTACCTGTCATACAGGATAGACAAAACTGATTCAAACACTGTTGCATGTCATACAGGATAGACAAAAACTGATACACACACTGTTACATGTCATAGAGGATAGACAAAAACTGACTCCAACACTGTTACATGTCATACAGGATAGACAAAAACTGATTCAAACACTGTTACATGTCATACAGGATAGACAAAAACTGATACAAACACTGTTACATGTCATAGCGGATAGACAAAAACTGATACAAATACTGTTACATGTCATACAGGATAGAAATAAACTGATTCAAACACTGTTACATGCCAAACAGTATAGACAAAACTGATTCAAACACTGTTACATGTCATACAGGATAGACAAAAACTGATTCAAACACTGTTACATGCCAAACAGGATAGAAAAAAACTGACTCAAACACTGTTACATGTCATACAGGATAGAAAAAACTGATTGAAGCACTGCTACATGTCATACAGGATAGAAAAAAACTGATTGAAACACTGTTACATGTCATACAGGATAGAGAAAACTGATTCAAACACTGTTACATGTCATACAGGATAGACAAAAACTGATTCAAACACTGTTACATGTCATACAGGATAGAAAAAAACTGATTCAAACACTGTTACATGTCATACAGAATAGACAAAAACTGATACAAACACTGTTACATGTCATACAGGATAGACAAAAACTGATTCAAACACTGTTACATGTCATACAGGATAGACAAAAACGGATACAAACACTTTTACATGTCATACAGGATAGACAAAAACTGATACAAACACTGTTACATGTCATACAGGATAGACAAAAACTGATTCAAACACTGTTACATGTCATACAGGATAGACAAAAACTGATACAAACACTGTTACATGTCATACAGGATAGACAAAAACTGACTCAAGCACTGTTGCATGTCATACAGGATAGACACAAACTTATACAAACACTGTTACATGTCATACAGGATAGACAAAAACTGATACAAACACTGTTACATGTCATACAGGATAGACAAAAACTGATACAAACACTGTTACATGTCATACAGGATAGAAAAAAACTGATTCAAACACTGTTACATGCCAAACAGGATAGACAAAAACTGATACAAACACTGTTACATGTCATACAGGATAGACAAAAACTGATACAAACACTGTTACATGTCATACTGGATAGCCAAAATCTGATTAAAAAAACACTGTTACATGTCATACAGGATTGACAAAAATTGATACAAACACTGTTACATGTCATACAGGATAAACAAAAACTGATTCAAACACTGTTACATGTCATACAGGATAGACAACAACTGATTCAAACACTGTTACATGCCAAACAGGATAGACACAAACTGATTCAAACACTGTTACATGCCATACTGGATAGACAAAAACTGATTAAAAAAACACTGTTACATGTCATACAGGATAGACAAAAACTGATACAAACACTGTTACATGTCATACAGGATAGACAAAAACTGATACAAACATTGTTACATGTCATACAGGATAGAAAAAACTGATTGAAGCACTGCTACATGTCATACAGTATAGAAAAAAACTGATTGAAACACTGTTACATGTCATACTGGATAGACAAAAAATGATTCAAACACTGTTACATGTCATACAGGATAGACACAGACTGATGCAAACACTGTTATATGTCATACAGGATAGACAAAAACTGATTGAAACACTGTTCCATGCCAAAGAGGATAGACAAAAACGGATACAAACACTTTTACATGTCATACAGGATAGACAAAAACTGATACAAACACTGTTACATGTCATACAGGATAGACAAAAACTGATTCAAACACTGTTACATGTCATACAGGATAGACAAAAACTGATACAAACACTGTTACATGTCATACAGGATAGACAAAAACTGACTCAAGCACTGTTGCATGTCATACAGGATAGACAAAAACTTATACAAACACTGTTACATGTCATACAGGATAGACAAAAACTGATACAAACACTGTTACATGTCATACAGGATAGACAAAAACTGATACAAACACTGTTACATGTCATACTGGATAGAAAAAAACTGATTCAAACACTGTTACATGCCAAACAGGATAGACAAAAACTGATACAAACACTGTTACATGTCATACAGGATAGACAAAAACTGATACAAACACTGTTACATGTCATACTGGATAGCCAAAATCTGATTAAAAAAACACTGTTACATGTCATACAGGATTGACAAAAATTGATACAAACACTGTTACATGTCATACAGGATAAACAAAAACTGATTCAAACACTGTTACATGTCATACAGGATAGACAACAACTGATTCAAACACTGTTACATGCCAAACAGGATAGACACAAACTGATTCAAACACTGTTACATGCCATACTGGATAGACAAAAACTGATTAAAAAAACACTGTTACATGTCATACAGGATAGACAAAAACTGATACAAACACTGTTACATGTCATACAGGATAGACAAAAACTGAAACAAACATTGTTACATGTCATACAGGATAGAAAAAACTGATTGAAGCACTGCTACATGTCATACAGTATAGACAAAAACTGATTGAAACACTGTTACATGTCATACTGGATAGACAAAAAATGATTCAAACACTGTTACATGTCATACAGGATAGACACAGACTGATGCAAACACTGTTATATGTCATACAGGATAGACAAAAACTGATTGAAACACTGTTCCATGCCAAAGAGGATAGACAAAAACTGACTCAAACACTGTTACATGTCATACAGGATAGAAAAAACTGATTCAAACACTGTTACATGTCATACAGGATAGAACAAAACTGATTGAAACACTGTTACCTGTCATACAGGATTGACAAAAACTGATTCAAACACTGTTACATGCCAAACAGGATAACCAAAAACTGACTCAAACACTGTTACCTGTCATACAGGATAGACAAAACTGATTCAAACACGGTTACATGTCATACAGGATAGACAAAAACTGATACACACACTGTTACATGTCATAGAGGATAGACAAAAACTGACTCAAACACTGTTACATGTCATACAGGATAGACAAAAACTGATTCAAGCACTGTTACATGTCATACAGGATAGACAAAAACTGATACAAACACTGTTACATGTCATAGAGGATAGACAAAAACTGATACAAATACTGTTACATGTCATACAGGATAGAAATAAACTGATTCAAACACTGTTACATGCCAAACAGGATAGACAAAAACTGATACAAATACTGTTACATGTCATACAGGATAGAAATAAACTGATACAAACACTGTTACATGTCATACAGGATAGACAAAAACTGATTCAAACACTGTTACATGTCATACAGGATAGACAAAAACTGATACAAACACTTTTACATGTCATACAGGATAGACAAAAACTGATACAAACACTGTTACATGTCATACAGGATAGACAAAAATTGATTCAAACACTGTTACATGTCATACAGGATAGACAAAAACTGATAGAAACACTGTTACATGTCATACAGGATAGACAAAAACTGATTCAAACACTGTTGCATGTCATACAGGATAGACAAAAACTGATACACACACTGTTACATGTCATACAGGATAGACAAAAACTGATACAAACACTGTTACATGTCATACAGGATAGACAAAACTGATACAAACACTGTTACATGTCATACAGGATTGAAAAAAACTGATTCAAACACTGTTACATGCCAAACAGGATAGACAAAAACTGATACAAACACTGTTACATGTCATACAGGATAGACAAAAACTGATACAAACACTGTTACATGTCATACTGGATAGACAAAAACTGATTAAAAAAACACTGTTACATGTCATACAGGATAGACAAAAACTGATACAAACACTGTTACATGTCATACAGGATAGACAAAAACTGATACAAACACTGTTACATGCCAAACAAGATAGACACAAACTGATTCAAACACTGTTACATGTCATACTGGATAGACAAAAACTGATTAAAAAAACACTGTTACATGTCATACAGGATAGACAAAAACTGATACAAACACGGTTACATGTCATACAGGATAGACAAAAACTGATACAAACACTGTTACATGTCATACTGGATAGACAAAAACTGATTCAAAAAACACTGTTACATATCATACAGGATAGACAAAAACTGATACAAGCACTGTTACATGTCATACAGGATAGACAAAAACTGATACAAACTCTGTTACATGTCATACAGGATAGACACAAACTGATTCAAACACTGTTACATGTCATACAGGATAGACAAAAACTGATTCAAGCACTGTTACATGTAAAACAGGATAGACACAAACTGATTCAAGCACTGTTACATGTCATACAGGATAAACTAAAACTGATTCAAACACTGTTACATGTCATATAGGATAGACAAAATCTGATTCAAACACTGTTACATGTCATACAGGATAGACAAAAACTGATTCAAACACTGTTTCATGTCATACAGGATAGACAAAAACTGATTCAAACACTGTTACATGTCATACAGGATAGACAAAAACTGATTCAAACACTGTTTCATGTCATACAGGATAGACAAAAACTGATTCAAACACTGTTACATGTCATACAGGATAGACAAAAACTGATTCAAACACTGTTACATGTCATACAGGATAGAAAAAAACTGATTCAAACACTGTTACATGCCAAATTCTGTGTTGTATGCATAGGTTCTTAATACTATATAATGTTCTTTGGAAGACATTTACCTCAACTTTAATACATATCTACTTGTATGCTGTTTTATGTTGAGGAACAATATTGCAATTTTATCTATATCGTCCAAAGCATTTCTCCTCACATTCTTTAAAGTTGAAGTCATCAGTTCGAAAGCTTTGCAATCGCCATCATGATTTATTTGATGTTACAAAACATCTGTGTCATAATTGACTACGGATATGTTCCTTTTGTCGTAATCACAATCCTGTCCTTTCCTCAGTCATGATTTATCATTAGTTGTCCGAAGCACATGAGATCAACAATAGTAACAACGGCTGCCACTAGTGGAGTAGGAACTGTCTACCTGTTCGGAGCACGTGAGATCAACAATAGTAACAACAGCTGCCACTAGTGGAGTAGGAACGGCCTACCTGTTCGGAGCACATGACATCAACAATAGTAACAACGGCTGCCACTAGTGGAGTAGGAACGGCCTACCTGTTCGGAGCACATGACATCAACAATAGTAACAACGGCTGCCACTAGTGGAGTAGGAACTGTCTACCTGTCCGGAGTACATGACATCAACAATAGTAACAACGGCTGCCGCTAGTGGAGTAGGAACTGTCTACCTGTCCGAAGCACACGAGATCAACAATAGTAACAACGGCTGCCACTAGTGGAGTAGGAACTGTCTACCTGTTCGGAGCACATGAGATCAACAATAGTAACAACGGCTGCCACTAGTGGAGTAGGAACTGTCTACCTGTCCGAAGCACACGAGATCAACAATAGTAACAACGGCTGCCACTAGTGGAGAAGGAACTGTCTACCTGTCCGGATCACATGAGATCAACAATAGTAACAACGGCTGCCACTAGTGGAGTAGGAACTGTCTACCTGTCCGAAGCACATGAGATCAACAATAGTAACAACGGCTGCCACTAGTGGAGTAGGAACTGTCTACCTGTCCGGAGCACACGAGATAAACAATAGTAACAACGGCTGCCACTAGTGGAGTAGGAACTGTCTACCTCTCCGGAGCACATGAGATCAACAATAGTAACAACGGCTGCCACTAGTTGAGTAGGAACTGTCTACCTGTCCGGAGCATACGAGATCAACAATAGTAACAACGGCTGCCACTAGTGGAGTAGGAACTTCCTACCTGTCAGGAGCACATGATATCAACAATAGTAACAACAGCTGCCACTAGTGGAGTAGGAACTGCCTACCTGTCCGGAGCACACGAGATCAACAATAGTAACAACGGCTGCCACTAGTGGAGTAGGAACTGTCTACCTGTCCGGAGCACACGAGATCAACAATAGTAACAACGGCTGCCACTAGTGGAGTAGGAACTGTCTACCTGTCCGGAGCACACGAGATCAACAATAGTAACAACGTCTGCCACTAGTGGAGTAGGAACTGTCTACCTGTCCGGAGCACACGAGATCAACAATAGTAACAACGTCTGCCACTAGTGGAGTAGGAACTGTCTACCTGTCCCGAGCACACGAGATCAACACTAGTAACAACGTCTGCCACTAGTGGAGTAGGAACTGTCTACCTGTCCGGAGCACACGAGATCAACAATAGTAACAACGTCTGCCACTAGTGGAGTAGGAACTGTCTACCTGTCCGGAGCACATGCGATCAACAATAGTAACAACAGCTGCCACTAGTGGAGTAGGAACTGCCTACCTGTCCGGAGCACAAGAGATCAACAATAGTAACAACGGCTGCCACTAGTGGAGTAGGAACTGCCTACCTGTCCGGAGCACACGAGATCAACAATAGCAACAACGGCTGCCACTAGTGGAGTAGGAACTGTCTACCTGTCCGGAGCACACGAGATCAACAATAGTAACAACGCTGCCACTAGTGGAGTAGGAACTTCCTACCTGTCCGGAGCACATGATATCAACAATAGTAACAACAGCTGCCACTAGTGGAGTAGGAACTGCCTACCTGTCCGGAGCACACGACATCAACAATAGTAACAACGGCTGCCACTAGTGGAGTAGGAACTGTCTACCTGTCCGGAGCACACGAGATCAACAATAGTAACAACGGCTGCCACTAGTGGAGTAGGAACTGTCTACCTGTCCGGAGCACACGAGATCAACAATAGTAACAACGGCTGCCACTAGTGGAGTAGGAACTGTCTACCTGTCCGGAGCACATGACATCAACAATAGTAACAACGGCTGCCACTAGTGGAGTAGGAACGGTCTACCTGTCCGGAGCACATGACATCAACAATAGTAACAACGGCTGCCACTAGTGGAGTAGGAACTGTCTACCTGTCCGGAGCACATGACATCAACAATAGTAACAACGGCTGCCACTAGTGGAGTAGGAACTGTCTACCTGTCCGGAGCACATGACATCAACAATAGTAACAACGGCTGCCACTAGTGGAGTAAGAACTGTCTACCTGTCCGTAGCACATGACATCAACAATAGTAACAACGGCTGCCACTAGTGGAGTAGGAACTGTCTACCTGTCCGGAGCACATGACATCAACAATAGTAACAACGGCTGCCACTAGTGGAGTAGGAATTGTCTACCTGTCCGGAACACATGACATCAACAATAGTAACAACGGCTGCCACTAGTGGAGTAGGAACTATCTACCTGTCCGGAGCACATGACATCAACAATAGTAACAACGGCTGCCACTAGTGGAGTAGGTACTGTCTACCTGTCCGGAGCACATGACATCAACAATAGTAACAACGGCTGCCACTAGTGGAGTAGGAACTGTCTACCTGTCCGGAGCACATGACATCAACAATAGTAACAACGGCTGCCACTAGTGGTGTAGGAACTGCCTACCTGTTCGGAGCACACGAGATCAACAATAGTAACAACGGGTGCCACTAGTGGAGTAGGAACTGCTGTGTGTTGAATATCTACTTTTTTATATATAGCGTCTTTACATACATCTACAACTGTATATGCAGTCAGTGCCTATCACCCCTGATGTTGTGAGCTCGAATCTCGATCAGGGCGAGGTGTACAACAGTATGTGATAAAGTTTTTCAGTGACTTGCGACAGGTCGGTGGTTTTCTCCGGGTTCTCCGGTTTCCTCCACCAATAAATCTGACCGCCACGATATAACTGAACTATTGTTGAAAATGGCGTTAAAACACTATCAAACAAACAAACAAACAAGCAAACATACAATGTTGATTACACTAGCCAGTCTCTGTACTTACAATTACTGCTTCGCTAACATCTAGCATGACAACAATTGGCATAAACACAGACGCTCCTACGATACTGCACACCATGAATGTAATTTTCTGTAATAAGGTACATACCAGTATATTATATATATTAACTGTCACTTCATCACCGGTAACACACAGCTTATTTTGGAAATAATATCCAAAATCGAAAACCAGCAAAGTCCAAATTGTATTTATTATGGAACGGTACTAAGATAAATGTTTGAAGATAATAAAGAGGAGGCGGAAACCGAAGTAAGGACAGATAGTATTTATTAACAATTTGCATGAGATTTTCTAAATGTATTGAAAAATTACCTAGAAGAAACAACATCTGACCATGTTTCAATTACTCTGCACTCATCTCCCGCGGACAAACTGACAAACTGACAGATAAATCAGCTCCATTTACTGTATTCACTCATTACCTGTGGTTGAACTGACAGAGAAATCCTTATATCGTTGAAAAAGGATATTATTAGGGACCAATCAAAATTATCGTTTGATATTGTTAATCTCCTCCTTTGAGGTAAAAATGCTATGTAGAAAAATGTCGTCTCCCATAATTTGGAAGGAATTCCTTTCTTACTTAAATACATTTAAAAGCTGAGATTTGATTGGCTATAGAGACAGTCGTCGGGACTTATCAAAGTGTTCAAAAACGACCTACTTCACTACGATGATTTATCTGTCAGTTTCTCCACGGGAGATGAGTGCAGAGTAATCGAAACATGGTCAGCTGTGGGTTACCGACGATGTTGTTCCTTCTAGGTAATTGTTCAATACATTTAGAAAATCTCATACAAATTGTTAATAAATACTATCTGTCCTTACTTCGGTTTCCGCCTCCTCTTTATTATCTTCAAACATTTATCTTAGTACCGTTCCATAATAAATACAATTTGGACTTTGCTGGTTTTAGATTTTGTGATATTATTTCCTAAATGTCTTTTTTTTATGTTTTTGTTATTATTATTCAAAATATTGAAAGTGATAATAAATTATGTCTTGTCCGAGTGTAGTGACATATCATATTGTATTATGAATAGAAAGTATATACAGCGAATGTAAATAATTCCACTAATATCAACAAAACAATCAATCACCTCAAATCATTTAAGATAAAAAAAAAAAGAAAAAAAAAGAAGACAACTGAAAAAAGATCAAATATAGTGTACATTCATGGTAGGTAAACCATTACGGATTGATCGCAATTTTTGCTCGGTTCATGAAGAAATAACCTCAATCAGGTTGTGCACACTGTGTAATCCTTATAAATTAATTCAAACTTTTTTTGTTGTGATATTGAAAAATATATCAATTTTTTTCAAAATAAGGCAAATAATCGGAAATGAATTTAAATAACCCCAAAGGTGCCTGATTTAAAGAAAATCACCTGATGACAACAGCACGCGACGCCTTGAGAACGACGTCTATTTTTTAGATTCAGTACATTGACAAATAACCTCAACTTTTTAAACCAATCAAAACACGTATAAAATGACACGTGACTCTATAAAATTAATTTATTCATAATTGACGCTGCACTGTCTCGTTGTTATCCTGTTTATGTCGTTTAGCTTTCTTGTTTCCAACGATTTTCACATTATTTAGCTTTCCAATCTTTCGATTGTGAGCGTACCTGATGAAGGGTGTTCCAAAAAAAATGCAACGTGTGCATTAAATTAGATATCTGCGTTTTTGTAACTGTTAAGACAATCTAAATTAAGACAAAATGTTATGAGAAAATGAGAAACAGCTTTAAAACCCATGTTTGAAACATGAGATAGAGAAAGCAATAATGAATTCCAATTGCACGAACTTGTAGACAGATTGATGCGCATCAACATGTTGATCTATATTATTCGAACTTGTCGTGCTATTAGGGTTCCTCTACAATTATAACATGTCTAGTTTCGCTATAATAAGTGATTAACGATGTTTTTTTTTAAAACGAGAGGACTTTTCTAAGTCATCTCTCATCGCTATTTTGTATTCATAATTAAATATTTTTTGTTGAGATACTGACATTTTTTAAACACAATTAATATTTTATATCGTTACTCACTTAATTATCAAGAATTTGGTAATGTGACGTCATTATAACGTCATATTAGAAAACAAGATAATAATACGTGCGTCCTTGACAACGCTTAGCGATTAGTGATAATTGGAATCATCTCATGCGCTTACGTGATATGCAATATATCGGTTTTAAACATCAAAGGGAAAATAAACAAAATAGCGATAATTATGATATAAACAAAATTAATGCTCAGAACTATTTGCTTGCTATTGGTATTTGAAATTTATATTTTTTGCGGTGATTTTTTTTTGGGGGTCATGAGATATTGGTTATAGTGTTTAACGCCACTTTCAACAATATTTCAGCTATATCGTGGCGGTCAGTTTTATTGGTGGGAAACCGAAGAAAACCACCGACTTGCGAACTATACGCCGGTGTCCTTTCGAATATCAACGAAGAATCCTGCCTTAACTTCAGATACTAGTATGCTATACGAATGATGAACTTTGGATGCTTACCAAACACCGCCAGCTGCTCCGCCTCCTTTGGTTCATGAAGAAGGGATATATTCCAGTTAACAGATTCTGAAAGAAAACATTTAGATTATCAATGCCAGTTAAACATTATATATTTTAGGTTTCTAACCAGTTTAGCTCTGCCACTTTTTATTGAAGTAATTGTATCAAGGAAAGTGAGCTGTGACGTATTTGAGTGACAGGTGTGTCCATTTTGCATCTTTCTACCATTTCTCGAGTGAATCTTGACACTGTTCCGACAGTGTGGTACTTTTTATTATTTGTCATTTTATTAGTAGTTGGAAATGAAGATCCTTAATTTATGAGTCTCTATGACCTGACGTAACCTCTGATGTTGACCTCGGTCAGGTTATGTCACCTTGGGTCCACATTTCCTGTTATTGACCTCTCAAAGAGTTATTAATTGCTTTGTTTTAAATCTTTCCTCTTAATGTTGACAGTTTTATTGGAGAACCATCCAAGAATAGAAGAATACACCAAATCGAGGGGAAAGAGAGCGGCCGAATTAAACACATGATCTTAATGTGTAACGGCAGTTAGATCCTCAATACTCCGTCTAATTCACAAATTGATATTCTGTGTGAATGCTCAAGCAAAATCAGTACTTAAGTCCTAGAAAGCAAGTTGTGGTTTTCTGGTACTGTCTAAAGACAAAAGAAATGATAAAATTATTAGATGCCACTCTTATCGAATTTGTTAACCCTTTATTGCAAAGCGGATCTCATCATCATCTTATTGAAAATTAACTTGTTCTCGCTATGATATAGCTGAAAAATTGATGAAGTTGGCGTTAATCAACAATCACCAAATCACCCAATCAAACCTCTTGTAAAACAATTCATGTGTTAACTTGATGTGAATTCATGGCGAGTGTATTCATGGCGAGTGTATTCATGGCGAGTGTATTCATGGCAAGTGTATTCATGGCGAGTGTATTCATGGCGAGTGTATTCATGGCGAGCGTATTCATGGCGAGTGTATGTGGTGGTAGCTGTATACATGACACCTGATTGAAAACACATGATAATATATATCTTATGTAAACTTACCCAGCCAGAAAAGATCAGACAAGTCATGTTATAGCCAAACAACACACCAGCGAGTCCTTTAAATTGTCTACAATTCCTGTAATTTCTGTAATGTTGATAATAATCATAGTAACTACAATAAGGCTTGTTCATGTCAATGCCATAGATGACAACGCCCACTAGACTCAGGATGCCACACAATATTCCTATGCCTATCTGTATACCACCAAAAATCCTGAGAGTTCTTATCCCGTAAGCCTGGACATCGAGAGCGTCTGTACTCTGTGTACCAGGATGTTGCATCATTTGGCTATGTTGCATGTTGGATGTCTACAAAAATAAAAATAAAAATTGATTGATATTTTTTCGTCAGGACACGTTTGTAAAATATCACATTTCCAAACTCTTCATTATCATTTTTTTTAACTGCAATTGCAGGTTGTTTTTTTTTAAATATAATGAATACTAAAATATAAAATTTACAGTTAAAAAAAATTATAATGAATACTAAAATATAAAAATTCCAAACTCTTTACCCAATGCATTAATAAAATGTTTTGAAATTAAGATAAACAACGATGTTTATTTATAATTCCTTCCTCATATGATATACCGGTAATTACAACCGGGTATAACTCTCGAATCATCAAAGGAATAATTAAACCAATTTAAATTCATACTTGACATATAGTGTTTTATAAACAATAGTAAGAGCACGGAAACCAAAACGAGACGCCCGGAAAGACAGAAAATGGGAGACAGTGGTAAAATAAAAAAACATTATCATTTTCAATATTTAAAATATGAAACAATGATGAAGTGTTCATTTGGACCCTCACTTGATCTCGATAGGCTCAATATACTCTCAAGTGGACATTTAACATTTAGTAATTGCATACTTATATTATACTTTGGGAAGTGTTTTTCATCGAATACACATTCGTTCTCAGAAAAATCAATTGAATATTTAATCATGCTTTACAGGGGGAACATGCGTGTTTTTTACATTTCCCACTATTCCGTCACGGAAATTAATCCTTTCCACGTTTACTCCGTCGCGGAAAACACGACAGAAATCAATCATACAGGTAAACTGGTATTTTTCATCCGCGGTGGTATCATCGTGGAAAGATATATCTTTTATATATGTGTGTTTTTCCACGATATAGCCTGGAAATCATTGTGCAAAAGATTAGTGTATGTGTGTTGATATATCGTGGAAATCGTCGTGGAAAAGATTAATATATGTGTGGTGAACACGATATAGCGTGGAAATCGTCGTGGAAAAATTAGTGTATGTGTGGTGAACACGATATAGCGTGGAAATCGTCGTGGAAAAGATTAATATATGTGTGGTGAACACGATATAGCGTGGAAATCGTCGTGGAAAAGATTAATATATGTGTGGTGAACACGATATAGCGTGGAAATCATCGTGGAAAAGATTAATATATGTGTGGTGCACACGATATAGCGTGGAAATCATCGTGGAAAAGATTAATATATGTGTGGTGAACACGATATAGCGTGGAAATCATAGTGGAAAAGATTAATATATGTGTGGTGAACACTATATAGCGTGGAAATCATAGTGGAAAAGATTAATATATGTGTGGTGAACACGATATAGCGTGGAAATCATAGTGGAAAAGATTAATATATGTGTGGTAAACACGATATAGCGTGGAAATCGTCGTGGAAAAGATTAATATATGTGTGGTGAACACGATATAGCGTGGAAATCATAGTGGAAAAGATTAATATATGTGTGGTGAACACGATATAGCTTGGAAATCATCGTGGAAAAGATTAATATATGTGTGGTGAACACGATATAGCGTGGAAATCATAGTGGAAAGGTTTAATATATATGTGGTGAACACGATAAAGCGTGGAAATCGTCGTGGAAAAGATTAATATATTTGTGGTGAACACGATATAACGTGGAAATCATCGTGGAAAAGATTAATATATGTGTGGTGAACACGATATAGCGTGGAAATCGTCGTGGAAAAAATTAATATATGTGTGGTGCACACGATATAGCGTGGAAATCATAGTGGAAAAGATTAATATATGTGTGGTGAACACGATATAGCGTGGAAATCATCGTGGAAAAGATTAATATATGTGTGGTGCATACGATATAGCGTGGAAATCATCGTGGAAAAGATTAATATATGTGTGGTGAACACGATATAGCGTGGAAATCGTCGTGGAAAAGATTAATATATGTGTGGTGAACACGATATAGCGTGGAAATCATAGTGGAAAGGTTTAATATATGTGTGGTGAACACGATATAGCGTGGAAATCGTCGTGGAAAAGATTAATATATGTGTGGTGAACCCGATATAACGTGGAAATCATCGTGGACAAGATTAATATATGTGTGGTGAACACGATATAGCGTGGAAATCGTCGTGGAAAAAATTAATATATGTGTGGTGCACACGATATAGCGTGGAAATCATAGTGGAAAAGATTAATATATGTGTGGTGAACACGATATAGCGTGGAAATCATCGTGGAAAAGATTAATATATGTGTGGTGAACACGATATAGCGTGGAAATCGTCGTGGAAAAGATTAATATATGTGTGTTGAATACGATAAAGCGTGAAATCATAGTGGAAAAGATTAATATATGTGTGGTAAACACGATATAGCGTGGAAATCATCGTGGAAAAGATTAATATGTGTGTGGTGAACACGATATAGCGTGGAAATCATAGTGGAAAAGATTAATATATGTGTGGTGAACACGATATAGCGTGGAAATCGTCGTGGAAAAGATTAATATATGTGTAGTGAACACGATATAGCGTGGAAATCGTCGTGGAAAAGATTAAAATATGTGTGGTGAACCCGATATAGCGTGGAAAACATCGTGGAAAAGATTAATATATGTGTGGTGAATACGATATAGCGTGGAAATCGTCGTGGAAAAAATAAATATATGTGTGGTTCAGACGATATAGCGTGGAAATCATAGTGGAAAAGATTAATATATGTGTGGTGAACACGATATAGCGTGGAAATCATCGTGGAAAAGATTAATATATGTGTGGTGCACAAGATATAGCGTGGAAATCATCGTGGAAAAGATTAATATATGTGTGGTGAACACGATATAGCGTGGAAATCATCGTGGAAAAGATTAATATATGTGTGGTGAATACGATATAGCGTGGAGATCGTCGTGCAAAAGATTAATATATGTGTGGTGAACACGATATAGCATGGAAATCATCGTGGAAAAGATTAATATGTGTGAGGTGAACACGATATAGCGTGGAAATCATCGTGGAAAAGATTAATATATGTGTGGTGAACACGATATAGCGTGGAAATCATCGTGGAAAAGATTAATATATGTGTGGTGAACACGATATAGCATGGAAATCATCGTGGAAAAGATTAATATATGTGTGGTGAACACGATATAGCATGGAAATCATCGTGGCAAAGATTAATATATGTGTGGTGAATACGATATAGCGTGGAAATCATCGTGGAAAAGATTAATATATGTGTGGTGAACACGATATAGCGTGGAAATCATCGTGGAAAAGATTAATATATGTGTGGTGAACACGATATAGCGTGGAAATCATAGTGGAAAAGATTAATATATGTGTGGTAAACACGATATAGCGTGGAAATCATCGTGGAAAAGATTAATATGTGTGTGGTGAACACGATATAGCATGGAAATCATAGTGGAAAAGATTAATATATGTGTGGTAAACACGATATAGCGTGGAAATCATCGTGGAAAAGATTAATATATGTGTGGTGAATACGATAAAGCGTGGAAATCATAGTGGAAAAGATTAATATATGTGTGGTAAACACGATATAGCATGGAAATCATCGTGGAAAAGATTAATATGTGTGTGGTGAACACGATATAGCGTGGAAATCATAGTGGAAAAGATTAATATATGTGTGGTGAACACGATATAGCGTGGAAATCGACGTGGAAAAGATTAATATATGTGTGGTGAACACGATATAGCGTGGAAATCATAGTGGAAAGGTTTAATATATGTGTGGTGAACACGATATAGCGTGGAAATCGTCGTGGAAAAGATTAATATATGTGTGGTGAACCCGATATAACGTGTAAATCATCGTGGAAAAGATTAATATATGTGTGGTGAACACGATATAGCGTGTAAATCGTCGTGGAAAAAAATAATATATGTGTGGTGAATACGATAAAGCGTGGAAATCATAATGGAAAAGATTAATATATGTGTGGTAAACACGATATAGCGGGGAAATCATCGTGGAAAAGATTAATATGTGTGTGGTGAACACGATATAGCGTGGAAATCATAGTGGAAAAGATTAATATATGTGTGGTGAACACGATATAGCGTGGAAATCGTCGTGGAAAAGATTAATATATGTGTGATGAACACGATATAGCGTGGAAATCATAGTGGAAAGGTTTAATATATGTGTGGTGAACACGATATAGCGTGGAAATCGTCGTGGAAAAGATTAATATATGTGTGGTGAACCCGATATAACGTGGAAATCATCGTGGAAAAGATTAATATATGTGTGATGAACACGATATAGCGTGGAAATCGTCGTGAAAAAAATTAATATATGTGTGGAGCACACGATATAGCGTGGAAATCATAGTGGAAAAGATTAATATATGTGTGGTGAACACGATATAGCGTGGAAATCATCGTGGAAAAGATTAATATATGTGTGGTGCATACGATATAGCGTGGAAATCGTCGTGGAAAAGATTAATATATGTGTGGTGAACACGATATAGCGTGGAAATCATAGTGGAAAGGTTTAATATATGTGTGGTGAACACGATATAGCGTGGAAATCGTCGTGGAAAAGATTAATATATGTGTGGTGAACCCGATATAACGTGGAAATCATCGTGGACAAGATTAATATATGTGTGGTGAACACGATATAGCGTGGAAATCGTCGTGGAAAAAATTAATATATGTGTTGTGGACACAATATAGCGTGGAAATCATCGTGGAAAAGATTAATATATGTGTGGTGAACACGATATAGCGTGGAAATCATCGTGGAAAAGATTAATATATGTGTGGTGAACACGATATAGCGTGGAAATCGTCGTGGAAAAAATTATTATATGTGTGGTGCACACGATATAGCGTGGAAATCATAGTGGAAAAGATTAATATATGTGTGGTGAACACGATATAGCGTGGAAATCATCGTGGAAAAGATTAATATGTGTGTGGTGAACACGATATAGCGTGGAAATCATAGTGGAAAAGATTAATATATGTGTGGTGAACACGATATAGCGTGGAAATCGTCGTGGAAAAGATTAATATATGTGTGGTGAATACGATATAGCGTGGAAATCATAGTGGAAAGGTTTAATATATGTGTGGTGAACACGATATAGCGTGGAAATCGTCGTGGAAAAGATTAAAATATGTGTGGTGAACCCGATATAACGTGGAAAACATCGTGGAAAAGATTAATATATGTGTGGTGATTACGATATAGCGTGGAAATCGTCGTGGAAAAAATAAATATATGTGTGGTGCAGACGATATAGCGTGGAAATCATAGTGGAAAAGATTAATATATATGTGGTGAACACGATATAGCGTGGAAATCATCGTGGAAAAGATTAATATATGTGTGGTGCACAAGATATAGCGTGGAAATCATCGTGGAAAAGATTAATATATGTGTGGTGAACACGATATAGCGTGGAAATCATCGTGTAAAAGATTAATATATGTGTGGTGAATACGATATAGCGTGGAGATCGTCGTGCAAAAGATTAATATATGTGTGGTGAACACGATATAGCGTGGAAATCATTGTGGAAAAGATTAATATATGTGTGGTAAACACGATATAGCATGGAAATCATCGTGGAAAAGATTAATATATGTGTGGTGAACACGATATAGCGTGGAAATCATCGTGGAAAAGATTAATATATGTGTGGTGCACAAGATATAGCGTGGAAATCATCGTGGAAAAGATTAATATATGTGTGGTGAACACGATATAGCGTGGAAATCATCGTGGAAAAGATTAATATATGTGTGGTGAATACGATATAGCGGGGAGATCGTCGTGCAAAAGATTAATATATGTGTGGTGAACACGATATAGCATGGAAATCATCGTGGAAAAGATTAATATATGTGTGGTGAATACGATATAGCGTGGAAATCATCGTGGAAAAGATTAATATATTTTTGGTAAACACGATATAGCGTGGACATCATCGTGGAAAAGATTAATATATGTGTGGTGAACACGATATAGCATGGAAATCATCGTGGAAAAGATTAATATATGTGTGGTGAACACGATATAGCGTGGAAATCATCGTGGAAAAGATTAATATATGTGTGGTGAATACGGTATAGCGTGGAAATCATCGTGGAAAAGATTAATATATGTGTGGTGAACACGATATAGCGTGGAAATCATCGTGGAAAAGATTAATATATGTGTGGTGAACACGATATAGCGTGGAAATCATAGTGGAAAAGATTAATTTATGTGTGGTGAACACAATATAGCGTGGAAATCATCGTGGAAAAGATTAATATATGTGTGGTGAACACGATATAGCGTGGAAACCGTCGTGGAAAAAATTAATATATGTGTGGTGAACACGATATAGCGTGGAAATCATAGTTGAAAAGATTAATGTATGTGTGGTGAATACGATATAGCGTGGAAATCATCGTGGAAAAGATTAATATATGTGTGGTGCACACGATATAGCGTGAAAATCATCGTGGAAAAGACTAATATATGTGTGGTGAACACGATTTAGGGTGGATATCGTCGTGGAAAAGATTAATATATGTGTGGTGAACACGATATAGCGTGGAAATCATAGTGGAAAAGATTAATATATGTGTGGTGAACACGTTATAGCTTGGAAATCGTCGTGGAAAAGATTAATATATGTGTGGTGAATACGATATAGCGTGGAAATCATAGTGGAAAAGATTAATATATGTGTGGTGAACACGATATAGCGTGGAAATCATCGTGAAAAAGATTAATATATGTGTGGTAAACACGATATAGCGTGTAAATCATAGTGGAAAATATTGATATATGTGTGGTGAATACGATATAGCGTGGAAATCGTCGTGGAAAAGATTAATATATGTGTGGTGAATACGATATAGCGTGGAAATCATAGTGGAAAAGATTAATATATGTGTGGTGAACACGATATAGCGTGGAAATCATAGTGGAAAAGATTAATGTATGTGTGGTGAATACGATATAGCGTGGAAATCGTCGTGGAAAAGATTAATATATGTTTGGTGCACACGATATAGCGTGGAAATCATCGTGGAAAAGATTAATATATGTGTGGAGAACACGATATAGCGTGGAAATCATAGTGGAAAAGATTAATGTATGTGTGGTGAATACGATATAGCGTGGAACTCATAGTGGAAAAGATTAATATATGTGTGGTGAATACGATATAGCGTGGAAATCATAGTGGAAAAGATTAATATATGTGTGGTGAACACGATATAGCGTGGAAATCATTGTAGAAAAGATTAATATATGTGTGGTGAATACGATATAGCTTGGAAATCATCATGGAAAAGATTAATATATGTGTGGTGAATACGATATAGCGTGGAAATCATCGTGGAAAAGATTAATATATGTGTGGTGAATACGATATAGCGTGGAAATCATCGTGGAAAAGATTAATATATGTGTTGTGAATACGATATAGCGTGGAAATCATCGTGGAAAAGATTAATATATGTGTGGGGAACACGATATAGCGTGGAAATCGTCGTGGAAAAGATTAATATATGTGTGGTGGACACGATATAGCGTGGAAATCATAATGGAAAAGATTAATATATGTGTGGTGAACACGATATAGCGTGGAAATCATAGTGGAAAAGATTAATATATGTGTGGTGAACACGATATAGCGTGGAAATCATAGTGGAAAACTTAATATATGTGTGGTGAACACGATATAGCGTGGAAACCATAGTGGAAAAGATTAATATATGTGTGGTGAATACGATATAGCGTGGAAATCATAGTGGAAAAGATTAATATATGTGTGATGAATACGATATAGCGTGGAAATCATAGTTGGAAAAGATTAATATATGTGTGGTGAATACGATATAGCATGGAAATCATTGTAGAAAAGATTAATATATGTGTGGTGAATACGATATAGCGTGGAAATCATCGTGGAAAAGATTAATGTATGTGTGGTGAATACGATATAGCGTGGAAATCATCGTGGAAAAGATTAATATATGTGTGGTGAATACGATATAGCGTGGAAATCATCGTGGAAAAGATTAATATATGTGTGGTGAATATGATATAGCGTGGAAATCATCGTGGAAAAGATTAATATATGTGTGGTGAACACGATATAGCGTGGAAATCATCGTGGAAAAGATTTATATATGTGTGGTGAATACGATATAGCGTGGAAATCGTCGTGGAAAAGATTAATATATGTGTGTTGAACACGATATAGCGTGGAAATCGTGGTGGAAAAGATTAATATATATGTGGTGAACACGATATAGCGTGGAAATCGTCGTGGAAAAGATTAATATATGTGTGGTGAACACGATATAGCGTGGAAATCATAGTGGAAAAGATTAATATATGTGTGGTGAACACGATATAGCGTGGAAACCATAGTGGACAATTTATTATATGTGTGGTGAACACGATATAGCGTGGAAATCATAGTGGAAAAGATTAATGTATGTGTGGTGAATACTATATAGCGTGGAAATCATCGTGGAAAAGATTAATATATGTGTGGTGAATATGATATAGCGTGGAAATCATCGTGGAAAAGATTAATATATGTGTGGTGAACACGATATAGCGTGGAAATCGTCGTGGAAAAGATTAATATATGTGTGGTGAACACGATATAGCGTGGAAATCGTCGTGGAAAAGATTAATATATGTGTGGTGAACACGATATAGCGTGGAAATCATAGTGGAAAAGATTAATATATGTGTGGGGAACACGATATAGCGTGGAAACTATAGTGGAAAATTTATTATATGTGTGGTGAACACGATATAGCGTGGAAATCATAGTGGAAAAGATTAATATATTTGTGGTGAATACGATATAGCGTGGAAATCGTCGTGGAAAAGATTAATATATGTGTGGTGAATACGATATAGCGTGGAAATCATAGTGGAAAAGATTAATATATGTGTGGTGAACACGATATAGCGTGGAAATCATCGTGGAAAAGATTAATATATGTGTGGTGAACATGATATAGCGCGGAAATCATCGTGGAAAAGATTAATATATGTGTGGTGAATACGATATATCGTGGAAATCGTCGTGGAAAAGATTAATATATGTGTGGTGAACACGATATAGCGTGGAAATCATCGTGGAAAAGATTAATATATGTGTGGTGAACATGATATAGCGTGGAAATCATCGTGGAAAAGATTAATATATGTGTGGTGAATACGATATATCGTGGAAAACATAGTAGAAAAGATTAATATATGTGTGGGGAACACGATATAGCGTGGAAATCGTCGTGGAAAAGATTAATATATGTGTGGAGAACACGATATAGCGTGGAAATCATAGTGGAAAAGATTAATGTATGTGTGGTGAATACGATATAGCGTGGAAATCATAGTGGAAAAGATTAATATATGTGTGGTGAATACGATATAGCGTGGAAATCATAGTGGAAAAGATTAATATATGTGTGGTGAACACGATATAGCGTGGAAATCATTGTAGAAAAGATTAATATATGTGTGGTGAATACGATATAGCTTGGAAATCATCATGGAAAAGATTAATATATGTGTGGTGAATACGATATAGCGTGGAAATCATCGTGGAAAAGATTAATATAAGTGTGGTGAATACGATATAGCGTGGAAATCATCGTGGAAAAGATTAATATATGTGTGGTGAATACGATATAGCGTGGAAATCATCGTGGAAAAGATTAATATATGTGTGGGGAACACGATATAGCGTGGAAATCGTCGTGGAAAAGATTAATATATGTGTGGTGAACACGATATAGCGTGGAAATCATAATGGAAAAGATTAATATATGTGTGGTGAACACGATATAGCGTGGAAATCATAGTGGAAAAGATTAATATATGTGTGGTGAACACGATATAGCGTGGAAATCATAGTGGAAAACTTAATATATGTGTGGTGAACACGATATAGCGTGGAAACCATAGTGGAAAAGATTAATATATGTGTGGTGAATACGATATAGCGTGGAAATCATAGTGGAAAAGATTAATATATGTGTGGTGAATACGATATAGCGTGGAAATCATAGTGGAAAAGATTAATATATGTGTGGTGAACACGATATAGCGTGGAAACATTGTAGAAAAGATTAATATATGTGTGGTGAACACGATATAGCGTGGAAATCATAGTTGGAAAAGATTAATATATCTGTGGTGAATACGATATAGCGTGGAAATCATTGTGGAAAAGATTAATATATGTGTGGTGAACACGATATAGCATGGAAATCATTGTAGAAAAGATTAATATATGTGTGGTGAATACGATATAGCGTGGAAATCATCGTGAAAAAGATTAATGTATGTGTGGTGAATACGATATAGCGTGGAAATCATCGTGGAAAAGATTAATATATGTGTGGTGAATACGATATAGCGTGGAAATCATCGTGGAAAAGATTAATATATGTGTGGTGAATATGATATAGCGTGGAAATCATCGTGGAAAAGATTAATATATGTGTGGTGAACACGATATAGCGTGGAAATCGTCGTGGAAAAGATTAATATATGTGTGGTGAACACGATATAGCGTGGAAATCGTGGTGGAAAAGATTAATATATGTGTGGTGAACACGATATAGCGTGGAAATCGTCGTGGAAAAGATTAATATATGTGTGGTGAACACGATATAGCGTGGAAATCACAGTGGAAAAGATTAATATATGTGTGGTGAACACGATATAGCGTGGAAACCATAGTGGACAATTTATTATATGTGTGGTGAACACGATATAGCGTGGAAATCATAGTGGAAAAGATTAATGTATGTGTGGTGAATACTATATAGCGTGGAAATCATCGTGGAAAAGATTAATATATGTGTGGTGAATATGATATAGCGTGGAAATCATCGTGGAAAAGATTAATATATGTGTGGTGAACACGATATAGCGTGGAAATCGTCGTGGAAAAGATTAATATATGTGTGGTGAACACGATATAGCGTGGAAATCGTCGTGGAAAAGATTAATATATGTGTGGTGAACACGATATAGCGTGGAAATCATAGTGGAAAAGATTAATATATGTGTGGGGAACACGATATAGCGTGGAAACTATAGTGGAAAATTTATTATATGTGTGGTGAACACGATATAGCGTGGAAATCATAGTGGAAAAGATTAATATATTTGTGGTGAATACGATATAGCGTGGAAATCGTCGTGGAAAAGATTAATATATGTGTGGTGAATACGATATAGCGTGGAAATCATAGTGGAAAAAATTAATATATGTGTGGTGAACACGATATAGCGTGGAAATCATAGTGGAAAACTTAATATATGTGTGGTGAACACGATATAGCGTGGAAACCATAGTGGAAAAGATTAATATATGTGTGGTGAATACGATATAGCGTGGAAATCATAGTGGAAAAGATTAATATATGTGTGGTGAATACGATATAGCGTGGAAATCATAGTGGAAAAGATTAATATATGTGTGGTGAACACGATATAGCGTGGAAATCATTGTAGAAAAGATTAATATATGTGTGGTGAACACGATATAGCGTGGAAATCATAGTTGGAAAAGATTAATATATGTGTGGTGAATACGATATAGCGTGGAAATCATAGTGGAAAAGATTAATATATGTGTGGTGAACACGATATAGCATGGAAATCATTGTAGAAAAGATTAATATATGTGTGGTGAATACGATATAGCGTGGAAATCATCGTGAAAAAGATTAATGTATGTGTGGTGAATACGATATAGCGTGGAAATCATCGTGGAAAAGATTAATATATGTGTGGTGAATACGATATAGCGTGGAAATCATCGTGGACAAGATTAATATATGTGTGGTGAATATGATATAGCGTGGAAATCATCGTGGAAAAGATTAATATATGTGTGGTGAACACGATATAGCGTGGAAATCATCGTGGAAAAGATTTATATATGTGTGGTGAATACGATATAGCGTGGAAATCGTCGTGGAAGAGATTAATATATGTTTGGTGAACACGATATAGCGTGGAAATCGTGGTGGAAAAGATTAATATATGTGTGGTGAACACGATATAGCGTGGAAATCGTCGTGGAAAAGATTAATATATGTGTGGTGAACACGATATAGCGTGGAAATCATAGTGGAAAAGATTAATATATGTGTGGTGAACACGATATAGCGTGGAAATCATTGTAGAAAAGATTAATATATGTGTGGTGAATACGATATAGCTTGGAAATCATCATGGAAAAGATTAATATATGTGTGGTGAATACGATATAGCGTGGAAATCATCGTGGAAAAGATTAATATAAGTGTGGTGAATACGATATAGCGTGGAAATCATCGTGGAAAAGATTAATATATGTGTGGTGAATACGATATAGCGTGGAAATCATCGTGGAAAAGATTAATATATGTGTGGGGAACACGATATAGCGTGGAAATCGTCGTGGAAAAGATTAATATATGTGTGGTGAACACGATATAGCGTGGAAATCATAATGGAAAAGATTAATATATGTGTGGTGAACACGATATAGCGTGGAAATCATAGTGGAAAAGATTAATATATGTGTGGTGAACACGATATAGCGTGGAAATCATAGTGGAAAACTTAATATATGTGTGGTGAACACGATATAGCGTGGAAACCATAGTGGAAAAGATTAATATATGTGTGGTGAATACGATATAGCGTGGAAATCATAGTGGAAAAGATTAATATATGTGTGGTGAATACGATATAGCGTGGAAATCATAGTGGAAAAGATTAATATATGTGTGGTGAACACGATATAGCGTGGAAACATTGTAGAAAAGATTAATATATGTGTGGTGAACACGATATAGCGTGGAAATCATAGTTGGAAAAGATTAATATATCTGTGGTGAATACGATATAGCGTGGAAATCATTGTGGAAAAGATTAATATATGTGTGGTGAACACGATATAGCATGGAAATCATTGTAGAAAAGATTAATATATGTGTGGTGAATACGATATAGCGTGGAAATCATCGTGAAAAAGATTAATGTATGTGTGGTGAATACGATATAGCGTGGAAATCATCGTGGAAAAGATTAATATATGTGTGGTGAATACGATATAGCGTGGAAATCATCGTGGAAAAGATTAATATATGTGTGGTGAATATGATATAGCGTGGAAATCATCGTGGAAAAGATTAATATATGTGTGGTGAACACGATATAGCGTGGAAATCGTCGTGGAAAAGATTAATATATGTGTGGTGAACACGATATAGCGTGGAAATCGTGGTGGAAAAGATTAATATATGTGTGGTGAACACGATATAGCGTGGAAATCGTCGTGGAAAAGATTAATATATGTGTGGTGAACACGATATAGCGTGGAAATCACAGTGGAAAAGATTAATATATGTGTGGTGAACACGATATAGCGTGGAAACCATAGTGGACAATTTATTATATGTGTGGTGAACACGATATAGCGTGGAAATCATAGTGGAAAAGATTAATGTATGTGTGGTGAATACTATATAGCGTGGAAATCATCGTGGAAAAGATTAATATATGTGTGGTGAATATGATATAGCGTGGAAATCATCGTGGAAAAGATTAATATATGTGTGGTGAACACGATATAGCGTGGAAATCGTCGTGGAAAAGATTAATATATGTGTGGTGAACACGATATAGCGTGGAAATCGTCGTGGAAAAGATTAATATATGTGTGGTGAACACGATATAGCGTGGAAATCATAGTGGAAAAGATTAATATATGTGTGGGGAACACGATATAGCGTGGAAACTATAGTGGAAAATTTATTATATGTGTGGTGAACACGATATAGCGTGGAAATCATAGTGGAAAAGATTAATATATTTGTGGTGAATACGATATAGCGTGGAAATCGTCGTGGAAAAGATTAATATATGTGTGGTGAATACGATATAGCGTGGAAATCATAGTGGAAAAAATTAATATATGTGTGGTGAACACGATATAGCGTGGAAATCATAGTGGAAAACTTAATATATGTGTGGTGAACACGATATAGCGTGGAAACCATAGTGGAAAAGATTAATATATGTGTGGTGAATACGATATAGCGTGGAAATCATAGTGGAAAAGATTAATATATGTGTGGTGAATACGATATAGCGTGGAAATCATAGTGGAAAAGATTAATATATGTGTGGTGAACACGATATAGCGTGGAAATCATTGTAGAAAAGATTAATATATGTGTGGTGAACACGATATAGCGTGGAAATCATAGTTGGAAAAGATTAATATATGTGTGGTGAATACGATATAGCGTGGAAATCATAGTGGAAAAGATTAATATATGTGTGGTGAACACGATATAGCATGGAAATCATTGTAGAAAAGATTAATATATGTGTGGTGAATACGATATAGCGTGGAAATCATCGTGAAAAAGATTAATGTATGTGTGGTGAATACGATATAGCGTGGAAATCATCGTGGAAAAGATTAATATATGTGTGGTGAATACGATATAGCGTGGAAATCATCGTGGACAAGATTAATATATGTGTGGTGAATATGATATAGCGTGGAAATCATCGTGGAAAAGATTAATATATGTGTGGTGAACACGATATAGCGTGGAAATCATCGTGGAAAAGATTTATATATGTGTGGTGAATACGATATAGCGTGGAAATCGTCGTGGAAGAGATTAATATATGTGTGGTGAACACGATATAGCGTGGAAATCGTGGTGGAAAAGATTAATATATGTGTGGTGAACACGATATAGCGTGGAAATCGTCGTGGAAAAGATTAATATATGTGTGGTGAACACGATATAGCGTGGAAATCATAGTGGAAAAGATTAATATATGTGTGGTGAACACGATATAGCGTGGAAACCATAGTGGACAATTTATTATATGTGTGGTGAACACGATATAGCGTGGAAATCATCGTGGAAAAGATTAATGTATGTGTGGTGAATACTATATAGCGTGGAAATCATCGTGGAAAAGATTAATATATGTGTGGTGAATATGATATAGCGTGGAAATCATCGTGGAAAAGATTAATATATGTGTGGTGAACACGATATAGCGTGGAAATCGTCGTGGAAAAGATTAATATATGTGTGGTGAACACGATATAGCGTGGAAATCGTCGTGGAAAAGATTAATATATGTGTGGTGAACACGATATAGCGTGGAAATCATAGTGGAAAAGATTAATATATGTGTGGGGAACACGATATAGCGTGGAAACTATAGTGGAAAATTTATTATATGTGTGGTGAACACGATATAGCGTGGAAATCATCGTGGAAAAGATTAATATATTTGTGGTGAATACGATATAGCGTGGAAATCGTCGTGGAAAAGATTAATATATGTGTGGTGAATACGATATAGCGTGGAAATCATAGTGGAAAAGATTAATATATGTGTGGTGAACACGATATAGCGTGGAAATCATCGTGGAAAAGATTAATATATGTGTGGTGAACATGATATAGCGCCGAAATCATCGTGGAAAAGATTAATATATGTGTGGTGAATACGATATATCGTGGAAATCGTCGTGGAAAAGATTAATATATGTGTGGTGAACACGATATAGCGTGGAAATCATCGTGGAAAAGATTAATATATGTGTGGTGAACATGATATAGCGTGGAAATCATCGTGGAAAAGATTAATATATGTGTGGTGAATACGATATATCGTGGAAATCATAGTGGAAAAGATTAATATATGTGTGGTGAACACGATATAGCGTGGAAATCGTCGTGGAAAAGATTAATATATGCGTGGTGAATACGATATAGCGTGGAAATCGTCGTGGAAAAGATTAATATACCGTATTTCTTCTATTTAAAGCCCCCCTTCTAATTAACGCCCCCCTCCCTTATTCTGGCCTATAGAACATTTTGACTTCTAATTAACGCCCCCATTTCATAAAATGTAAACTTCACTTATCGGTATCTAATCAACAACACAGCATGTAAGAGTTCCCAAAATAGTTACAGCGTTTGAAGAGTTTTACACATCACTAATCAGCAATAATTGTCCAGGTAAACAAACACGTTTTCTGTCAACATTAAAGAACTTGGCTGCCGCATGTTTTCCCTTTTCTTCGACAAATTTAATTACTTTCAACTTAAAAGAAAAATTATATTTGTGTCTAGCTTTATTCTTAGATTCCGTTTTAAGTAGCAGTGGGTTTTAGTAAAGTTCTTAATTTTTCAACATCAGCAGCTTGTCCCGAAAATGTGTACGTACTACGTACACGGTAATTCTAATCCTATATTGAAAAACTTGTTGCCGGTTACAGTTGCAAATATTTTGCCACCTCTTTTAAGAAAAAATTAAATACTTTGCTGAGTTCGACGGGCACGTGTCCTACACATTGTTCTTTATTTCCATCATTTCGGACGAGTTTCACAGCAAATTTGTCATTTGCATTATTTTCTTCTCTGTCACAACGAAGTTTCTCGCTGATCTCGTATGTCCAGATTGATTTATATACGTGATAACCTTGAATAGAACTTTCAAAATTAAACTCCATTTGCTGCTCCATGCACGTTTCTAGATGGAATTTATAAATTAAGATCAGACCAACCGAACACGCACCGATATCAGGGACATTTCATTAGGTAATGTATATTGACCTAGCACATGTATATTTCTATAGTCTGTTTCATCAAATTAACCTCATCTAACGGCTATGAAAGTCAGAAATTCGTTTCTCTAATTGACGCCCCCTATTTTAAAAATGCATTCGCCCCCGGGGCGTCTATTAGAAGAAATACGGTATGTGTGGTGAATATGATATAGCGTGGAAATCATAGTGGAAAAGATTAATATATGTGTGGTGAACACGATATAGCGTGGAAATCATCGTGGAAAAGATTAATATATGTGTGGTGCACACGATATAGCGTGGAAGTCGTCGTGGAAAAGATTAATATATGTGTGGTGAATACGATATAGCGTGGAAATCATAGTGGAAAAGATTAATATATGTGTGGTGCACACGATATAGCGTGGAAATCATCGTGGAAAATATTAATATATGTGTGGTGAACACGATATAGCGTGGAAATCGTAATGGAAAAGATTAATATATGTGTGGTGAATACGATATAGCGTGGAAATCATAGTGGAAAAGATTAATATATGTGTGGTGAATACGATATAGCGTGGAAATCATAGTGGAAAAGATTAATATATGTGTGGTGAACACGATATAGCGTGGAAATCGTCGTGGAAAAGATTAATATATGCGTGGTGAATACGATATAGCGTGGAAATCATCGTGGAAAAGATTAATATATGTGTGGTGAACACGATATAGCGTGGAAATCATCGTGGAAAAGATTAATATATGTGTGGTGCACACGATATAGCGTGGAAGTCGTCGTGGAAAAGATTAATATATGTGTGGTGAATACGATATAGCGTGGAAATCATAGTGGAAAAGATTAATATATGTGTGGTGCACACGATATAGCGTGGAAATCATCGTGGAAAAGATTAATATATGTGTGGTGCACACGATATAGCGTGGAAGTCGTCGTGGAAAAGATTAATATATGTGTGGTGAATACGATATAGCGTGGAAATCATAGTGGAAAAGATTAATATATGTGTGGTGAACACGATATAGCGTGGAAATCATCGTGGAAAAGATTAATATATGTGTGGTGCACACGATATAGCGTGGAAGTCGTCGTGGAAAAGATTAATATATGTGTGGTGAATACGATATAGCGTGGAAATCATAGTGGAAAAGATTAATATATGTGTGGTGCACACGATATAGCGTGGAAATCATCGTGGAAAATATTAATATATGTGTGGTGAACACGATATAGCGTGGAAATCGTAATGGAAAAGATTAATATATGTGTGGTGAATACGATATAGCGTGGAAATCATAGTGGAAAAGATTAATATATGTGTGGTGAATACGATATAGCGTGGAAATCATAGTGGAAAAGATTAATATATGTGTGGTGAACACGATATAGCGTGGAAATCGTCGTGGAAAAGATTAATATATGCGTGGTGAATACGATATAGCGTGGAAATCATCGTGGAAAAGATTAATATATGTGTGGTGAACACGATATAGCGTGGAAATCATCGTGGAAAAGATTAATATATGTGTGGTGCACACGATATAGCGTGGAAGTCGTCGTGGAAAGATTAATATATGTGTGGTGAATACGATATAGCGTGGAAATCATAGTGGAAAAGATTAATATATGTGTGGTGCACACGATATAGCGTGGAAATCATCGTGGAAAATATTAATATATATGTGGTGAACACGATATAGCGTGGAAATCGTAGTGGAAAAGATTAATATATGTGTGGTGAATACGATATAGCGTGGAAATCATCGTGGAAAAGATTAATATATGTGTGGTGAATACGATATAGCGTGGAAATCATAGTGGAAAATATTAATATATGTGTGGTGAACACGATATAGCGTGGAAATCGTCGTGGAAAAGATTAATATATGTGGTGAACACGATATAGCGTGGAAATCATAGTGGAAAAGATTAATATATGTGTGGTGAATACGATATAGCGTGGAAATCATCGTGGACAAGATTAATATATGTGTGGTGAACACGATATAGCGTGGAAATCATTCGTGGAGAAGATTAATATATGTGTGGTGAATACGATATAGCGTGGAAATCATCGTGGAAAAGATTAATATATGTGTGGTAAACACGATATAGCGTGGATATCATCGTGGAAAAGATTAATATATGTGTGGTGAACACGATATAGCGTGGAAATCATTCGTGGAAAAGATTAATATATGTGTGGTGAATACGATATAGCGTGGAAATCATAGTGGAAAAGATTAATATATGTGTGGTGAACACGATATAGCGTGGAAATCATCGTGGAAAAGATTAATATATGTGTGGTGCACACGATATAGCGTGGAAATCGTCGTGGAAAAGATTAATATATGTGTGGTGAACACGATATAGCGTGGAAATCATCGTGGAAAAGATTAATATATGTGTGGTGCACACGATATAGCGTGGAAATCATCGTGGAAAAGATTAATATATGTGTGGTGAATACGATATAGCGTGGAAATCGTCGTGGAAAAGATTAATATATGTGTGTAAACACGATATAGCGTGGAAATCATCGTGGAAAAGATTAATATATGTGTGGTGAATACGATATAGCGTGGAAATCATCGTGGAAAAGATTAATATATGTGTGGTGAATACGATATAGCGTTGAAATCATAGTGGAAAAGATTAATATATGTGTGGTGCACACGATATAGCGTGGAAATCATCGTGGAAAAGATTAATATATGTGTGGTGAACACGATATAGCGTGGAAATCATAGTGGAAAAGATTAATATATGTGTGGTGCACAAGATATAGCGTGGAAATCATCGTGGAAAAGATTAATATATGTGTGGTGAACACGATATAACGTGGAAATCATCGTGGAAAAGATTAATACATGTGTGGTGAATACGATATAGCGTGGAAATCGTCGTGGAAAAGATTAATATATGTGTGGTAAACACGATATAGCGTGGAAATCATCGTGGAAAAGATTAATATATGTGTGGTGAACACGATATAGCGTGGAAATCATAGTGGAAAAGATTAATATATGTGTGGTGCACACGATATAGCGTGGAAATCATCGTGGAAAAGATTAATATATGTGTGGTGAACACGATATAACGTGGAAATCATCGTGGAAAAGATTAATATATGTGTGGTGAACACGATATAGCGTGGAAATCATCGTGGAAAAGATTAATATGTGTGTTGTGAACACGATATAGCGTGGAAATCATAGTGGAAAAGATTAATATATGTGTGGTGAACACGATATATCGTGGAAATCGTCGTGGAAAAGATTAATATATGTGTGGTGAACACGATATATCGTGGAAATCGTCGTGGAAAAGATTAATATATGCGTGGTGAATACGATATAGCGTGGAAATCATCGTGGAAAAGATTAATATATGTGTGGTGAACACGATATAGCGTGGAAATCATCGTGGAAAAGATTAATATATGTGTGGTGCACACGATATAGCGTGGAAGTCGTCGTGGAAAAGATTAATATATGTGTGGTGAATACGATATAGCGTGGAAATCATAGTGGAAAAGATTAATATATGTGTGGTGCACACGATATAGCGTGGAAATCATCGTGGAAAATATTAATATATGTGTGGTGAACACGATATAGCGTGGAAATCGTAGTGGAAAAGATTAATATATGTGTGGTGAATACGATATAGCGTGGAAATCATCGTGGAAAAGATTAATATATGTGTGGTGAATACGATATAGCGTGGAAATCATAGTGGAAAAATTAATATATGTGTGGTGAACACGATATAGCGTGGAAATCGTCGTGGAAAAGATTAATATATGTGGTGAACACGATATAGTGTGGAAATCATAGTGGAAAAGATTAATATATGTGTAGTGAATACGATATAGCGTGGAAATCATCGTGGAAAAGATTAATATATGTGTGGTGAACACGATATAGCGTGGACATCATTCGTGGAGAAGATTAATATATGTGTGGTGAATACGATATAGCGTGGAAATCATCGTGGAAAAGATTAATATATGTGTGGTGAACACGATATAGCGTGGATATCATCGTGGAAAAGATTAATATATGTGTGGTGAACACGAAATAGCGTGGAAATCATTCGTGGAAAAGATTAATATATGTGTGGTGAATACGATATAGCGTGGAAATCATCGTGGAAAAGATTAATATATGTGTGGTGAACACGATATAGCGTGGAAATCATCGTGGAAAAGATTAATATATGTGTGGTGCACACGATATAGCGTGGAAATCATCGTGGAAAAGATTAATATATGTGTGGTGAACACGATATAGCGTTGAAATCATAGTGGAAAAGATTAATATATGTGTGGTGCACACGATATAGCGTGGAAATCATCGTGGAAAAGATTAATATATGTGTGGTGAACACGATATAGCGTGGAAATCGTCGTGGAAAAGATTAATATATGTGTGGTAAACACGATATAGCGTGGAAATCATCGTGGAAAAGATTAATATATGTGTGGTGAATACGATATAGCGTGGAAATCATAGTGGAAAACATTAATATATGTGTGGTGAACACGATATATCGTGGAAATCGTCGTGGAAAAGATTAATATATGTGTGGTGAACACGATATAGCGTGGAAATCATCGTGGAAAAGATTAATATATGTGTGGTGAATACGATATAGCGTTGAAATCATCGTGGAAAAGATTAATATATGTGTGGTGCACACGATATAGCGTGGAAATCATCGTGGAAAAGATTAATATATGTGTGGTGAACACGATATAGCGTGGAAATCATAGTGGAAAAGATTAATATATGTGTGGTGCACAAGATATAGCGTGGAAATCATCGTGGAAAAGATTAATATATGTGTGGTGAACACGATATAACGTGGAAATCATCGTGGAAAAGATTAATATATGTGTGGTGAATACGATATAGCGTGGAAATCGTCGTGGAAAAGGTTAATATATGTGTGGTAAACACGATATAGCGTGGAAATCATCGTGGAAAAGATTAATATATGTGTGGTGAACACGATATAGCGTGGAAATCATAGTGGAAAAGATTAATATATGTGTGGTGCACACGATATAGCGTGGAAATCATCGTGAAAAATATTAATATATGTGTGGTGAACACGATATAACGTGGAAATCATCGTGGAAAAGATTAATATATGTGTGGTGAACACGATATAGCGTGGAAATCATCGTGGAAAAGATTAATATGTGTGTGGTGAACACGATATAGCGTGGAAATCATAGTGGAAAAGATTAATATATGTGTGGTGAACACGATATATCGTGGAAATCATAGTGGAAAAGATTAATATATGTGTGGTGCACACGATATAGCGTGGAAATCATAGTGGAAAAGATTAATATATGTGTGGTGCACACGATATAGCGTGGAAATCATCGTGGAAAAGATTAATATATGTGTGGTGAACACGATATAACGTGGAAATCATCGTGGAAAAGATTAATATATGTGTGGTGAACACGATATAGCGTGGAAATCATCGTGGAAAAGATTAATATGTGTGTTGTGAACACGATATAGCGTGGAAATCATAGTGGAAAAGATTAATATATGTGTGGTGAACACGATATATCGTGGAAATCGTCGTGGAAAAGATTAATATATGTGTGGTGAACACGATATATCGTGGAAATCGTCGTGGAAAAGATTAATATATGCGTGGTGAATACGATATAGCGTGGAAATCATCGTGGAAAAGATTAATATATGTGTGGTGAACACGATATAGCGTGGAAATCATCGTGGAAAAGATTAATATATGTGTGGTGCACACGATATAGCGTGGAAGTCGTCGTGGAAAAGATTAATATATGTGTGGTGAATACGATATAGCGTGGAAATCATAGTGGAAAAGATTAATATATGTGTGGTGCACACGATATAGCGTGGAAATCATCGTGGAAAATATTAATATATGTGTGGTGAACACGATATAGCGTGGAAATCGTAGTGGAAAAGATTAATATATGTGTGGTGAATACGATATAGCGTGGAAATCATCGTGGAAAAGATTAATATATGTGTGGTGAATACGATATAGCGTGGAAATCATAGTGGAAAAATTAATATATGTGTGGTGAACACGATATAGCGTGGAAATCGTCGTGGAAAAGATTAATATATGTGGTGAACACGATATAGCGTGGAAATCATAGTGGAAAAGATTAATATATGTGTAGTGAATACGATATAGCGTGGAAATCATCGTGGAAAAGATTAATATATGTGTGGTGAACACGATATAGCGTGGACATCATTCGTGGAGAAGATTAATATATGTGTGGTGAATACGATATAGCGTGGAAATCATCGTGGAAAAGATTAATATATGTGTGGTGAACACGATATAGCGTGGATATCATCGTGGAAAAGATTAATATATGTGTGGTGAACACGAAATAGCGTGGAAATCATTCGTGGAAAAGATTAATATATGTGTGGTGAATACGATATAGCGTGGAAATCATCGTGGAAAAGATTAATATATGTGTGGTGAACACGATATAGCGTGGAAATCATCGTGGAAAAGATTAATATATGTGTGGTGCACACGATATAGCGTGGAAATCATCGTGGAAAAGATTAATATATGTGTGGTGAACACGATATAGCGTTGAAATCATAGTGGAAAAGATTAATATATGTGTGGTGCACACGATATAGCGTGGAAATCATCGTGGAAAAGATTAATATATGTGTGGTGAACACGATATAGCGTGGAAATCGTCGTGGAAAAGATTAATATATGTGTGGTAAACACGATATAGCGTGGAAATCATCGTGGAAAAGATTAATATATGTGTGGTGAATACGATATAGCGTGGAAATCATAGTGGAAAACATTAATATATGTGTGGTGAACACGATATATCGTGGAAATCGTCGTGGAAAAGATTAATATATGTGTGGTGAACACGATATAGCGTGGAAATCATCGTGGAAAAGATTAATATATGTGTGGTGAATACGATATAGCGTTGAAATCATCGTGGAAAAGATTAATATATGTGTGGTGCACACGATATAGCGTGGAAATCATCGTGGAAAAGATTAATATATGTGTGGTGAACACGATATAGCGTGGAAATCATAGTGGAAAAGATTAATATATGTGTGGTGCACAAGATATAGCGTGGAAATCATCGTGGAAAAGATTAATATATGTGTGGTGAACACGATATAACGTGGAAATCATCGTGGAAAAGATTAATATATGTGTGGTGAATACGATATAGCGTGGAAATCGTCGTGGAAAAGGTTAATATATGTGTGGTAAACACGATATAGCGTGGAAATCATCGTGGAAAAGATTAATATATGTGTGGTGAACACGATATAGCGTGGAAATCATAGTGGAAAAGATTAATATATGTGTGGTGCACACGATATAGCGTGGAAATCATCGTGAAAAATATTAATATATGTGTGGTGAACACGATATAACGTGGAAATCATCGTGGAAAAGATTAATATATGTGTGGTGAACACGATATAGCGTGGAAATCATCGTGGAAAAGATTAATATGTGTGTGGTGAACACGATATAGCGTGGAAATCATAGTGGAAAAGATTAATATATGTGTGGTGAACACGATATATCGTGGAAATCGTCGTGGAAAAGATTAATATATGTGTGGTGAACACGATATAGCATGGAAATCATCGTGGAAAAGATTAATATATGTGTGGTGAATACGATATAGCGTTGACATCGTCGTGGAAAAGATTAATATATGTGTGGTGAACACGATATATCGTGGAAATCGTCTTGGAAAAGATTAATATATGTGTGGTGAACACGATATAGCGTGGAAATCATCGTGGAAAAGATTAATATATGTGTGGTGAATACGATATAGCGTTGAAATCATAGTGGAAAAGATTAATATATGTGTGGTGCACACAATATAGCGTGGAAATCATCGTGGAAAAGATTAATATATGTGTGGTGAACACGATATAGCGTGGAAATCATCGTGGAAAAGATTAATATATGTGTGGTGCACAAGATATAGCGTGGAAATCATCGTGGAAAAGATTAATATATGTGTGGTGAACACGATATAGCGTGGAAATCATCGTGGAAAAGATTAATATATGTGTGGTGAATACGATATAGCGTGGAAATTGTCGTGGAAAAGATTAATATATGTGTAGTGAATACGATATAGCGTGGAAATCATAGTGGAAAAGATTAATATATGTGTGGTGCACACGATATAGCGTGGAAATCATCGTGGAAAAGATTAATATATGTGTGGTGAACACGATATAACGTGGAAATCATAGTGGAAAAGATTAATATATGTGTGGTGAACACGATATAGCGTGGAAATCATAGTGGAAAAGATTAATATATGTGTGGTGAACACGATATATCGTGGAAATCATGGCGGAAAAGATTAATATATGTGTGGTGAACACGATATAGCGTGGAAATCATCGTGGAAAAGATTAATATATTTGTGGTGAATACGATATAGCGTGGAAATCATAGTGGAAAAGATTAATATATGTGTGGTGAACACGATATATCGTGGAAATCATAGTGGAAAAGATTAATATATGTGTGGTGCACACGATATAGCGTGGAAATCATCGTGGAAAATATTAATATATATGTGGTGAATACGATATAGCGTGGAAATCATCGTGGAAAAGATTAATATATGTGTGGTGCACACGATATAGCGTGGAAATCATCGTGGAAAAGATTAATATATGTGTGGTGAATACGATATAGCGTGGAAATCATCGTGGAAAAGATTAATATATATATAAGTCCCTAAACTCAGATTCTGATTCCGAGCCAAATAATCTTTGCTCTTATTCCTTAATACAGGGTGCCTCGCGGAGAAGCAACAAATACCAACTGCATAATCTTTGACCCGACTGGGATTCGAACCAACTCGTTAATATAAAAATAAAACATAGTGTACAATCTATCGAAAGGGGGGGTGTCAGTTGGCTGAACGGTACGAAACAAATAATATGTGTTAGCGGTCATGTATTTGTGTGTTAACGGTCATGTATTTGTGTGTTAGTGGTCATGTATTTGTGTGTTAGCGGTCATGTATTTGTGTGTTAGCGGTCATGTATTTGTGTGTTAACGGTCATGTATTTGTGTGTTAGAGGTCATGTATTTGTGTTAGCGTCATGTATTTGTGTGTTAGTGGTCATGTATTTGTGTGTTAGCGGTCATGTATTTGTGTGTTAGCGGTCATGTATTTGTGTGTTAGTGGTCATGTATTTGTGTGTTAGGTGTCGGTTGGCTGTACGAAACAAATATTGTTGTTTCAGAGAACTAGTAGTATAAACATCCAACTAAAATGTGTCTCTTACAAAGCTTTAAAATCTGATTTAACCCACCATTTCTTTAGAAATACCTGTACCAAGTCAGGGTCATTACGGTTTTCACAGTTTTTCGGTTGTTGACTGATTTTGTCTGTTTATATAATTATGAGTTTTAACTTTCGGAGTTCGGTAATTTTGTTATTACCCTTATTTATCATCATCTCGACGTTACTAAATCAATCAATAAATCAATCACTCAATCAGGCAAACAATCAATCAATCAATCAATCCACCAAGTATATATACACGGTCAAACACCACAAATGTTCAAATTCAAATTCTTTATTAACCTTGAACATAACAGTTCATCAGTATACACTATGGCATGTGATGTCTATCATTATTTTTCATCGATATATAACTTTGTGTTCTTAAATCAGTCAAACAAACAATCAAGTATTCAGTCAATCAATAATATATATATCAATCAATCAATCAATCAACCAATTAACCAATCCACCAAGTATATAAACGGTTAAACACCACGAATGTCTATAATTATATTTTCAGACAGATTTATTTCAAAAACTACAAAAATAGCAACATAAATGTAAAATGTCTGATTAATATTTGATGCAGAATTTATAAGTAAAATACCAGTAAAAAGCTCAGCGAGGGAAAATTGATTTTTCTTAACTTTTTCATTAATATTTCAGCTTTAGATATAAAATACCTACTCTACTGACAAAGAACAATCTTATTGTTACTTTACAACAACAGACTGACGTGTGTAATATGACCACCATTTTTGTGTCAATGTTTAAAAATAAATCTGTGTATGGTTATCACGGCCTGTAATGCT